>CM057227.1:13192745-13787745 GCA_029891385.1 Erythroxylum novogranatense | reverse complement strand
TAATTAACAATAACTAATGGAGAAGTAATGTGTAGAATGGGGTGAATGTAGGAAATGCAATTATCGGTGCAACTGATAATATTTCTTGTAAAATTCCAAATGTAACAGACAGTGTGATAATAAAAGCTCCAATTACAAAAAATGTTTTGAATGAAGAGAATATATATATAACTCCCAGTGTTGCATACAAGAGCACATTTCGTTTATCAACAAAAGTAAATGTTACAATTAATAGTGCAAAACTATAAATTATAAATATATATGCCTCAATGTAGCATACAAAGTAATCAATTAGGTGAGTATGTAAAAGCAATAAAGGAATATACAGATGATACAGTCAGATGAATTGAAAAAAGAGAAGGTGAATGCTGATAGTATGGAGGAATACACTATTAATATCCTTGAAAAATAGACTCAGCAGTAAGCAAAATAGAATAAGAATTTGTGTCTATAACTTGAAGATCTAATAGGAAGAAGAAATTCTTCCAAAATGTGTCAACCTTATGAATATCCTCACCTGGAATGTAAGAGTGACTAATAACTGATAAGTGCATATTTGTCCAATATTTATATTTTAATTATCCCTTTTTATTCCTCTTGTTGATGCAATTATCGGGACTTAATTTGATTTAATATTTTTTTGTAGGGAATTATAATTTTTGCATGATGTGAGAAATTAAGAGGAGAAATCAGCAATTAAATCAAAAGAGGGCTGTAACCACTTAGACAAATGAATTGTCCAATGAAGCAACAAGTGGAGGCAGCAAGCTTGCGTGGAATTAAGTAGAGAAAGGACAATTAAAAAAAGAAATCACGCAGAGGCACAAGACTGAAGGGACAAAAACGACGTAGCAGTGAAGGAGAAAAGAGCAGCGTGATTTGAGAAAGGAAAAAAATAGGAAGTTACTGACCAAGGGCAATTTCGTGAAATTTGAAGCAGTGGCGATCCACGCACAAAGCCAGAGAGAAGAGTTACGGACGGACGCAGCCAAGGGGCCCAGGGAGATTGAAAAGGAAAAACCTAGGAAAAATAGAAGACGACGCACACTGAGGGTAGCAGAAGTCACGCACGCCCGCCACCTTAAAGAGGTGGCGGTACATTCTGTCAGAGGGCGGCGTGTTTAGGAGATTTTCTAGTTTTCTTTCTTTTCTTTGTTTTAGACTATGTCAATTAAGAATTACATTAGGTTTAATTTAGTTATGAGTAGCTAAGTCATTTTAGTCGGGAATTCCAATTATTATGCTTTGACTCGTGAGACTATTGTTACGATTATTTGGTTATAATATTCGTCTCGTTTCGATTTACTATCATTGTTTATTAATTGATTCTGCGATTGAGGCTGATTGTAGAGTTAGTTAATTTACATATAGCCAATCGATTTACTTGGTGGAGTCTAACTGGGTGATTGGTGTCTGTGGCAATTGGCACTAGGGCATAGTACTTGTCTGATTTTGTGTGGAGGAACTTGCGATCTAACTAGATGAAGCATGAGTCAGTGCGTAGTCAGTTAGGGTTAGTGTTTCTTTAGAATTTAATGCTGTTAATTAATTGAATCTCGGAGAGAGTCTCGAAGGGGTTATTAGTTAATTAGGGAATAGTCAAAGGAGTTTCTGCGACTATTCTAAAATTAAGAAGAAACGAGGGAGCCAGAGGTAGTTGGTAACCATAGCTAACCTATTATTAAACCAAAGAAAATATTTGAGTCGATGATCGTGGTCTAAGCATAATTAGGAATTTCTGGCTAAGTCGCCGTTTATTGAGTTTATCAATTTTATTTCGTTCTTTGTTGTTTATTGTTTTATTAATTTGCGTTAATCTTTTATCGGTTGTTATTTCAATTAGTAGTTTTAGTAGAAAACTCTAAACCCCCATTTAATTATTTTCATTCGTTCTTTGGCATTTAAATAGAATCAATTATTCCATTCTCGTGGATCGACCCCATTTACCCTTGTCTTAATTTATTTTCGTTTGGTGTTTGGGATTTATTTTGGTGGATTCGACACCCATCAAATTTTAGGCGCCGTTGCGGGATTGGTAACTAATTGATTTTGTTTTGTTTTATGCCTTGAAACATTCGTCTGAGAGATTCCATCTTATGCGACCAGAGATCGAAAAAGATCGCTAAGAGGTCGAGGAAGTTGAGCAAACTAAGGAAGAAGCAAGGAGAAGTTCGTGGATTACAGACCCTGGTTGAGTCGGATACTGAAACGGAATACGAAGAGGAGATTGAAGTTGAACAGCAGACTGACGGGAAGCTTAACCGTGACCACGCGCAAGATATGGCTCTCAGCAGAACACTCCAGGACTTGGTAGACCCATCAAGCACGGCATCCGCCGTGCATAGAATTTCAGAACTTCAAGAAGGGTTCGAATTGAAATCCGGACTGATCCACCTACTGCCCACCTTCCGTGGTTTGGAAAACGAGGATCCGAACAAGCATTTGAAGGAATTTCACCTCGTCTGCACTTCTATGAAGCCCCGCAATGTCACGGAGGACCAAATTAAACTGAGAACTTTTCCATTCTCGCTACAAGATGCAGCTAAGGATTGGCTCTACTACCTACCTCCGGGGACAATCAACACTTGGGAAGGGATGTCTCGGCAGTTTCTAGAAAAATATTTTCCAGCATCCCAGCCGCCAATATCGGTAGAAATCGTGGCATTAAGCGAAGAATTGAGAACCTCTACGAGTCTTGGGAGAGGTACAAGAGAATTTTGGCAAGCTGCCCGCAGATGGCATATCCGAACAATTGATCATCCAAAGATTTCTCGAGGTCTTATTCCAATGGGCGAGAATGATGGATGCCGCAAGTGGTGGGGCCATTGTCGAGAAAACCCACCAAAGCCCGGAGTTGATATCAACCATGGCAGCAAACTCCCAACAATTGATTGCTCGGCAAGATATACCGCAAAGAGTGAATGAGGTAAATGTTACTTCTCTCGATGAGGTCAAATCTTTCTAACAACTTTGGTCCGAAATTGAATGTAGGTACTCCTCCACTGCGAGGCGTGTGGCATCTGCACCACCTAGCTCACCCAACCGATGCATGCCCAACGCCCACGATGAAATACCGGCTAATGTGAATGCTATTGGGTTCCAACAGAGGCAGTTTGATCCCTATTCAAACACCTACAACCCCGGTTGGAGAAGTCACCCAAACTTCAGTTATGCTAACAATCAACCGACCCAACAGAATTACTATCAAAGGCCACCACCATGCATGAATGACCTTGGGCTCAGGTAAGCCTCTTGAAGAAATTGTCCATATGTTAGCTGCTAACACTGCAAAATTTCAACAGGACACTGCAACCAGATTCCAAAAGCTAGAAGAGAGCATGAAGACCCTAGAGACTCAAATGAGTCAGATAGCATCCTCCGTTAGCAGAATGGAGACTCAAGGCAAGCTGCCTTCTCAGACACTCGACCCGAGGCATAATGTGGCGCGATTTTCTTAAGAAATGATAAGGAATTGCAATTCCCAATCGACAAGAACCCTAAACGTGACCACGCCCGGGGTTCCGTCAGAGAGTAAGCAGGAGGCGAAGGGAGCTTACGTGACCACATCTGATTCGGGTCCAACTGGAAATTATCAGAAACCCAAACCTTTAGTGGTTCCACCACCATTCCCGCAGAGACTGGCTCAGAACAAGAAAGAAAAGGAGGATAAGAGCATCATGGAGTTGTTCCAAAAAGTTGAAGTAAACATCCCACTCCTCGAGGCCATTAAACAGGTTCAGCTTCACGCCAAATTCCTTAAGGAATTATGCACAAACAAGCGTAAGTTAACGGTAATGAAAGGGTGAGTGTGGGGAGAATGTTTCAATGTCTTCTGAGGAAACTACCTCCTAAGTGTCGCGACCAAGGTATGTTTTCCATTCCTTGCAAAATTGGGAACATTGGTATCGGTAAAGCTATGTGTGACCTAGGGCTTCTATTAATGTGATGCCTTTATCTGCTTATACCTCCACAGGTCTTGGTCCGTTAACTAGTCTGGAGTTATAATTCAATTGGCGGATCGATCGATTGTCTATCCCAAGGTGTTTTAGAGGATGTGCTAGTTCAAGTTAATGGATTAATTTTTCCTGCTGATTTCTTTGTTATTGATATGGGAAATGATAGTTCATCCGAGTCTTCGATATCTTGTTGGGTAGGCCTTTCCTTAGACGGCTAAAGCAAAGATAGATGTGCATAGTGGTTCATTGACTTTAGAGTTTGATGGTGAAGTGGTGAAATTCAATGTTTATGATGCCATGAAGCGTCTTTGAAGATGTGTCTTGTGTTTATAAGGTTGATATCATTGAAGATTTGACTCATGAGGTTTCTACTTTAAATCATGATGATGAGTTGAATTATGCTTTGTGTCATAGCATGTCTGTTGATAGAGTTAAGAGATTAACGATCGCTCAAGTTTCGATGATATACTTGATGAGGCCCCAAAGTGGAGTTCAAAATGCTTCCGAGCATTTGAAATACGATATTTAGGTGACGGTGAGACTCGCCGTGATCATATCCAGCATGCTCGACGGCCTAGAAGAGGAGAAACTAATTAGAGTGCTTCGAGTATAGGGAGGCAATTGGTGGGACCATTGCTGATTTCCAACATCGAGACAAGGGTTAACATCGAGGCGAGGCGTCGAGCCTAGGGCGTTAAACAAGGGCGCTAATGGGAGGCAGCCCATATTTTTATTTTATTTTATTTTCTTTCTTTTCTTTTGCTTTATTTTGTGTTCTTTTGTCTCGTTTGTTTCCTTCTTTTCTTTGTTTTGATCTTTTCCCCTCGTTCCTTGTGTTTTTCAGGTGATTTGACGTTGGATCAATTAGGAGTTCTTGGATTACAGTTAGCGGGAGTCCTTTATATGATCATATGTTGGCTCTCATCCCTCACTGTACTAGCTATACCCTCTTGGTGGGATGCCTAAAGAGATCACGATAAGCCCTCATCTTCTCTCCAGATTCAGGGAAGTCCTCAGTTTACCTTTTTATTTACTTTTACGTTGAGGACAACGCATGATTTAAGTGTGGGGAGGTGATTTATGCTTTTGAGATGCTTGTTGTTTTTGTTTGATGCATTACTTTGGGATGTGCCCTCCGTTGCCTTTTGGTATTTTTGGACTTTTAACTGTTGATGCCGTGGCGGACTTTAAAAAAAATCCTCTTTTGCTCCATTTTACTTGATGAATTGTTGTGCCTTAGGTAATGGTGGATTGTTTTAAAGGAGTCGAGAGTATGGTTGAGTCCCTTGTTGTTTAATGTTAATTAAATGTTAATGATTTTGTCCTATACGTTGAAGTTGCGGGCCTGAGTTAATTGGTTAAAAAAAAAAAGAGTGTGATTAATCGGTGCCTTTCTTGTCTAGAGTCATGTTAGGCTTAGAAGTTGAGTTGGTATATATGTTGAACTTTGAATTGATGTGGGAAATTATGGTGGAGAAAGGGAATGTGGAATAAACATAAAAAGGGTGTTAGATTCGTTCCGCCAATCGCCAAAGGTGATTGTGAGCGAAGCCAAAAATCCGTCTAAAGGATGGTCGAGATTGAGTAACCGGACGACATTCATCACAAATGTTTGCGTTCGCGTCAAAAGGTCTCGGACAACTGACGTGTGAGGCAATTAACTACTCCTCTGATTACTCGAAAAATAAAAAAAAATTTTGCAAGTATCTGAGTAATTACGAGTAAGGCTAAAGCCACTTGGCGTTGTGATTGACTGAGTAACCGGGTGACATTCATCACAAATGTTTGCATTCGCGTAAAAAGGCCAATGACAATTCCAAGTAATATACAGGTAAAAGCACCTAATTAATTAATTAAGATTAACCTGATCTTCCCATAACTACCGCTTAGATTCGGAGTTCCTCATATACATTAACCACCTGATAAGTGAAGTGTGATTCCTAGACCTGATTGGTTTTTAATTAAAATTCGGTAATTCATGCATGTGCTTCAATTTGATTTCAGGCTTGTGTCTTCTCGTGTGGGAAACTTGTTGCATTTATTTGACATTGCGTTGACATTGGGACAAGATTGCACTCTCATTCCTAGTTTACATTACCTCATGCATGTTTCATTTATTGGGCGGTTTTCATTGTGTCTTAGTTCTCTTTTATGCTTGAGGACAAGCATCGTTTAAGTGTGGGGAGATTTGATAAGTGCATATTTGTCCAATATTTATATTTTAATTATCCCTTTTTATTCCTCTTGTTGATGCAATTATCGGGACTTAATTTGATTTAATATTTTTTTGTAAGGAATTATAATTTTTGCATGATGTGAGAAATTAAGAGGAGAAATCAGCAATTAAATCAAAAGAGGGCTGTAACCACTTAGACAAATGAATTGTCCAATGAAGCAACAAGTGGAGGCAGCAAGCTTGCGTGGAATTAAGTAGAGAAAGGACAATTAAAAAAAGAAATCACGCAGAGGCACAAGACTGAAGGGACAAAAACGACGTAGCAGTGAAGGAGAAAAGAGCAGCGTGATTTGAGAAAGGAAAAAAATAGGAAGTTACAGCAGCACAAGGGCAATTTTACGTGGGCTGGAAACGGCTGGCAGTCACGCACACAAAGCCAGAGAGAAGAGTTACGGACGGACGCAGCCAAGGGGCCCAGGGAGATTGAAAAGGAAAAACCTAGGAAAAATAGAAGGCGGCGCTTTGCGAGGGTAGCGAAGTCACGCCGCGCCTTGAGCGCAAAAAGAGGTGGCGGTACATTCACGCAGACAGGCGTGTTTAGGGAGATTTTCTAGTTTTCTTTCTTTTTCTTTGTTTTAGACTATGTCAATTAAGAATTCTGTTAGGTTTAATTTCGTTATGAGTAGCTAAGTCATTTTTAGTCGGGGAATTCCAATTATTATGCTTTGACTCGTGAGACTATTGTTTTGATTATTTGGTTATAATATTCGTACTGTTTCTGATTTACTGTCATTGTTTATTAATTGATTCTGCGATTGAGGCCTGATTGTAGAGTTAGTTAATTTACATATAGCCAACTGATTTACTTGGTGGAGTCTAACTGGGTGATTGGTGTCTGTGGCAATTGGCACTAGGGCATAGTACTTGTCTGATTTTGTGTGGAGGAACTTGCGATCTAACTAGATGAAGCATGAGTCGGTCGTGAGTCGATTAGGGTTAGTGTTTCTTTAGAATTTAATCTCATTAATTAATTGAATCTCGGAGAGAGTCTCGAAGGGGTTATTAGTTAATTAGGGAATAGTCAAAGGAGTTTCTGCGACTATTCTAAAATTAAGAAGAAACGAGGGAGCCAGAGGTAGTTGGTAACCATAGCTAACCTATTATTAAACCAAAGAAAATATTTGAGTCGATGATCGTGGTCTAAGCATAATTAGGAATTTCTGGCTAAGTCGTTGCTTTATTGAGTTTATCAATTTTATTTGCGTTCTTTGTTGTTTATTGTTTTATTAATTTGCGTTAATCTTTTATCAGTTGTTATTTCAATTAGTAGTTTTAGTAGAAAACTCTAAACCCCCCCATTTTAATTATTTTCATTCGTTCTTTGGCATTTAAATAGAATCAATTATTCCATTCTCTGTGGATCGACCCCATTTACCACTGTGCGCAATTTATTTTCGTTTGGTGTTTGGGATTTATTTTTGGTGGATTCGACACCCATCAATAACTCTAACAAGTAGCTAATGATCAGGAACATCATTTTGCAAAATAAAGTCACAATTGTTGGCATATTGGAAATTAGAATTAAAAAAGGAGTATAGTAAGCTACTGAACTACCTTACAACTAAATGGAAAATGATTCCTAACCACTCTTATCACCTCAATGGCAGGGTGGTTGTCTTATATGATTCTCATGCTTTATTTGATACTTGCTCTAATATTTCTAATCAGATGCTCCACTTACAAATTGTTACAACATAACTCAACTTACAATTATATATATCATTTATATATACACACAATAATGCTTATTAGAGGATTTTTTTGTGGAATCAGATCAAGGTGATGGTAACTTCAATCAATATCCCTTGGATGCTCTATGGGCATTTTAACTCTATCCTAAAAATAGAAAAAACAGAGGGAATAAGATTTGTATGCAATCCTTGTAGAGAACTGGCTATTTGCCCAGATGAAGCTCAATGTACTGACATCCTATTGGAGGGATGTTTCTACACCTGGAATAATAAGCAATCTGGTCCTCTCTTGATCAAGAAGAAGTTGGACAAAAGTGTATCTAATTTGAGATGGATGACAACCTTACCCAACTACTATTCTTTGTTCACCAATAATTATTTGTATGATCATACCCTTATACTAACCACTATAGCTGCTGCTGCATCTAATTATCCTTTCAAGTTCAATAATTTTCTATTTAAGCTAGCTGGATTTTAAGATTGCATGTGAAAAGCACTGAGAGTTGATATGAGAGAAACCAAACAGTTTATCTACATAAAAAAGATGTTGAATATCAAGCAAGAATTGAAGAAGTTATATAATGCTATTCTGGGCAACACACATCATCTGCTTAACCTTGCTAAGAAGAAATTGGAGATTGTACAACAAGCTAGATATAGAAATCATGATCAACAAATTCTCTAGGTAAAGGAGAAAGAAGCGTTGTACAATTGCACTCAAGCATTTCTCTTTGATTATTCCCTAATGAAACAAAGAGCTCGAGTTGATTAGTTGAGACATAGAGACAAAAACACCTTAACTTTTTGTAAAGCCATTGCTTCGAAGAAAGCTAGAAACAAAATCGTTTCCCTCAAGCTCAACAACACACTTCTTAATTCTTAAACCCAAATAGTTTAAGAGGCTTATAAATAATTTATCAATCTAATGAACATGCTTTCAAAATCATAATCAATCACATAGTTCCTCAAGAAAATCCTGAAGAACTTTATCTGTTCTTAATATGCAACCCTATTGTGTAGACCTATTACCCTACAAGAGATCAGAATTACAATAGCTATATTTGACCCTTATAAGCCTCTTGGACTAGATGGATTTAATGTCAAATTCTTTAGGAAAACATGGTTACTCACATGTAACTTGATCAAAGAGGTTGTTTTAGAGTTTATCAATAAAGGAACCCTTCTCAAGGACATCTCCAAGACTTTCATCACCCTTGTTCCAAAGAATGGATAACTAGATAGTTTTTGTGAATTTCAACCAATTGCTTGTTACAACACCATGTACAAAATTATCTCCAAAATCATTACTCAAAGACTTAAAGGTGTTCTCTAGAGGCACCTCAGTCCCACATAAAGAGCCTACATACCTTCCTTATTCTTTAAGATATCATCAGTACCTACTCTAAGAAGAAAAGCAATCCCAACTATTCCATCAAAATTGATCTTAGGAAGGCATATGACAATGTTAATTGGAGCTTTATCATTAATATTATGCAAGCTATAGAATTTCCAGAATTTTTTATTTAGTAGGTTGAGCAATGCATAATGACCTCTTCACATAACATCCTAGTGAATGGTCAACCCATTAAATTCTTCAAAAGCACATCAGACAAGAGGATCCATTATCTCCATACATTTTTGCTCTATTTATGGAAGCATTTCATAAAATAATTGATAGGGTTGTTGAAAGAATAAAGGGTTTCAGGTATCACTCTAAATGTAGGAAATTTAAACTAACCAACCTTTGTTTTCCAAATGATCTCATCTTGTTATAAAGTAGATGCAATCTCCACCTCAGCATTAATGGAAGCATTAAAAATATTCCAAAGAGTCTCAGGGTTGCAAATGAACTGTTCTAACAGTAATATTTATCTCTCAAGGAGTGTAGTTGACAGAATTCCTATAATAACAACTTCAAGCAACAAAATCTCCCAATAACATATCTTGATATTCCCATCTCCACTTATAGAGTGAAAATAGGTGACTTCACTGGTCCTCTTGATACAATTCACTCTAGAAATTCATCTTGGAGCTCTAAACACCTTTCAGTAGTAGGAAGAGTCCAACTTATTGCTTCAAAACTCAATTCTATTAGCATTTAGTAGGCTGATCATTTGGAGTTTCCAACGTCTTCAACACTCAATTCTATTAGCATTTATTAGGCTGATCATTTGGAGTTTCCAACGGCTAGCTCAAAAACTATACACAAGTTATTCAACAACTTTCTTTTGTTTGGTAGTATAGGAAGAACTCACAAAACCAAGATGAAATGGAGTGAGGTTTGCACTCCAAAGAAACATGGGGGTTAGGGATTAGCTCCATCCAAACCATAAACACCATATTGCTCACAAAAAGACTTTGGAGGTTTATACATGATAAATAATCCTTTTGGTGTAAGTGGATTCATAGTTATTTTGTCAAGAATAGAAGCATTTAGGTAATTGACTCCAAACTCTTTCCCTTAACCGCCCTAAAAGCCATTTTGAAAATCAGACACCAATTTAAATAATATTTTATATCATTGGTAAGGAATGGGGAATCTACTAGTTTTTGGCATGACAATTGGCTATCATTGGGTCAACTAATCAATATCAATGAAGTTGCAACTCTCAGATCATCAATCCATAAAAATGCTTCAATCTCAACAGCCTTAGCTGAGAAGGAAACTTTTTAGCACTCATCCTTCCTCATAAATGAAATCCACTAGCCATACCTTAATATAGATGAAGATAAATGCATTTGGAGGAATGCTAATGATGGAAAATTCTCCAATTCATTCAACAAGAAGTTGATTTTTAAAGACCTTCCAAAAATATCTTAGGCCAAAGCAATCTGGGTAAGTTACCTCAATCCTCGAGACGCAATCACACTTTGGTTTGTAATAAAGGAGAACCTGAAAATAGTTGATAAACTTGCTAAATACACGCAACTCGTTAACTGGTGCTCCTTATATCGAGAGGCTGAGGAAAGGACTATATATTTATTCTTTAAATGCAGTTATATTAAGAGAATATGGCATGAACACCCCAGAAAGTGCTTGATAACTTTAGAGTTAGATAATCTGGACAACATCATCTCCTGGAACTTAAACAACATAACTTCTAATAGCATTGCTTACAAATATTTCTGGGTGGCTTTATCTTCATAAGTGACTGCAATATAAGATAAAAGAAACTAAAAAATCTTCCAAGACAAGTACCTATCAATAGAACAATTCAACAAATAGCTTGTGGAGCATATTATACTGCAAATCAGTTTACAAAAACCCAAATTCTAGGATAAACAATACCAATATACATTTTGGAATGTTTAATTTATGATGTATTCAAGTCTCTTTTGTAATCCCTGAAAGTCACTTATATGAGTTAAGAAGAGCTAGTATTGTATTTTGATCGTAGTGTTAAAATGCCTTTTAAAGCTTAATATATTTCTTATTCTTTAAAAATACTTGAAGACTAATAAATGTATAAGCGCCTGATACAACATCTAATATATCTCACCACCACGCGATTAGAGTTAAGATGGTTGGCAAGATCCAGGTAAGAGCATTTGGATGCAACCCACCGTGTACTACATTACTTAAAGAAGACTCCAATTAAGCTATGGAAATTTTGCTTAAGGGAAATAATGACATGAAGCTATGAACTTGTTGTGATTGGAATTAGTTAATGTTTTGTTATCCTATGCAAGTCACCGATCTCTTAGAAACAAAGAAACAAGCATAGTTTCACATTCGTTAGCCGAGACGGAGTAATGGGCTATATTTGTGACGATAAGTGAGCTCAGGTGGCTAAGGGTATTCTTAAAAGACTTGAGAATTATTCATAAAGAACCCATATAGTTACATTGTGATAATCATGTCATTTTAGTTTATACATAGCAATCAATCTCACATTTCATAAAGTAAGAAATATATTAAAAATGTCTGTCACTTTGGTTCTGCCGGATTTTGGCGAAACTGAACGTTGCCGTTTAGATCCATGGAGTCGGTTGCTTGCTGTAGTAACTTCGACGTGAATATCCCTGCAAAACAAAGAAGGCACGTTGGGGGTTGTGTCCCGATTAGCCCCTCCGACGCTCAAGTTAGTCTTTTCCGGTGAAGATGAGGTCGTCGTATGCAGAGAAGAATGGGATTGTGATCACGTACCTCTGTTATGGCAAAGTTGTACCTTATATACGAAGTAATAATTAGGTTTAAGCCTTTACGTGTTTGCATGGGAGTCTTTTACCTACAAGTGGGCTGAGGAGAGCGTGGATCGGGCTTAGGCTTGACATAGCCATTAGGTATGAGACTGATTTTTGGTGATTGGACCGATCAACCCATACATCATTGAGACTGGGTTTTGGCCCAGTACAGCCGACCAGACCATAAGCCCCCCTACTCCTCGAGTCCGAGCGAAGAGAAGGGTCGAAGGAGTATGTTAGAATTTTGTTGCTCGTCTGCTATCTTATAGCTCGTAAGCTAGACAGCTCGTAAGCTAGACGATCGGTCGGATATTGGCATTGTAGCTCGGTCATGGGACAGCTCGGGCAGTCCCGATCGATCGGATACCGACTGGTTATGCGTGACTGCTCGTACTGGGATCGGTCGATTGAGTGCCCCAACTGATTGGCCTCGACACTTATTGCGCGAAAGCTCGCGCTGAAGCAGATCGGGTGGTCATCATTGGTAGGCGCGTGGAAGTACTTGAAACATTTATTGTTTGACGACGCGTGCCCTCTGACAGCTTTCCAGAATCTGAAACGTATCGTCTTTTGTAATCGTTGTGCAGTTGTCACGTACATCTTTTCAACTGTCGCGTCACTCTAGGTTTCTAATAACCCTAATTTATCTCCGCTCGGATCCTGCCACGTGTTTGAGCTCGACTCGGATCTTCTCCATGCGTCAGACGTTGGTTGGAAAACTCGTTCCTCTGTTCCTCTATACATGTTCTGGGCCGATGAATTGCAGGTTTTCTTCACGCTCTTGCTCTCTGGCTTTATTTGCATCTTCCTTCTCACAGCTTCCGGAGCTTTCCTCCAACTGCCGTACAAATTTCCAACCTCATATCACTAAATAGGTACATCCTTTTCCCTTATTTCCTCTTTTAAATTTCCTCTTGATGAGCATGTCGTCCACCGGTTCTCGAAGTGGGGTTTCTCCAAGGGATGATGTTGCAGAAAGGGCGTCTGAAGTTGTGGCTGAGGCGATGGCGATGGCGGTGTCGAGGTTGAGAGATCTCGACAAGAGAGCGGAAAGATGAGCTGGTCATAAAGGAGCTGCCCAAAGGCAAATCGAGGATGTCCGCGGAGGAGTTGAGTCGGTCGATTCTTAGGAATAATATCCCTCGGTCCTGGGAGCCTAGGCTGGCCTCGGGGGATGAAAGAATCCACAGCAATACAGGCGGGTGTTTTGCCGTCTCTGACAGTTTCTTCTCGGTCGGTGGCTTGAGACTTCCTTACATCTCGATCGTTGATGAAGTGTGCACTGATTATCAACTAAGGCCGAGTCAGATTCCTCCGAATGGGTGGAGGTTCATTAATGGTCTTGCTTTGTTGTGCCATCAGTTTGGCTGTCTGCCTTCGATCAACATCCTGCGCCACTTTTTGATAATGGGTCAGAGTCCGAGCTCGGGGGGTGGGATTCCTTCTTTGATGTACAAAGATGCCCGATATCGCCCAGCCGAAACGGCTTCTAAAATTACCGGTTGGTGAATGAAATATTTCTTCGTGAAGCCTTCGGGATCTTCCTCCGAGTCCCAACCGTGGAGGTATCCCTTAGCCAAGCGATGGAACGACTCGTTGAGCCTATTTCTGTCTAGAGAGGAGCGGGATGTGGTCGGTCGTATAAAGGAGCTCGGCCGATATAACTTCGCTCGGCTCATTTCGGGATACTGTGGGGGGCCTCGGCCAACTCTTTTCTAATTGACCCCCCGCCATAAGTTAGTGGGCTAGGAGAGGAAATCGCCCCGCCTAGTTGACCCCTCGTGGTTGAATTATCTACCATGCTTGTAGGTTTTGGTTCGATTTCTAACCTGTTTTCGTTGTTTGTGCAGCCATGACCAAAGTTCGTGCTTTCACCGGTCCCCTCAAGTCTGCCAAGGGCAACGCAAGGTCGTTGGGCCTTCGGAGGCCAGAGGACAGGAGGATAGGAGGGAGGCCAGTTCAACTGTCGTTCGGCCCATTGCTTCCGAGCATCAAATTGTTCCTCCTACCGTTTCCGAGCCATCTTCAGCGCCTGCTATGGTCGTCCCGCCTAGTGAGTGCCTGGTGGTTATTGAGGAAGAGGAGGAGAGTGATACTCTTAAGAGGAGAAGGGCCGTTAGAGTAGTCGACCGATCTCCTCGTCCTTTAGACCAAAGCAAGGGGAAGGAGAAAATGGGGGATCGTGCTGCCCTGTTAGCTAAGGATAAAGGGAAGAAGCAAACGGAGAGTGCTGATAAATGGGAGCCAGCGATTAGTCTTGATAGGACTGCCTCGATTGCTAACATCGAAGTGGCTCTTCATATCACTGAGAGGGTCATTCCTCCTCCGGACGAGGAGCGCTTTGACTCGTTGAATATTGAGGAGTTGACGGGTCGTGCCATCCGTAATTCTGTAAGGGAGGTGGCTTTCGCTTTATCTATGCATCAGCGTATCGAGTTGCTGGATCGGGAGGTCCATTCCCTCCTTGAGCAGGTGGATGGTTTAAAGACCGAACTCTCAGAGGCCAGAGAGGAAGGAGACTTCTCCCGGGCTCAACTCTCTTTTTTGGAGGAGGAGAAGAAACTTTGGGAGGAGGAGCGTAACGTTCTGAGAGCTCAGCTCGCTGCGGGAGAGGAGGAGAGGAGCAGTTTGAAAGCTCGACTCACCGCGGAGGAGGTTGAGAGGGTAAAGGCGATGGCGGCGAGGAACAAGCTGTCCGAGGAATGTGCGGTGTTGCAAGGGAAGCTGGAGTCGGAGAGAGCGCTTAAGGCAAAATTCCTCGAGGACTGTCATGCGACGGTGAGTGGCCAGGCGAGAACCGAAGATACGCTGAGGAGGGTGCGAGCCTCCATAAAAGAACAAAGGATCGAGGCGATCAGGCGATGGCAGAGGCGGTTCTTACAGGAGGAGTGCTTGGAGTACTCTTGTGACTTGGCCCTCATAATCCTGAAGAATTGCTATGACGTCTGCATCCCTGAGGAGTCGGACGGTCCTCCGTTTGAGGGATTTGCCGAGCCGATGCTTCCTACCGCCCTTGGCCTCTCTCTGGAGGAAGTAAGGGAGAGGGCCATGGAGGACCGGGGGTCAATCCCGGATGAGGAGTTGGACCTTAGCTCGGCTGAGGAGGACGAGCTTCCTTATGAGGATGCTTCTCCGGCAGCTCTCTTGGACCCTGCTCCCGTTTCGACATTTCCACCCGCTTCCGAGGCTTCCCCTGGGCATCCGCCCACTTCTCCTTCTGTTGATTTTTGAAGCTCACCAGGTCGGGCTTGTGACCGGAGCAGATTTAAAGGAATGAAATCTTTTCTTTTGTCCTTCATTTTTTCGAAGTCATTTTCTGCGTTTATGTTCTTTACTTTCGGCGTATAGTGGTGTTTGATGAAGATGCCGGTCGACTTATAGTCGAGGTTGGGCCGAGGTCTCAAGGATCTTGTCTTGGCGACCGATCGACCGTAGTAGATCTATGTCGAGGTCGAGCGATGGTCCCAAGGATCTTGTCTTAACGACTGATCGACCGTAGTCGATCTATGTTGAGGCCGAGTGATGGTCCCAAGGATCTTGTCTTGGCGACCGATCGATCGTAGTCGATCTATGTCGAGGCCGAGCGATAGTCCCAAGGATCTTGTCTTGGCGACTGATAGACCGTAGTCGATCTATGTCGAGGCCGAGCGAGGGTCCCAAGGATCTTATCTTGGCGACCAATCGACCGTAGTCGATCTATGTTAATGGCGAGTGAGGGTCCCAAGGATCTTGTCTTGGCGACCCGACCGACCGTAGTCGATCTATGGAGATGCCGAGCGATGACTGATTGGATTTTCTACTCTTTGTCACATATAATGGAACCTTTTATTGCCAAGAAATCTGAAAACCCCTTTATTGATGATAATGAGGCGTGGTCATTAAAAACCCGTCTGGCGGGGACGTAAAAGGTTCCCACGTGTTGTACACAAAAACGGTAATAAGCAAAGACTAACTAAAATAAAACTTATCTATTGGTAGAACGCCTTCAAGTTTCGAGAATTCCAAGGCCTTGGTAGAACCTTCCCTTTCGCATCGTGTAGGATGTAAGAGCCATGCCCGGCTTGCTTGATCACTCGATATGGTCCTTCCCACGCCTGTCTGAGCTTTCCGGGATGCTTCCCAGCTGCCTCGGCCTTTCGCAGGACGTACCCGCCTACCTTTACATCGTTCGGCTTTACCCTTCTGTTGTAAAATTTGGTCACTTTTTGCCTGATGGCTTCCGAACGAGCGGCTGCCCTTTCTCTGTCTTCACTGAGGAGAACGAGTTCCACTCTGCGGGCTTCATCATTTCGTTCTTCGTCGTAGTTCGACACCCTTTGGTTGTGTAAGACCACTTCTACGGGGACTAAGGCTTCTGCCCCAAAGGTCATCCTGAACGGTGTTTCCCCTGTGGCTCCGTTTGGTGTGGTCCTGTATGCCCACAACACTTTATCAAGCTCTTCCACCCAAGTCTTTCGTCCGTCTAGGCGCTTCTTAAGAGCACTCATCATCTTTTTGTTTGTGTTTTTCGTGAGACCATTGCTTTGAGGGTGGGCTACTGAGGTCAATTGTAGCCTTATCTTTAGTCGATCGCAGAAATCTCGAAACTTATTGTTATCGAATTGTCGGACATTGTCCGTAACTAGCACCATAGGCATCCCGAAGTGACATAGTATATTTTTCTTTACGAAACTTTCCACCTTCCCTTCGGTGATTGTAGCGACCGCCTCCGCTTCTACCCATTTGGTGAAGTACTTCACTGTCATTATCAAGAACTTCTTATGTCCGGGACCGAGAGGGAAGGCCCCAGTATATCCATTCCCCATTGAGCGAAAGGAATAGGATGACTCACGATTTGCATCCTCTCGGTTGGCTGATGAGATAGACTGCTATTCTTCTGGTAAGCCTCACATCGGTCGACCTTCTCCTGGCAGTCCTTTCTCATTGTCGACCAATAATATCCCTATCTGATCAGCCTATGGGCTAACATTCTGCCTCCTACGTGGTTGCCACACATCCCTTCGTGGATTTCAGCCATTGCTTGCTCGGCTTCTTCTTCGTTCAAGCATCGCAGCAGTGGCCAGTCGTAAGATTGCTTGTATAGAGCATCGTTTATGATCGCGTATTCAGCCGATTTTATTCTCAATTTCTTGGCCTCTGAGGTGTTTTCCGGTTGTGTTCCCTCTAGGAGATACCATCTAATCGGTTCCATCCAACTAGGTCGATCGGTATTTGCATCAAGAACTTCCTTGGTTTTTTGAATGCTAGGACGATCTAGTCGTTCGACTAGCACGTTATTTTTGGCATCTCGGTCTGAGGCCATTTTGGAGAGCGCATCTGCTTTAGCATTTTGAGCTCGTTCTATCCTGTTGATCGAGTACTGCTCGAAATTGCTTAACTCCCGCTTTACTAGCCCCAGGTACTCGATCATGCTGTTCATCTTGGCCTCATACTGCCCAGTGACTTGGCCGACCACCACTTGGCTATCGCTATATATCTTTAGATGCTTTACCCCCATTTCCTTAGCCAGTTGGAGACCGGCTATCAGAGCCTCCTATTCTGCCTCATTATTGGAGGCCTTGAATTCTAGCCGAAGGGCGTATTCCACCTTCTCTTCCATATGCGGGTTGATCAATACCGCTCCTGCCCCGAATCCTTCAGAATTGGACGACCCGTCGATAAACAAGCTCCAGGCAGGGAACTGCTCACCCTGCGAGCTGGGTTGGCTCATCTCTGCAATGAAGTTTGCCAATATTTGTGCCTTAATCGTCGTCTGGAGCTTATATTGTATGTCAAACTCTCCCATCTCTATCGCCCATTTTATTAACCGTCCGGATGTCTCAGGTTTTTGGAGGCATTGTTTGAGAGGCTGGTCGATCCACACCTCAATGGAACGACTTTGAAAGTACGGTCTCAGTTTCCGCGCCGCAGTTATTAAGGAGAGAGCTAACTTTTCTATGGGCGCGTACCGTATTTCTGGTCCACTCAATACCTTGCTGACGTAGTAGATCGAAAATTGCTCCTTCTGTCTCGATCGAACCCGAACCGCTACCGATGCCCCTCCTCCGCCATCGCTGGGTTACATCCGCCTTCCTTAAAATTTTGAAAAATGGGAGGCACTTGTCCACCAATCTGGAAACGAATCTGCTGAGGGATACAATCTGACCAGTCAATATCTGTACTTCTTTCAAGCATCGTGGCGAAGACATTTGGACGATGGCTTCGATCTTCTCTGGATTAGCTTCAATCCCCTGTTGAGTAATCATGAATCCTAGGAATTTTCTTGATGCCACCCCAAAGACACACTTTTCCGAGTTCAGCTTCATCTGAAATTTGTCAAGGGTCTGGAAGACTTCTTTTAGGTCTCCCACATGCTCGGCAGCCGTCTTACTTTTAACCACCATATCATCTACATAAGCTTCAACAGATCGACCTATCTGTTTTTTGAAGACCTCCATGACGAGCCGTTGATAAGTAGCCCCCGCATTCTTCAAGCCGAACGACATTACTTGGTAATAATACGTGCCCTGGTCGGTTATGAAGGCAGTCTTCTCTTCATCTTCGAGGCTCATCTGAATTTGATGGTAGCCCGAGAAAGCATCTAAGAAGCTGAGAAGTTCATGCCCGGAGGTGGAGTCTACTAGCTGGTCGATCTTTGGTAGAGGAAAACTGTCCTTTAGACATGCCTTGTTCAGGTCAGTGAAGTCAATGCACATTCTCCACTTCCCATTTTTCTTCTTCACCAACACCATATTGGCTAGCCATTCGGGGTACTTGACTTCTCGGATGAACCCGGCTTCAAGTAGTTTATCTATTTCTTTCCCGATCACTTCCTGTCGCTCCTTGCAGTGTGATCGCTTCTTTTGCCTAACCGGCTTGTAACCTTGTCGAATGTCAAGTGAGTGCGAGGCGACCGATCGAGAAATTTCAGGCATATCGCTCGGTTTTCAGGCGAAGGCCGATCTATTTTCCACCAAACAGTCCGTGACTTCTTTAATGAGGTCTTTCTAAAGCTCGGAACCTAGGTTTGTGAATTTAGAGGGATCAGCTTCGTCCAATACGACCCGCTGCGTTTCTTCCACTGAGTTCATTCTATCCATCTCCTCCGCTAAGTAGCACTCCCTTGCGATTTTCTGCTGACCCCTGACAGTACCGATTCCATAAGGCGTTGGGAATTTCATCGCCTGGTAGTAGGTAGAGACAACTGCTCTAAGGGCGTTCTGGGTAGCTCGTCCGATTATTGCATTGTATGCCCCCTGAAACTTCACGACTAGGAATTCAACATCCCTCTCTATTTGACACGGCTTTTGCCCGAACTTTACTTTTAAATGGACTTAGGCGAACGGGTAGATGCTTCAGTTACCCCTTTGATAGGTCCGTCTATAGGTAGTAGTCGATCTTCGGGCACCTCCATCTGCTTGAAGGCCTCATAATATAACAAGTCGACCGAGCTGTCCGTATCAATCATCACCCGCTTCACATCGTAGCCGTCCATGTTCAGATTTATAACGAGGGCGTCATCATAAGGACAACTTACACCATCAAGGTCAGATTCGTCGAACGATATCATCCCATCGTTCTCCCTCGGCCTTTTGGTTGATGAGTCTCTGCCGACCTGTTTAGCATATCTCTTTCTCCCTTTAATAGTGGATCCCCCCGTTGCATTTCCACCAAATATCATGTTAATGACCCCAGTCGGTCGGTCATCTTGCTGTTCAGCATTTCTGTCGTCTCTTTCCCTTGATCGTCCTCTCTCTTCGCGTCGATTGTCTGTATTCGCATTCTGCCTTCCTCCATCATTTCTGTCATTCCGTCTCCAATTATGTCATCTGTTGTTGGGCCGACCGTTCTTATGCTCGTTATCTCGATCGACATTTTGCGCGTGTTTCACAAATCGGCCTAACCTTCCCCTTTGTATGAGGAATTCGATTTCTTTTTTCAATGGCCAGCAATCTTCCGTATCATGACCGACGTCTTTGTGAAAACGACAATATAAATTGGGGTTCTTATCCTTGGAGGGAGTCTTCATTTTATCGGGTTCTCGGATAGTTTCTTCATCCGCTCTCATGGCCGCCAGTACTTCTGCATATCGCCTATTAAGCGGGGTGAACTCCTGTCGATATCCCTGTCGATCGGTCGGCTTTCTCCAGCTCGACTGACCTTTTTGCCACTTGTGCGAATTGCTCGCTCTGTCGTTTGGCGAGCGATCGTCAATCCGACGCCTCGTATTTTTCAGCACTTCTTCGTTCGAGTGTACCTATCGCCTGTTTCTTATTTCTGAGCGGATCGGGGTCGATTGAGGGCCAACGACTTTTGAACTCCTCGTCTCGTGTTGTTCATAAGTCTCGCCAACACGGGCGAGCAAGTGAGGTCGGGGACCTCGACCGCTTCGTTATTGAACCGAGTGATGAACTCCCGCAAACTTTCGTTTCTTCCTTGGATCAATTGCATTACCTCCAAAGCTGTCTTCTGTGACCGCTTACTAGTGGTGAACTAGTTCAGGAATAATAACCTGAAGTCTTCAAAACATGTGATACAGCTCGGGGGCAAGCTATTAAACCATCGTCGAGCTCATTCTTGGAAGGCCGTACAGAAAGCCTTACACTGAATGGCATCCGGAACGCAATGTAGATTCATCATGGACTGGAAGTGCTGTAGATAGTCCAGGGGGTCGGTCTTTCCAGTGTATTTTTCAGGTGTCGGTATTTTGGTGCCGGGCGCCGGGAGGCTATCAATTCTGGAGTAAAGGAGAGTCAGATTGTCTTGTCGTCAGCGATCTGGCGGGCTTCATGGTGCGTTAATCCGATCGTCCACGATTTTCTCCAAGTCTTCGATTGGGTGGCGATCGGTCGTCATCTTTGATCTGCCGTGCGATTTATCGTCTGAGCAATTTCACATTGTCTTGGTGAGATTGCAAAATCTAGTGGATCAACAGGTCAGCCGCTTCCTTAATCTGTTTTCGGGTGAGGGAGGTGTGTACAGGCGGAAGAGGATCTGCATCCGATCGGTGTTGAAGATTTGGGCGCATATTAAGTGCAGTGTTATCCTCCAAAGCTACGCTCTGTTCTTCTTGTTCCAAGGTTTGAGGTTGCGGTTGATCATTCGGGTCTGAAGATTCCGTACGGAAAACATGAGGCGCAAGCGGTAAGGTTGCAGGTAATTGCAAACCCATGTGTTGCATCGCCAGAGCCGCGACAGCGGTTATATCAGGGTTTGTCGCCGCCGCCTGACTGATCTGTGTGTTTCTGGACGTGGTGCCCTGAAGTCGGGCCCCACGGTGGGCGCTAATTGGTTCTGCTGGATTTTGGCGGAATTGAACGTTGCCGTTTAGATCCATAGAGTCGGTTGCTTGCTGTAGTAACTTCGACGTGAATATCCCTGCAAAACAAAGAAGGCAGGTCGGGGGTTGTGTCCCGATTAGCCCCTCCGACGCTCAAGTTAGTCTTTTCCGGTGAAGATGAGGTCGCCGTATGCAGAGAAGAATGAGATTGTGATCACGTACCTCTGTTATGACAAAGTTGTACCTTATATACGAAGTAATAACTAGGTTTAAGCCTTTACGTGTTTGCATGGGAGTCTTTTACCTACAAGTGAGCTGAGGAGAGCGTGGATCGGACTTGGGCTTGACATAGCCATTAAGTATGAGATTGATTTTTGGTGATTGGACCGATCGATCCATACATCATTGAGACTAGATTCTGGCCCAGTACAGCCAACCCGACCACACTTCATCAAAGATCACTTATAAGAAGAAATGTTAAACTAGAAAGTTAATATTTTTGTATATATCATGTATATTAGAGATAGATTAGGAGAAAGTTTAGTGATTTGATAGGATTTGATAAATAGAATTCATCGTTTCTTTTTAACAGGGGTTTGATTCTTTGATAAGTGTTTGACCCGTTACATCATGTCACTTGTATGGTTATATTATTGTGTAAAATTCTTTTCTTCAAACCATTGCTCCCTGTTTCTCTTCACACGATTTTTCAAAATAAATTTTCACACATTAAAGCCACGTGTGTATTTGTTTTGGTGCAAGCTAGAATGAATTTTTAGTGTCCTGCACTAATTGTAAATTAAAATTCTAAATTTTAAGATTGAGTTCATTTCATATTTCAGTTTTTAAAAATTAAAATTCAACTTAATACTTAAAATAATTGGCAAATACTTTAACTTATAATTATTGTTCAATATTGATTTTAAATTAATTTATATTAATATTTTAACTTATAATTATTGTTTAATATTGATTTTAAATTAATTAATATTAATATTATATTATGTTTTTAGATCTTATTAAAATTTATAGTTATTTATCTAATAAAATTTTGTTATAAATTATGATATAATATATGAGATTATATTTATATGTTAAAATAAATTTATAAACTTACTTTTAATTAACTTTTAAAAAGTGAACTTATATATTAGATTTAATTTTAAAAATTTCTAGTGGCTAATGTTTGAAAATGGAGCTTAGGATAAGAACTTAGAAAATTTTAAAAGATCTCCAGTTAAATTTTAATCAAACTGAGATTCGACCCAGTGTACTTACTAAATTTTGTTATATATATATATATATATATATAATCTAACTTCTCATTTCACAGATTTTATCGGTGCTTTTACCACTTAACTTTGTTCTATTTTGTTGTTTTCTTCACAAAACAATTAATTATCCTCAGGTATTATTTCAAAGTATGGCTTTGAGGGAATTTGTAATGTACCCAAAACGAAAGATAATCGAAACATTTGTTTTGCGTAACAAGATAAAGACAAGAAGGTGAATAAATGCACCGAATGCTTCTCCTTATTACATGGTCTCGTGTTCGTGCTCTTCAACAGCACAAAGTCAGTTACTTCTCTTCTTCCAGCGATCAAGTGCCTTCTCGAAGCTCCTGATTCCACTTTCTCCAAAATCGGCATCATAGCAAGCTTTTACTTCCTTTCTCTGTTTCGCTTCCTGCAAGAGATTCTCTTAGTTGTTCATTCCTTCATGAGCTGTTTGAATGCTGTTTTCGAATTTCTTTAGGACTTGATCGAAAATGTTGCAATGGATGGGGGGCTCAAGAAGAAAAGTTTCCACTGTAAGTTTCAGTTTACGTTTCATTTGTCTTTCCTCTATGTTTGCTAACTCATTAATCTGAATCATTTGCATGGAAATACTCGACTAGTGAATGTTTCGATTGACTTTGATCTAATTATTCTACTAAACTTCAAATTATGTTTGTGTTTTAGTGTACATTTGAACGTTAAAAGTGCATAATTCTAGATAGCAAACTAAATCTTCAGAAGTTTGACTCGGCTCTGACATTTGAATATTCCTCATGTCCCCGTGAGATTCTTGAAGTCAAGGAAGTCAACATATAAGAAGTATGGTTTCATTTTGGAACTTTACCTTTTTGACTTTTTAGATTGCTGTACTTATAACTCGCGATCGCATTTCTGTTGATTACTGCTGACTTTTTATTCGAATGATTTTTTGTTGTTGGTCTGTTGAATTTTGTCAAGGCAAAAGCAATACTTTGAGCAAAAAAGGAGACAGCAACTCCATCAGAATGCTAATTTGACGAGCTTCGGAGCAGGATCAAATGGAGAGGCGCAAACTCACACAAAGTGTCGCTCGCTGGATGTTCTCAATTTTCTGAATTTCTCTACAGATTCTCAGGAGTGTGGCTCTCATTGTCCTGATGGTATCGGACGTACAAGACTTGTCAATCTAACATAGCATTTTCATCATTCCTCTGCCTGATTTAACTACTTAACTTCACATATAAGGATTCTGAGTCATATTTTATGATTTACATTTGATTAAGATCTGTTCATGAAGCTGACCATTGAAGCTGATAATGAAGTCCCTACTATTTATATCACTCCCTATGATATTAAACAATTCTTCCAAGTAACCTCAGCTGTCAGCTTTAATTAATTGTTTTTTCTGCTTTGTTACAAGCTCTACAGTTTTAAGGAAAACAGTTAGCTAAAAGTTTTCCAGTATTCTAAAAATTTTGTTTCCTTTTTATCATCCATATTAGAGCTCATTACCAACCACATCGTTGTTTCTGCAAAGGAGATTATGGAATAACGAGAAAATAATTTCTCATCTTGTGTACTATGGTTCTGTCTTCCATAAACAATTTTAGTCTGAGATGTGCTAATCATCAAAAACTTGCAGTAGTCATATTATTTCCTACAAAACATGTGGTTTTTTTTTCAGATTATCAATCATAGGTTGTGTGCCTCACTTAGCTGATGAGTTAGTACCCTGGAGCAGTTTGACATTGGTCGTTATATAAACAAACATACATTTTTTCTCTATCTGACATGACCTGCGGGTTTTTAATTAAACCTTTGTTCTTTATCATTTTGTTTCAATTGCTTAATCCATTTTTGCATTCTTTACTTTTTATTCTGGAAATTTTGGGGACTTAATGTTTTGTTATGTTACCTTTTTGTTCAAACACATAAGGCAAGAATGATGAGATCAGTGCTTCTGCTGTCAAGTATTGCATCAATAATCCGCCAATAATTCTTGCCAACTGTATCAAGCCGGCAGATTCTCTTGAGCCAAAGGAAGCAAGTACATGTTCTGGCATATCTGATATAGGATGTAATTGATAACATTGGAGCTTTTTGTTTCAATCTGTCTCATTATACTCTTTTTGACTATGTTAAGAGGTATAAGATGTTTGTTTACCTTTGTATTATTGTGAGACAGGGAATCCATCAGACCATCAAGTGGAGACGGTGTCACCAAAGTAAGAGTGAAGACATTTGCATGAACATGCATCATGAAAATTAGCACTCTTTAAATTGCACTTGAAAATGCTGCTTGTGACCTGTAAACTGAAATGAACTAGTACAAAATGATAATCTGATTCCAAAAATGAGTTTGTGATTGACACTATACTTAAACAGCCACTTCTTAGATTGTGGCTGAATAGGTTGGAATGCTCTTATTCACAAGTTGTTTCTATTAGTTCTCCAACTTGATGAATTGCCTTGTCCAAATTTGTTTACGGTTCTTTTTAGCTTGCACGTGAATCAGAATGGTGCTCGTAACGGAGTTCATGAGAAGCTGGATCCTCAGAAGATAGCTAATCAACAAGGTAAGCACCAGATTTTTGTCAGACAGAAAGTTCACTTCCATTCTGGCTTTTGATAAGGATACTTCACTATTTGCTTCATGACCAATTTTTAGAGTGCTTTGGTTACAAATTCCTTGCAGTGTTAATAAACATCTGCTTTTTAAGTTGTACCTGAAAAATCCTGCTCTTTTCTCAGAGTTCTCGCTTTTGGATTTGCTTGAGGAAGGTGAACCAAATGGAAAACTAGAAAACAGTCTGATAGCTGAAACTCATGTTGCATTTTCCATTGAAGGTACAATGTTGCTGTTTTAGAACATGAAGACTACTTTTCCACTGAACAACACCTTGACGTTTTCCATTTCCATTTGGTACAAATAAATCTAGCCATATGTGGATACTGTGGCATAAAATGATATCTACAAAAACATCTGCAAAGTATCTGGGACTTTATGTGCCGTTGACTCGTTGTTTCAACTAGAAGTAGGCAGTTAAGGTTCTGTCCTGAGGCAGGAGGCACAAAATAATTAACAATAGGTATGGAAGGGAAAACTATAGAGAAGTGAAGATTGAGAAATTAGTGGAAAACTATAGATAAGTGAAGATGCAGAAATTAATCAAGTTATTCAAACAACTTACAGTTCTTTCAGTGGAAAGATATAGAGGTCATTTGTTTGGTTCACCAGAAACAATTTTGTTTATTCCAGGGAAATGCAATTTTTGGAAGCTTATTCTCTGGAACTTATCATGAAAAAACTTAAGTTTCTATTTAATTATCTCGTATTAGCTGTAGTGTAAAAAATGCATGCATTTTTTATTAACGCCTACTCAATTGCTCAGATGATGCATTTCTAGTGGTTGTCTTGATGAACTTTAATCTAGGTCAAGTCCTATGACTGGTCATAATATAGAATAAACGATTTTGCAAGTCAGGTTTGGGTAAAGTGGGAGCTGAAACGCCTGTCCACTCACCTCAACCTAACAGGTATTTATCCTTGCAATCTTTCCCTGGAAGAGTTTCTAATGCTTCACCGGCATCTACTTTTACTTTGCTGAAAGAAGCTTTTGTCAAGATAATTTCTTAACTCGATGTTCCTTCAGTAGACTAGGATTCTAGTTGTAACTATCTGTTGATTTAAAGGAACATCAGTGCCTGCAGTTCCTCCTTTGGGACCAGTCTGAAATTTCGCTTATTGATGTAACATGTTGCATGCGGCAACTTTTTTATTTATTTCATCATGATATGATAAGAAGGCCAAAATTTCTTTTATGACACGCAAATAATTTCAATTTGATAATTTTTTTTAGACAATCAGTTATTGAAATTCACACTTTATATTGCTAATCTGACTTTTTTTTGGCGAGCAATAACAGATGTACCTCATATGTCTACTCCCCAGTAATGGCTTATGGGAGATTAAATACATCAAATAGTATTTCTCGTGTGGTGGATGACCCGGGACTTGGAGCAGTAAGAAACTACTAAATGCATCTCTATCACGATTATAGCCTTCAACGGTCTGGGCAAATTTTGCTGTGTCGTTTTCTTATTGGTTCGGTAACTCTTTATTTGATGTTGTGAAGTTAGCACCCTCTCGAAATTAGTACTGTTTGAATGATTCTTTGGCTCTCGATATAATTTCTGCAACTAGAATGAAATTGTCTTGTTTCAACTTCTGTCATATATTTGCAATTGCTTCATATTGAAGTTTAATTGTTCTAATAACTACCGTATGTTTTGAGTGACTATCGAGATTACACATTATAGTAAGATTTTTATTTATATGACTGGATCTTGTTTTTCTTATTCTCTTGTACTTTTGACTCCTGATGAGGCGGCATACTTCATGCAGGATACACTAATGCAAGAAACTTGCACAAATCTAGGTGGCAGTTCTCTGGAGTTTTTGACAGGGATTGAGGATTTGCATAGCAAGCCAAGGAAGAAGCTGTGCACCTTCAAAGACCATTTGCAATTCAACGGCCAGAGTGCTGAGATATGGGACTCCTTCAATGACAGAAAAGAATATTTTAGCACTGTGCATGACAGTGACATTACTATGGACGGTAATCTCAACTGAATATTCTGACAATTGATTTTTCGTGTATCGAATAAGCTATCAATCTATCATGCTTTGTGTCATAAGCAATGCAACAGATTGTGGCATTCAAATTTTTGGATTCTTTCATTTATTGTTGTTAATATGTGAGTTCCATAATCCATTTTTTGAGGATGCATCTAGAATTTCATCCTTTCTGGGTGAAAATTCTAAACATCAAAAAGTTGAATTCAATTTCTTGTGGAAAGAATAGAAGCAACCCTACAGAAATAAGCCACGGGTTCTTTGGTATAAATTTGTGCCTGTCAAACTGTAATGGTGAATATAAAAAGCAAGTGTGAATTTGAGTTCCTATGTTCCTCTTTGGCTTCTTAATTATGGACTTTTGTCTTACAAAATAAATATATTTTCCGGTAACTTCTTGTGTTGGTTCTAGAAGTTACAGTTTTAGCTATGGGGATGAGATTGAAGAACTGCTTTAATTGATTTTAATTATACATGTCATTCTAATGGATTAGCTCTCCTCTATATTTTTCTTCCTATCTCTTTTGCTTTTCACTTTTTTTCAGCTCATTCTGGTTTATTGAATACCAACTTTCTTTATGGGAGGGAAGCTGATATGTTTGGGAGGGACTGGCCATATCAAATGGATAGCATCTGTACTGATTTTCAGAAACCGAATTATGCTATAAAAAGACCCCATTGGCTTAAGAAAAGGTGTTGTATTAACATCTGACTTTTTTGCCAGTCATAGGCAAACATTCGGAGCTTGACCACTATATATATGTGTGCAGGGAAGATTTGGGAGCAACCCAGTTCAATATCTTAGGTGCTCTTTGTCTCTGCTATCTTAAATATTGTACAAGAAACATATAGTAGATCTTACAGCTTTGGTGTTTTGGTTGATACTCGATTTCTAAAACACACATTACTTGTACACCACCACCATGGTACATATACCAGTAGCGATAATGGACTATTCTGTGGAAAATGTGATTCGTGCTTTACTTTTCTGTCAAACATCACTACCAATCATCATTCTGCAACTAATTTTCTAATTTCATTACCATTCTCTTTGTCGATTTAGTTCACGTGAACTCTCTTCCATTATACTTTTGACTATCCTTGCTGTTGTTTAGCAGCTTTGTCATTCTTTCCCTTTTTACTTTCATCAAGTGTCATTTGGATCATTACTTCTCTCTCCCTGAATACTATATCTTTCTGCTATTGAAACTTAAAGATGAAACAATATACAGGTCTAACATTTGATATTTTGATTGTTGTTCCTCTCTGGGAACCAGATACACCTGATCCAACCCACCAAATGTGGGATGACGATTTTGATTTTCTAGATTCTGAGAGGGCAAGGTGCATTAAAAAAAGGTGCGGTAAGGTGATATATCTCCATTGATAAGATACATCTAGACTCTTTAGGCACAATAGTTTAACGGGTTTCCTTATCTAGGTTTTCTCTAATTTGTGTATAAATGGTTTTCATATCCCAGAATTGTCAGAAAGTTCATTTCGATGTATTCATGATCCCTAGTGCTTTCTATTCCCTACGGTAATATTTCCCATTCATATTTTGAGGGTATAAAGTTAGTTATTCTCTTGTTTGGCAGGCATAGGTCTGCTCGGGTAAATTTCTGTTTTGGCGACGTAGCTGACCAGCCTGATTGCTTCAAGATAGGGTCTGGAAGGGACAACTTGAGCTCGTTGAGGTAAGTGTCCGAGCTTTCTCAATCCAGCACCCTTTACATGCCGTAAGATGATTTCATTTTCTTTTTTGACATTTTGATTTGCTTTTGCAAATCGGCAGTGAAGAATCATGCTCATCCACTGGAGGTCACAATCTTTACTATAAGATAGCTCATGGTTCCAGGCTTGTTCCAACTTCAGATTTTTAGTGACTTTGAGAGATGAGACCACTTATATTTTGTTGTCAAACCTTACAGTGAAAAGCAGTAGCATACGTCAAAGTACTTTCGGTAGTTCTGACACCCACTCTAATGGCAATAACATTCTTGGCAAAGAAACACAGCCAAGAAATATGGATGATATGTGGAAAGCCGACAACATATGGATGGCGCGAAAATCTACACGCATGCCAGCTAAGTCAGACACAAATTTTGCCTGTAATCTGAACTCGTCATGTCAGGAGACAATTGGACCATCTGGAACTTGGTTACATCATGAACATTGCTCAGCAGCTAGGAAATTGGGTTTAAGTTCTGCATGTCAAGCTTCAGAAACAGAGTATCCATTCTCAGCCACAAAGCTATTCACTGGAGATAGCTGGAGTTCATTTACTTTCTCTGATCCACATCTTGAAGCTAAATATACTTTTAATGTTTCAAGGGCCGATAGTCCGGTAAAATGTGGAAATTCAGGCAGTTTCCAGCAGGAAGATATACCCCTTTGTCAACCATGCAGTCACATGCAGTCACAAGATTTTCCAACCTACTCTAGGGTTGGGTTTTGCGTAACCAAGCAGAAATTTTGTAAAGAGTCACCAGATTCACGAACAGATTTGGTCGATCAGTCTCCAACTTCATCTTATGATGCTCCTTTTCTTGAGGAGACATTAAGTCAAGACTTATCAGCCCAGAAAAGTGCGAGTAAAGATGGGGGGCAATCAAAATTTCAACAAGTGAACCTTGAAAAAGTTGATACAAGAAAGAAATTTCTTGACGGCAAGAAGATGGGGATGATGGATGCTCTGGAAACAGGGGAGAATGGTGGTTTTAAGGAAGAAGGAATATCAGAGACATCATCATCTGTACAGGTTCCTAGCCAACCCGAGAACCTTGCCAATGAGAAAGTGTACGTTAAGTGAAATGTTGCTCTTTTTAGATCATAATACAAATTAAAAGTTATTATGCAGTAAAATAGTTCTCACTGTTGTCAGATCTGAACAAAATGTTGAAGTTCCTCTTCCTCAGAATTGGAATCAAGGTATCTTACTTTTGGTCTCCAGTCTTCCAATATCGAACTCGGGTATTCTGATATTTGTTAAGCAGCCCAACTTTACGCTTCTTTATCCCTTCTAATGTTGAGCCAATATCCTTGTGCTAAAGTAGAAAATGGGGAGACTGGGGGCAAAAAAGTGATAACTAAGGCGCATATGAGTCTTAACCACTCATCTTCCACCGTCACGATACTAGAATCCCGCGTCCTACAATTTGTGTGGTTGCAGAAAGCATTGAAGGGGGCATCTACGCACACACCTTGAAGAAGGTACGTTCATCTTTTTGCCATTAGTTGATATTGACCAGAATATAAGATGTAAATCCCCGTTTGATTTCAAAGATTCGATGTAGTCAATTTCTGCCTCTATTGTGCAAAATCTACAGGATGTTATAGAGGATTTACAAGCTTATTGGTGGAAAGAAGAATGCGTGCCGTGTGCTTATCATCAGGATCACTCATCTTTCCATTCGATGCTTCATCGCTTTTGGCAAAAGCTAAAGACGGTTGATATGATTATATACAAGGGTCAGATACTAGAGAAAGAATAACAGCTGAGTATATGCTGACAGGTGGTTTTGAGTGCAATGTCCCGTCCTATCTGTGACTTGTTAGCTTCCTGTTGCCCATTCTCATATCTGTAGTGTTAGTGTATGTTTTGGAAAATATCTTCCCATGCAAAAGGCCCTCAAATCCTCTGTCCAAATAACTCTGTCCTAACCCTGTCCATTGCGTGGGTCTCACATAAATAGAAGGCCAAGATGCAATGGACAAAGTTATTTGGACAGACGATCAGCCCCCGTGCAAAAGATATTAGTTTGGATGATTGATTAGTTCTTGATATGGGAGAATTCTTGGTCTCTTACGACCTTGCATCGGGAATGAAAAAGTTCAGCGAATCATTGATTTAAGAGTCCAAGAAAAGGGCGTCCAAAGTTTGAAATTATAGAAAAACGAATTATTGTTTTATTCTAGAGGGGATATTCCCCGATAATATTACTGGTATTTCCTTCATAACAGCGTTACGAGGAAAAATGATGCGCCAGATGAGCAATGGTAAGAAGAGAGAAAGCGTTGTAAAGAATTATAGAGATCAAAGGTACGCCGTCGTTCAATAAAGGAAGGAGTTAATTCCATTATATTCATCTTCTTCGTTAGAATGTTTTCAGATGTTGATGCAATTTTCACTTCTTTTATCGGACGACGACATATCATCCGTCTCCTTTAACTTTTCACGACAACGTTTTCTCTCTCCTAACTATTGCTCATCATTTTTCCTTGTAACATTACCCCATCCATCGACATCATAGAGATATTTCAATGAAATGTCCTGATCTTTCATTGACAACGATTAGATCAAAATTTGAACGGTGAGTTTGTGGTGACGATTAACCAGTCGGTACTCCGATACCGCAGCTGGCACACTCAACGTGGAGTATGCAGAAGGAGGTACAATCGATCGTACTTGCTACACATTTATTCAATATGGCAAGTGTTTCGAATTCTACGGTCAGGCGGAAATTCCAATGGATAAGCCACGACATATTGGGCGAGACTTGGACTTAATCAAATCAAAATTAACAAATTTAATCTGAATTGATTAGATTTTAGATTGATTTTAATTTTTAAACTTCAGACTGAATTTTGGATTTGAGTTTCGCCACTGAGATAAGTCCGAAGACTAACGTATATATATTTGCTAGGATTGTTTTATGCCTTTTCCAATTCCTATTTTTCTCTGTTACCTACTTCTTTTATCTCCTTGCTTCCACATAGTTCTGCTTCTTTCTCTAATAGTTGTAAGGACTCATCGTATGGTTTAGACGGTGGTGTTGTATGTTAAATGTTAGTGTGGCGCTAATGGTGTTGAAGATTGGATATTTCTGGATCTTTAAATTCGGATGTTTGTTTTATTATTGTGTGACTTAGCATGGGACTTAACGGAGCTTCAACTAGTCACTATCAAAGGTCAAATTTTCAGTCTAATTTTACTCTATTTAACCTGTTTAATGTGAGGATCCCCACTCTCATCATCACCTCATTTCTACATTATTCTTTATCATGAAGCTATTAGTCACTTGTGCATATATTGTCTAAATCCTTATGATGACGTTTGGAGCCTTTTGTTTTATTACTACTGTGGTAGTATAATTTGAATTTTCTAAGTTGAGGGAGTCCAAGGGCTTGTTGGGTAAATAGTTTATCAGCTATTTTTTAGCTGATTGATACAAATTAGTTGTTTAACTATATTAAAAAACTATTGGATATATTTAGGCCCTGTTTGTTTCCGTTTCTTTTTTCCGTTTTTCGTTGTGGTTTTAAAAAAAGAAAAAACAATTCATTAAAACACGTTTGGATGAGAATGGTTGACGTTTCTTGTTTCTAAAAATTAAAAAACCGCAACAAATTTATAGAAACGTAAAAAAGATGTTTTTGTAAGATTTTAAAACATGATTTTTTTTTCTCATAACACCATAATACAAAATTACTACCAGAAAGTTTCAAGCAACATCAAAATTGGGATAAGCAACACAAGTCAGTAACCAACCATCTGCCATTTGGTCATCGTCAAGGAAGCTACCGTCCGACTGGTCCACTGTCCCTGACACTACCTTCCATACACACGACGAGCAAGAACCAACTCTGCATGAATACGGTAAATCAACACCTCTCAATTCTCCTCAGAACTTCAACAACAATCTCCACATTTCCTTCACGAAGGTATTGGGAAATCTCGCTGGCAACAGAAACAAAACTTAGAGCAGCAATGAAAAAAATAACAGTAATTATACTTGCTAAAAGCAACTTCTGCTTTAAAGATAAACTTTTGCATTTTTTGTGACGATAAAGAAGAGATACACTCTCGCTCTTCCTCCGAACAATTTTTGTGCTCTTCCTTTGAATAATTTTCGTGCGAGTGTTTTGTTTTTACTTCACCTCTTGCTAAACATAATGTTTTTTGTGACAAACTGGTTCTTATAAAGAACCAATACAGAACAGTCGTGAAATAACGTTAAAGTTATTTTCTTGAGCCTTGCGTCATTTAAAGCAGAGACAGATACAACTGTTTTCTTTTTTCTCACGATTTCACATATGTATGCAGTTACTATGAAGCCTTGCTTCACGTCTCTTTAATGTAGCATTTGTAGAATGTCAAGTGGAGGCATTTAATGGTTCACTCATTTAATGTGGCATTTAATGCTCTTCTGAACCTGCCTTGAAAGCCATGTCATTACCAACACTTTTCATCTCTTTAATGATACCCCAAAACTCTTCAATTGAATCACTCCTTCTTGGAATCTTAGCAATGACACTCATAACTTTCACACCTACCAATGTTTTTAAAAATAAGCTCTTACCGATATATTTTATTTTTGCACCCTAATTAGCATTTAATAAGTATTATTTTAGTAACATCGGGTCCAAAATGGTATTCAACATAATAGGAAAGACTTACTCAGATCTTTTTGTAAAATATTGAGGACTATATAAAAAGTCAAGTAATTTTCTGCAGTGTATATTGTTTTCGTTTGTATTTTTGTGTGTATGAATTCGAACTAAACAAAAGTAGAAAAGGTTCTTTTAATGTGTAATTTTTAAATAATATTTGATTTATATATATTTAATTTTAATTAATTTAAACATATAATATAATATATTATAATTATTACACATAATAGTATAATTACAACAAATTATAAACATGATAATAAAACCAGACATGTTTTTGTTTTCTAATTTTTATTAGAAAATTCAACCAAACAGATTTTTATTTTCAGTTTTTATATTACAAATCTCAACCAAACAGATTTTTCGTTTTTTAAAGGAATAAAACAAAAATTAAAAACAGGAAACAGAAACAAAAAATAATAACAGAAAAACAGAAGTAGAACCAAACGGCTCCTTAGTAATTAATTGATTAAGTTTGCTGATTAAACTTAATCAACTGATTTTGTAAAAGCTCATAGATAAGAGTGTTTTGTCTTCAGTTGAAAATAATGAATAAAAAAGTCAATGATATCGTCTGTGTTTAATATCCCATCCCTTCCCTTTAATGCTAACTTGAATGTGTCCAGAAGACTCCTTATTCTTTTATTGCTCATCTTGTCTCATTTATATATATATAAGTTCAGTTGCCATTTTAACAAGTCAAACTAGTTGATGTGAGTGGTTCGACATTCTCATTCTTTATTCAAAGGTCTCATGTTCAAACCTTGGAAATTGAGAAATCAATTTGACCAATACTTTACTCCTTACGAGTTGATCCGATGAGAGTAGGAATTAATCTGGATGTGGATGGCTTAAAGGTGCCTTCTTAAAGTTGAGATAGTTCTAAGACACCTCATGGCTAAACTAAAAAAAAATATTAATCTCTAATAAAAAAGTATTTTTTAATTTAGTATTACATGAATTTAAATATTTATTCTAAGCACCAATTGGTTTTTTGCACAATGTTTGTATAATTCTTCTTTTGAAAATGATGATGATGATGATGGATTAGTCTGGGTGTGGATAGCTTAAAGATGCCTTCCTAAATTTGGGACCTTCTTAGGACACCTCGTGACTAAATTAAAAAATATTAATCTCTAAAAAGTATTTTTAATTTAGTATTACATGAATTTAAATTTTTATTCTAAGCACCAATTGGTTTTGTGCACAATGCTCGTATAATTCTTCTTTTGAAAATGATGATGATGATGATGGATTAGTCTGGGTGTGGATGGCCTAAAGATGCTTTCCCAAATTTGGGACCCTCCTAAGATACCTCATGGCTAAACTAAAAAATATTAATCTCTAATAAAAAATATTTTTAATTTAGTATTACATGAATTTAAATATTTATTCTAAGCACCAATTGGTTTTGTGCATAGTGTTCGTATAATTCTTCTTTTGAAAATGATGATGATTATATGTTTTTTTATGTTTTTAATTAAAATTATAAATTTAATTTTTGTAAAATAAAATATCTAAATTTTAAATTCTAATATTCCAAGAAATACTAAGATGTAATACTCATGTTCTTATAAATATTAACCAGAGGTCTTAAGTTCAATCCTTGGGAATGGAGAAATCTGTTTGACCCAACACTTTAACCCTTATGGGCTAACTTTGATGCGCGCGAGGATTAGTGCAGGTGTAGATGGCTTAAAAGTGTTTTTCTAAAGTTGGGACCTTCTTAGGATATCTCGTGGTTAAACAAAAAATAAATATTAATCTCTAATAAAAAGTATTTTTAATTTAGTATTACATGAATTTAAATATTTATTCTTGTGCATAATGTTCAGTATAATTCTTCTTTTGAAAGTGATGATGATAATGATGATGATGATTATACGTTTTTATGTTTTTAATTAAAATTATAAATTTAATTTTTGTAAATAAAATATCTAAATTCTAATATTAAAAATTACTAAGATGTAATACTCTTGTTCTTATAAATCCTTTTTAAAATTCATATCTTGGTAAGCTATTTTAAATATAAATAACTAACATTAAATAACTAATTTTACTAAACATTTTTGCTAAACTAGCCAAGTGTTGATGACAATGACCAGGTTATATGTTGGGACCCGTTTTCGAAACCTAACATCGGAAACATAAATCGAAAAAAACCAAGTGGGTGAACTTTGGATCGAAAACCAAAGGAAGCGGAAGCTTAAGGAATCAAGAAATCGAAAGGCTTAAGGACAAAACTCTTAACTCCGACATCCGAAAACACATACTTTTAAAACAAAACAAACGTTCAGCGTTGAAAAACTATAAAGACACCTGGTCTAAACCAATCCAAATCGGTATAAATCTTTTTTTTTTTCAACTCATCAATCAAAGCAAAACCACTTCCAAATGGGATTTTCATCAATCCCTCAACCTCAATTCATTTTCTTCTTCATATTCATTCATATCTTATCATTTAAACAAAATCTTATTTTTCTTTTGTCATAAAACACCTTACACACATATCGATATACCCACAATTCATATACAATAAGCACTTCAATATTTCAGATCAATCATCACAATTCATTGGACCTCCTGTCTGGAATCCAAACACAATCAATCACATTCATATCATTTCATCCATATACAAATTCATATGACATATCCATACACAAGTTCATATTTCAAAACCACTCACAAATCCATAACTCATTTTTCTATTTCATATATAAATCTATATCTCATACACAAATTCATAATTCAAGTCCATATACAATTTCATAACTCATTTCCATTATGAAATAAATGCTTACAACATATTAATGGCATTTCCAAGCCATATACAATATAAATACCAAAATCCAAAATACACAAGATGCAAGACCCAATAATTTCTCAACAAAAGTCTCAAATCTTATCTTACAGCAATCTACCTTAAAACACATCATATACAGAAACAAACGGTTGCCTTGACTTTCTTTCATCCGATCTCTTGCTCGTTACCTAGAGATGAGAATGAAAGGGAGGGGGGGAGGTGAGCTTTACAACCCACGGATAACATGTTTATAACCGAAAAATAGGCAAAAATCATTTTTCAAAACTTATTGCCAGTTTATAGAAATTTCACAGTAGAAATTCATCAAATGCTTATTTTTCAAAATTTCTCAATTTATCAAAGAAATTCATGAACAATTTTTAAAACATGGATGCATCGCACTTAGAAACCAAACAAGAGCACATAAACACATCAGAATGGTTTAGGTCGGTCCAGAAACAGAACGCACTACACATTCCCGCATAGCGGTCTTGTGTAGCCGTGAACTTATGGGAGTCCTCGAAGGAGCTCCAATGTCACTAATGGCCAGGCGGGAAAAGCCTTTTTGACAAGTGCACTTGACATTTTATGGGACCTAACCAAACCCACATAACATAACTTCACACTTTAAATCAGATAGCCTGAAGGCACATTTCAAAAACTTAATTTTTTCATAATCATGTCACATCAGACACATTTACATTCAAAATTTCACAATGTCAATCCCATTCACATAACATATTCTCAATCATTCAAAGAATGCAACAACTATAGCAATTATCAAATCATTCAAACACAATGAATTCAACAATTATTGCAATGTATTAAATCATTCAAAACCATGAATCTAAAAACACTTTATTTTCTTGATTTTTTTTAAAAACTTTCATCTTCTTGATTTTTCGAAAACATATAGATGACTTATAATTCAAATTATAAACATGGTACTCACCTCATATCTTTGCTTAAAACTTGTCCAAAACCTCTACTCTTTCTCCCATAACTTCTCTAATTTCCTTCATAAATTGCAAAAAACCCTAATCAATAAGAATTCAAATTGAACATCACATAAGGCATAAATACCATAATTAATCTTAGAAAACTTAAACCTATACTATTCTTAAGCCATGAGAACCAAAATCTCTCTAAAAATCCAAAGATCAAAATCCACCCTTACCTTGAATCTTCTCCAAATGAAGAGTTTCTTGGCTCATATGAAAGCCCTCAAGCTCCTCTTTCTTTTTCCTTCTTGAATCAACTTCGAAATCTCTCTTAAAAATTTAGAAAAATCAAACCCTAACCTTTTTTTTTCTTCTTTTCTCTTCTTCTCCACCGAAACCTCCTTCTTCTCTCTTCTCTCTTCTTTCTTTTCTTTTAATTTCGTGCTTCTCCTTTCCTTATACGAAAGTCCACTCTTCTTATTTACAAAAAAGCCATTAATGAATGAGTAATGACCTTAATACCCTTCCTTATAAACCTTGTAATTTAAAAGCTTAAGTGTTTTTCCAATTATGCCCCTCATGCATTCTTAACACTTTAATTCAATTTAATCCATGTCATATGATCTTACTTACATTAACATGCTAATTAATTCCTCAAAATCATATCATAATCTATCAATGCCTCAAAAATTCATTTAATTCATACTTAACTTAAGATATTTTTCTAATAATCAAATTGAAGGAATTTGCTCACACTTCCTTGTAGAGAATTTTTCCTCATTGTCTCAATTTTATAAAGACATCAAAATCATTCAATTTGGTTCCATACTCCAAAAGTTATACCTCAAATATTTCCGGACTATTTTTATACTAAAACATTATCATGTGCTTGACTTCTATCCAAAAATTGACACTCTTAAAGACTGAATTAAAATTCAATTCCATCAGACCATTTGCAGGCCTATCTCTCTAGTTTAATCCAAATCAAAAGTTATGGCCTAACATTTTCGGATTGTTACTAAACCGAGGCAGAACACTATACCCAAATTCACTCCAGAAATTGAAAGTCTTAGAGTGCGAATTGAAATTCAGTCCCTTCAGATAACTTGTAGTCTCATGTCTCTAGTTTATTTTGCAACTAGAATCAACTCAATTGGATCTCCACAGATCAAGATATCGCCAAAATATTGAAGAATGTTCAGAAAAATTTTCTGACTCACTTGATTCAATCAATCTTTTCCAAATTAATCTAAAAAATCATAAATTTTCCATGAAGAGGTATAAAATTGTCTTGGAAATCCAACGCTTTAAAAATCAAGTCAATCAGATGTAGAAAGAAAAAGATATAAGCAAAAGAATGAGAAAGGGTCAGATTAGAAAAAAATGTTTTAAAAAATGGGCCGCTCGCACTCGCGAGCAAATGCGGGCACTTGCGATCGCGAGGCGGTCGCGAGGACGCCTCAAATTTGCTCAATCCGATTTTCAAATTTTCAAAATTCATAACTTTTGACTCAAAACTTCAAATTTTGTAAATTTGGTATCAATAGAAAGCTAAAAGGAAGTTCTACAACTTCTATAAAGACTTAAAAACCAATTTGGCCTCTAAAGGAGTCAAAAATCTACTCAAAGTTTCTGTCCCAAAAATGCCACCTTAAATAGTAACAAAATTTTTAAAAATCATAGCTTCCCATTTCATGGTCCAAAAATTTCATGTCTTATATCAATGGAAAGATACAAACACAATCTACAACTTTCAAGAAGGACTTAAAAGCAATTTATACCTCTAACTTGGTCAATTTTTTAATCAAAGTTTATGTCCAATTAATGTCATCTTAAACAGTAACACAACTTCTAAAATTTTTATCTTTTAACTCCAAGGTCTAAAAATGTCATACTTTACATCAATGTAAAGAGAAAATTACAAACTTCAACTTTTATGAAGACTTTAAGAGAAATTTCAGCCTCTATATAGATCAAAATTTCAATCAAAGTTTCTGTCTCATAAATTCACCCTAAACAACATCAAGACTTCAAAAATTCACATCTTTTAATTCACACATCCAAAAATGGCACATTATACATCATTAAAAAGCTATGAAATTCCTCTATAACTTTCAATAAGGCTACTTGATCCAATTCAAACCATATGAGCCCATAATTTACCTCAAAGCACAACATCCACAAAACCAACCCTTATGGACATTTTCAAAAACAAAGCAAAATAAACTTAAATTCAAATGATCATAACTTTCAATCCTGATATCAAAAAATGTCATACTTTATAGCGATAGAAAGATGTCAACAAAAGCTACAAATTTCATGAAGATCATTTTATCAAAATCCTTCCAGATCAATCCAGAAAAATTTATGAAAGTTTCATCTTATAAATCACTTTCTGCTACTATTCATCCCAAACAAATTTTAGACTTTCAATTTTTTGAAAACTAACACTTTCACTATTCATTTCTTGCTTTTCAATTCCATTCAAAACAATTCATTCACTATCAATTTCATAAAAGCACCCACAACACATACATATACAAAACACTCATGTCATGCATTAACCTCAAAATATCATTTCAATTTCTCAAATTTACATTGCCCAAATAAAACATTAAACACAGCTTACTTGATTCACCTAACTGAATCCTGCATATCATTTAAATTCATAAATTTTCTTTTTTTGTACATGAATAATTCGCCACAAATTCCTCATTTAATCTCATTTAATAATTCAAAATTTTCAAGAAAAATTTAGGGTCCAACATCATACCAGGTTTACGCCCAACCTAGCTCAACCTACCATCCTAAAGTGTTGTCCAAGCCTGACTCAAAGTCTAATCAAACTTAACTCGTGCAACTTAAGCCTAGCCCCTTTTGAGTTTTAAGCGGTTGAAGCTTGCCTGAAATCTAAATCACCTTGACACTGACACTGATATGACCTATTAATCCCTTTCCTTTTTGTCTATCCCCTTTGATCCAACCTTTACCTACTAATAAGCTTTGAAAACACGTGGAGTCCAGCCATTTTAATATTTAAGATGAGTTTTTAAGAAGAAAAGTTAAAGTAGACTTCTAATGAATAAAACTCAGTAAGTTTGCAACTAATACAATTATTTACATGATTTATCTATAAATAGTTAACAACATAGCATGATGAGTAAAGAAGAGAGAAAAAAAGAACCTATGGAACAGAGGAGTTGTATTGGACCCCAATTTTTAAGTAGAATTTAGAAATAATAATTGAAAAGAAATGAGTGTTATTATGTATATGTTTAGGTATAAATGTATTTATACTTAAAGGAAAGTGATGAGGAAAGAATTGATGGATTTTGATAATTTTGGGATTTGAATAGATTTGTATGGTTATGAAAGTTAAAGTGGCTTAGTGGATTGAAATGGAAGTTGAAAATAAAAAAAAATTATACCGGGTTTCGGATTGGTATAGTCTTAGGGTTTCCAACGCAAGAATTTTCGTTACCGGATGTCGAACATTTTGTTTCGATTCGATTGATCCATTTCTTTGTTTCGATTCGAATAGTTCCGATTCGCGATCCGTTTCATTTCTTTGTTTTAGATTCTTTCGCTATATAATTCGATATCCGATTCGTTTCGCCCTCTGATGCGATTCGTTAATTTTGCTTTTGTTTCGTTTCCACACTTTGTCTGTTCCTATGTTTTCTGTTTCTCCGGTTGGGATCCGGTCTCAAGATCGAGTCCCAACAATTATGGTATCAGAGCCCAATATTATGGTATTAACTGGGCGCATAGGATTGATAAACGCTTGTGATAGAATGGAATTAGTGAAAATGTGATCTTGATGTGAATGACCTATCATGAATTTGAATTGTAAAAATGTTTTGATTAAGGTGTCAAGATTTTGACTAATTTTAGTAATGTGTTAAGGACAGTGAGGAATAAGATTGAATTTGTGAGAATGTGATAAAGATAAAGTTCATATCAAAGTGATTGTTTGATGAAGATGATAAGAATTTTGAGTGATTTTAGGAAAGTGTTCATGAAATTGAGATTTGAAATTCATGATGAATTATGATGATTGGATTTGGTAGATGCATTTGTGAGATGAAAATAATGAAAAGTTGAAAGACGAGCTTGATGATGGTAATATAGGTATGAAAGTTCAAAAAGGTTGATTTTGAATGATTGTGGTCCATATTAGGGTTTATTAATAAATGGACAATTGATTGTGAAATTATATTAAGAAATATTGATTTGTGGTTATAGTGACTTTGATACGATATTGGAGGTATTTTGAAACAAAAAGTGAATGAGTATGAATAAGTTGAGAACATGTGTGATGAGACATTAGTTAAGAGAATGTGTGATTATGTTCATTTAGAAAGACATTTTGAAAGAATAAGTTACTTGATGATGTCTTAGTAGAAATTTCGAGGACGAAATTCTTTTAAGAGGGGGAGAAATATTGAACCCCGATTTTTAAGTAGAATTTAGAAATAACAATTGAAAAGAAATGAGTGTTATTATGTATATGTTTAGGTATAAATGTATTTATACTTAAAGGAAAGTGATGAGGAAAGAATTGATGGATTTTGATAATTTTGGGATTTGAATAGATTTGTATGGTTATGAAAGTTAAAGTGGCTTAGTGGATTGAAATGGAAGTTGAAAATAAAAAAAAATATACCGGTTTTCGGATTGATTTAGTCTTAGGGTTTCCAACACAAGAATTTTCGTTACCGGATGTCGTACATTTTGTTTCGATTCGATTGATCCGTTTCTTTGTTTCGATTCGATTAGTTCCGATTCGCGATCCGTTCCATTTCTTTGTTTTAGATTCTTTCGCTATACAATTCGATATCTGATTCGTTTCGCCCTCTGATGCGATTCGTTAATTTTGCTTTTGTTTCCTTTCCACACTTTGTTTGTTCCTATGTTTTCCGTTTATTCGGTTGGGATCCGGTCCCAAGATCGAGTCCCAACAATTATGGTATCAGAGCCCAATATTATGGTCTTAACTGGGCGCATAGGATTGATAAACGCTTGTGATAGAATGGAATTAGTGAAAATGTGATCTTGATGTGAATGACCTATCATGAATTTGAATTGTAAAAATGTTTTGATTAAGGTGTCAAGATTTTGACTGATTTTAGTAATGTGTTAAGGACAGTGAGGAATAAGATTGAATTTGTGAGAATGTGATAAAGATAAAGTTCATATCAAAGTGATTGTTTGATGAAGATGATAAGAATTTTGAGTGATTTTAGGAAAGTGTTCATGAAATTGAGATTTGAAATTCATGATGAATTATGATGATTGGATTTGGTAGATGCATTTGTGAGATGAAAACAATGAAAAGTTGAAAGATGAGCTTGATGATGGTAATATAGGTATGAAAGTTCAAAAAGGTTGATTTTGAATGATTGTGGTCCATATTAGGGTTTATTAATAAATGGACAATTGATTGTGAAATTATATTAAGAAATATTGATTTGTGGTTATAGTGACTTTGATACGATATTGGAGGTATTTTGAAACAAAAAGTGAATGAGTATGAATAAGTTGAGAACATGTGTGATGAGACATTAGTTAAGAGAATGTGTGATTATGTTCATTTAGAAAGACATTTTGAAAGAATAAGTTACTTGATGATGTCTTAGTAGGAATTTCGAGGACAAAATTCTTTTAAGAGGGGCAGAAATGTTGGACCCCGATTTTTAATTAAAATTTAGAAATAATAATTGAAAAGAAATGAGTGTTATTATGTATATGTTTAGGTATAAATATATTTATACTTAAAGGAAAGTGACGAGGAAAGAATTGATGGATTTTGATAATTTTGGGATTTGAATAGATTTGTATGGTTATGAAAGTTAAAGTGGCTTAGTGGATTGAAATGAAAGTTGAAAATAAAAAAAAATTCCGGGTTTCGGATTGGTTTAGTCTTAGGGTTTCGAACGCAAGAATTTTTGTTACCGGATGTCGGACATTTTGTTTCGATTCGATTGATCCGTTTCTTTGTTTTGATTCGATTAGTTCCGATTCGTGATCTGTTCCATTTCTTTGTTTTAGATTCTTTCACTATACAATTCGATATCCGATTCATTTCGCCCTCTGATGTGATTCGTTAATTTTGCTTTTGTTTCGTTTCCACACTTTGTCTGTTCCTATGTTTTCCGTTTCTTCGGTTGGGATCCGGTCCCAAGATCGAGTCCCAACAATTATGGTATCAGAGCCCAATATTATGGTATTAACTGGGCGCATAGGATTGATAAACGCTTGTGATAGAATGGAATTAGTGAAAATGTGATCTTGATGTGAATGACCTATCATGAATTTGAATTGTAAAAATGTTTTGATTAAGGTGTCAAGATTTTGACTGATTTTAGTAATGTCTTAAGGACAGTGAGGAATAAGATTGAATTTGTGAGAATGTGATAAAGATAAAGTTCATATCAAAGTGATTGTTTGATGAAGATGATAAAAATTTTGAGTGATTTTAGGAAAGTGTTCATGAAATTGAGATTTGAAATTCATGATGAATTATGATGATTGGATTTGGTAGATGCATTTGTGAGATGAAAACAATGAAAAATTGAAAGACGAGCTTGATGATGGTAATATAGGTATGAAAGTTCAAAAAGGTTGATTTTGAATGATTGTGGTCCATATTAGGGTTTATTAATAAATGGACAATTGATTGTGAAATTATATTAAGAAATATTGATTTGTGGTTATAGTGACTTTGATACGATATTGGAGGTATTTTGAAACAAAAAGTGAATGAGTATGAATAAGTTGAGAACATGTGTGATGAGACATTATTTAAGAGAATGTGCGATTATGTTCATTTAGAAAGACATTTTGAAAGAATAAGTTACTTGATGATGTCTTGGTAGGAATTTCGAGGACGAAATTCTTTTAAGAGGGGGAGAAATGTTGGACCCCGATTTTTAAGTAGAATTTAGAAATAATAATTGAAAAGAAATGAGTGTTATTATGTACATGTTTAGGTATAAATGTATTTATACTTAAAGGAAAGTGATGATGAGGAAAGAATTGATGGATTTTGATAATTTTGGGATTTAAATAGATTTGTATGGTTATGAAAGTTAAAGTGGCTCAGTGGATTGAAATGGAAGTTGAAAAATAAAATAAAGAGAAAAAGTGTGAGAATTTAAAGAATTAAGAAAGTTTGACTTTTGGGGATGAATAGTGATAGAAAGTTTGACTTGAGAGTTGACTTTTTGATTTAGGCATAATTTGAGAAAATGATCTTCAGAAAACTTGTAGCTCCTGTTGAAAGCTTTCTATCGCCATAAAGTTTGATATTTTTTGATATCGGGAGTAAAAGTTATAGTCAGTCAAAGTTAATGTTATTTTACTTTGACTTTGAAAATATTCGTAAGTGTGGAAATTATACATGTTGTGCTTTGAGACAAATCGCCGGATTGATGTAGTCTGATTTAGAGAAAATTGCCTATATGAAAGTTGTAGCTTATATTCCCAGCTTTTTATCGCCATAAAGTATGCAATTTTTCGATATCGGGGCTAGGAGTTATGATCGACTAAAATTTGAAAGTTGTTTAGGAAGAGATGATTAGGACAGAAACTTTGAGTGGATTTTTGACTCCCTTAGAGGACAATTTGATTTTTTTGTCCTTTATGGAAGTTGTAGAGCTTCCTTTGAGCTATCGTTTGATATCAAATTTGTCAAATTTGGAGTTCGGGATCAAGAGATATGATTTTTGAAAAATTCGGATATATGTATGTGTTTATACATATATACATGTCTTTATTCTTATTTCTTATTATGTCCCTATTTCAATCTTTTGTTTATATCTTTTTCGTTCAACATCCGATTGACATGGTTTTTGAAGCATTGGATTCCTAAGGCAATTATCTACATTCTTAAGGGATATTTGTATTTTTATGAGGTTAAATTTAGGGTGATTAATTTAATCAAAGTGAGTTGGATAATTTCTGAACATGGTTCAGAATTTTGCAAAATTCGAGATCTGTGGAGATCCGATTGAAGTGATTCTTGAGGCAAAATAAAAATTAATACATGGGGATACAAGTCATATGAAGAAATTGAAATTTAATTTAGCCCCTAAGATTTTTAATTTTTGACTTGAAGTTCAGATTAGTGTGCTATTTTGGATTAGTAAGATTTGAAAGTATTTTAGCCATAACTTTTGTTCTAGTAATCCAAATAAAGTGATTCTTGATTTGGATTAAACTAGAGAAATAAGGATACAATTGTTATGAAGACATTGAGTTTCAATTTTGTGTTTAAGAATGTCAATTTTTTGGATGGAAATAACGTGCTGAAAAATGATTTAACATAAGACATGTTAGAACTGTTTGGAGCATAACTTTTGGTATAGTGATCCAAATTAAATGATTTTGGTGTCATTATGAAATTAATACAAGGAGGAACATTTCTATAGAAGGAAGGTTTGGCAAATTCCTTCAAATTGATGATTAAAAATTGTCCTAAAGTAGCATGAAGTTAGGGGCATATTGGGTGCATTACTTAAAAGGTTAAGTTACAAGGCATAATTGGAGGGGCAAAATGGTCATTATGGAAATTAGTGGCTTAGAATCATGGAATATATTATGGGTTGGTGATATATGATGCTAATTTTGAAGATTTTGTGATTTATGATATTGAATTTGGGTGAATTAGTTTAGGTAAATTTAAATTGAAAGAAAGAAGGAAGCTATGGTCAAATTGATGCTATGGACAAAGTACTAGCATGGATTTGAGGTGGGTAATGTATTTATATTTTGAATTATAAGCTACTATTTTGTGTTTTTGAAAAATCAAGAAACAAAAATGTTTATAAATATTATTTATGTTAATGTATGAACATTATGATTTTTGATTGACGAAATTCGTTGATTTTGGAATGATTAGAAAATGACTACAATTGTTTCAGATTTTCTTAAATAATTTGATTAAATTGTTACTTTCAATGGTTTTGAATGTTTTGATAAAATGTAAATAATTGTTTGAATTTCATTATGTGTGATTGATTGAGATTTGAATATGTGAAATTGTGAGACATTGTGTTTGAATGAATGATTTAGAAATTTGTTAAAATGTATTGTAGTATGATTGAAGTTGACAAAAAGAAAAGAGTAAGTTGAGGTTATTTTGTGTTTTGAGAATAATTAGAATCCTAAGCGTGTGGTGGCTGCCATTTGAATTATTTTTAGATATCATTTGGATTGGATTGTGTTGTGAGAGATTGGAGATTGAGTTTTTATGCAAGTAATGGAGTTTGGGTTGTGACTTGAAGAGTTTTTGGTTAGAACAATTATAGGGGAGGTGTTGTCCAATTTTCCTAAAATGGACAGAAACTTCGCTTAGGTTTTAGACCCTCTTAGAGCTTAAATTAGATTGGGGATCTTCTTGAAGAATATAGTACATGTTTAGAGCTTTCCAATGATATATAATTTGTCACATTTGGGCTTAGGATGAAGAAGTTATAAGGGTTGAAAAATTTTAGTTACTATTGTTAAGTGTTATAATTGTGCAGTATCTTTGAAAGGGTTTTTCACCCCCTTAGAGACTGATTTGGTTTTTGCATCCTTCATAGAGAATGTAGATTATCTTTCTATCTTCCCATTGATGTATAAATTGCAATTATTGGAGTTAGGAGAAAAAAGTTATAAGGTTAGAAAGAAAGCAGTTACTGTTCATTTGGCAAGTTTACTGTTCCATTGGTTTTTATATGTGCAGTAACTTTGAGAGTGTTTTTACCTCTTTTAATGACTGAATTGACTTTTGCACCCTTCATGAAAGTTGTAAATCATTTTTTTAATCTTTCCATTGAGGTAAAATGGGACATTGTTAGGAGATTGTGTTAAGAGATATGAGTTTTCAAACTTCTGGCATTGTGTAAGACATTTTCAAGTTGGGCAGTAAACTTGAATTAGTTTTTGACTCCTTTAGAGGCAGATCTGGTTCTTAAGCTCTTCATAGAAGTTGTAGAGTTTTCTTTTAGCTTTCCATCGATACTAAGTTTGTTCAATTTGGAGATCTGACTAAGGAGTTATGAATTAGGGAAGTTGGGTTGTTGGAAGAAAAAGAACCAAAGTTTTCTTTTTTGATGATAAATGTGCATTGTGATTTGGATTTTTGTTTGAATTATGGTTTTAAGAAATTTTTATGATTTATGCATTCTTCGTGTTGGGATGAATTAAGATTATGATATGTGACATTATGTGATTTTTTGTGCGATTATGAGATGATATGACGAAAAGTAAAATTTCGAAATATGCCTTCTGGCAATCCGAGTTTTCGAGTGTAAATTATGTGTTATGTGGGTTTGGTTAGGTCCCATAAGTTAGAGTCAGTGCATTGGTCTCGATTTTTAAAAAGCTTCTCCCGCCTGTCCGCTAGTGGTACTAGAGTTTCGATTTCGGACTCCCATAAGTTCACGGCTGCACAGGACCGCTATGCGGGACTGTACATTATGTTTCGTTTGGATCGAAACCAAACCATTATGGAATGTTATGTGAATTTTTGATTTCTTTATGATGTGATGCATTTATAATTGCTTGCATTCATGTTTTCGACTATATTTGTGAATTTTGAAAAGTTTTCGATTTTCAAGAAATGAAAATTTGAAGTTTAAATTTATGAAAAGACTGAAGATTTCAGTATAAATCTTTTGAAAAGTGGAAAGGTCTAAGAAATAAGTTTTTGAAAATTTGCTAAATGGCAAATGTTTTGTGAAATGGTTTTTGCTTAGTTTTCAAGTATAAATATATTATCCACAAGCTGTCTAGCTCACTCCCTTTCATCCCCATCTCCAGGTATCGAGCATGAGATTGGATGAAGGAAAGTCAAGATGTCCTTCGATTTTGTTTGTTTTGTATTTTGAGAAAATTCGGAATGTAAAGAAATTATGAATTTATGTTTGGAATTGAGTTTGTGTATGAAGTATGGATATGCAGATGATTGATGTATTTCATATAGGGAATTGAGTTTATGTATGATTATGAAACTAGATTATGTAAGTAAATTATGGATTTATGTATTGAATTAAATTATGGATGGGATTGTATATGATTATGGAAATGATTTGTGAATGAATATAAATGTGATTGATTTTTGGGTTTGGATTGAATTAGGATTTTGAATATGGAATTGAGATATCGAATGTGATTGGGGATTGCCTGGAGGCTTTGTATAAAGACTTGAATTATGATATCATATATAAGGATTATGATTTGTATATTGAGATGAGAAATAAATAGGAATTGGATTTATATAATGTGTTTGGATATGGATATGTAGATATAGGATTGCGTTTGTTGTGTTGGATTCCGGACGGGGAGTCTGATGATACTGGCTATTATGTGAGATTATAGAAGTGTATTTTGAACACTTTGCAGGTTTGGGTTAGTTAAAATACAGTCGTTATAATGCCAAAATTTTGATAGTAAGGAATGAGAATTGGAATTAGAATAAGTTTTGTCGAGATAAAAAGAAAATTATGAGAAATTGTATGGTTTTGTTTGATCTGTATAAAATTGAATAATTTGAGGATGCAATATCCAAAAAGGGATTTTGAATAAGATTGAATAAAGAGAAAAAAAATGTTATGAAAAAAAAATTATACCGGGTTTCGGATTGGTTTAGTCTTAGGGTTTCCAACGCAAGAATTTTCGTTACCGGATGTTGAACATTTTGTTTCGATTCGATTGAACCGTTTCTTTGTTTCGATTCGATTAGTTTCGATTTGCGATCTGTTCCATTTCTTTGTTTCGGATTCTTTCGCTATACAATTCGATATCCGATTCGTTTCGCCCTCTAATGCGATTCGTTAATTTTGTTTTTGTTTCTCTTACGCACTTTGTCCGTTCCTATGTTTTCCGTTTCTCCGGTTGGGATCCGGTCCCAAGATCGGGTCCCAACAAGTTGGCAGCATAATAGTAATAAAGAGAATAACAAAGAAGAAGGGAGAGGATTATAAGTCTATAGTAACAAGGGTTATTTGAGTCAAGAGAGAAAGAGTAGGGTTTTTGATAACACGTCGTAAAGCTTGTCCAAATAAATTAGACCTACTATTATAGCTGTAACATCCCGTCCTCATATAAAGGGTTAGGACCCAAAATTTCAGTGCATGTGAGCTCAAAGAGAGACTAAGGAAATGCATTTTTTTAACTCATGCATCATGTTAACATATATGCACATAAATATTGAATGTTTTCGCATAAAAAGTGATACATGCATTCATTGACAACTTCCGGGTATAATTGATATTAAATGTGATTTTTTATTCAAAATGAGGAGTAGAAGGAGTAGAAAGAGTGATCTTGGCATGAGTTGTGATAAGGAAAGATTTAGAAACAAAATTGGTAGTGATTTGGAAAATGTTCACTGAATATGCTTAAGTCTTTTAGCCATAACGTTTTCTCTAGCTGTCCAAACGAGATAATTCTTAATTTAAATTAAACTAGAGATATATGACTACATTTCTTATGAAGACATCAAATTTTAGCTCTATCTATAAAAATCTCAAAATTTCATGAAGCTAAGAATTTTGTGTAGTACGTTGGTGTAGGAATGGAAATTTCATCTTCAGACTTTAGAGGAAAATTTGGAATCTATATAACTAGATTTTAGCAAAGGTACCTTCTAGAAAGTTATAGATCTTTCTTTTATCTTTCCAATGGTATATAGTATGAAAACTTTAGACATGGGAGTCAAAATTTATGATCCTTATAAGTGGAGACATTCTGGGGAAGAAAATGAGACGCAAGAAATGAGACGCAAGAAAATGAGACGGAAGAAAATTAGACACAAGAAATATGCAAAAAAATGAGACGTAAGAAAGAGACGCAAGAAAATGAGATGGAAGAAAATGAGATGGAAGAAATGAAATGCAAGAAAGTGAGACGCAAGAAATGAGAAGCAAGAAAATGAGATGCAAGAAAATAAGATGCAAGAAATGAGACGCAAGAAAATGAGATGCAAGAAAATGAGACGCAAGAAATGAGACGCAAGAAAATGAGACGCAATAAATGAGACGCAAGAAAATGAGACGCAAGAAAATGAGACGCAAGAAATGAGATGTAAGAAAATGAGACGTAAGAAATGAGGCGCAAGAAAATGAGACGCAAGAAATGAGACCCAAGAAAATGAGACGCAAGAAATGAGATGGAAGAAAATGAGATGCAAGAAAATGAGATGCAAGAAATGAGATGCAAGAAAATGACACAGAAGAAAATGAGACGCAAGAAATGAGACGCAAGAAAATGAGACGCAAGAAATGAGACGCAAGAAAATGAGACGCAAGAAAATGAGACGATAGAAATGAGATGATAGAAATGAAGCGATCAAAATGAGACGATGGAAATGAGATGAAAGGAAAGTGGGACGATGCAGATGTCATAAGATAGAATTGATCTCCGAGGTCTTCATAAAAGTTGTATATCTCGAAGTCCTCTTTCTAATAGCCAAAAAATGAAGTCAATCGGACATTTGTAGTGAGAGTTATGGAAATCGCGCCAAGGTATGTACAATATGAGTAAAGATATGAACGTGTTGGATTCGTTTGACCATAACTTCTCCTCTAGACCTCCAAATGACTTGATTCTTAAGCCATTGGATTCTTAAGACATTGTTCTACATCTCCACCAAGAATCATATCCATATGAAATTAATAGAGAAAGATTTAGTGAAAAGAGTGGGACGAATACAGTGAGTGTGTTCTTCAATAATATGAACCGATGTTATCTCACTGAATATACTTCAATATTTTGATGTTTTTCTAGATCAGTTGTTAGACCCCAAATTTTTTTTCTTATGATCTTATTCAGTATGAATTGTGATAATTGTGATTTTGCCTTAGTTTGATTAAATTGTGTTGGGCCTTGGCTTTTTAGGAAGGGCCCAAGCCCTTTAGGGTTTAAGAAGAGAATAAGAAAAGAATAAAAAGAAGAGAAAGGAAAGGAAAAGAAGAAAAGAGAAGAAGAGAAATGTAGCGCCCCCTCACCGCAGGGTACACATTGGGACGCCCGTGGGTCGTTCCGACGCATATCCCACGATAAGGAAGTGCTACTACGAAAACAATCTCTAAACACTCGCATGGCATCAATACACTAAATTCCACAATATGAAAATCACTGAAATTTAAAACCATAATAATCATTCATTTATAACATCAATCCCAAAATATAGACCGTCTATCGCCCCCTACAAAGCTAAATACATCTCAAAAGGAAACCGATACAAGCGTCTATACTAAGTCATCCCAAAACAATGTTCCCAAAAGAAGTCACCCCAATGACCGACCTATGATCCATCACGCCTTGATCACGAATACTCACTGCGAAACGTCTATCCCGGAGCTAGAGTCCTCCGACGCCTCTGAAAATATATTGCAATGTTGGGTGAGTTTGCGAACTCAATGAGAAACCATCATTGATGGTTCATCCAACACATGCATATACATATACTATATCTCAAATTACATTTTAACGCTTTATAAACACTATTCACAATTTACACATTATATTATATCACACGCAATATCACAATGCGCACTTTACATCACATAATTCTCACATTACACTTCACAATTTACACAATTACAATATCATATATCAATCCACATTTTTCGTATGTCACTCGCATTCTCCATCACACTATACACTCAGATGCATATGTATGCAAAGTCTCTTGTTATGACATTGTTGTGGTGAGCATTTATATTCACATTTTGGCAAGTAGGAGAGCCCTCGGGTATGCACTACTTGCCCACTCACTTTAGGGATAGGAGAGCCCTCTGGTATGCACTATTCCTTTTCACAATGATCACATTTAGGCAAATAGGAGAGCCCTCTGGGTATGCACTCTTGCCGATTTGGCTCTAGGCCCTCTCATCGATAATCGAGCTCAAAGCTCAATCATCGTGCTCTAGTCACAACGGTAAATATTACGCTCATATCATGCTAGGCATCGCTCACACTTACACACGATACTAGCACATTTATCTCACTTCACTCACTTGTCACAATCAGAGCTCTTATTCACAATTATATACACCGATTCTCATTCACATGAATTCACATTTATGTAGATCACACTTGGTACAATCACTAACACTTATCGCATTTAGCTCATTCACTTCACATGTATATCACTCACCTTTACACTTAATTTATACATATTCACAAAGACATATAATCACTTAAAAGTGAGGAACCAACTAGGTTACTCACCTGTAACTTCCGAAACACTGCTGGAAGTCCCAAGAATATCCGTGGTCGGCGATCCAACGGAGCCTCTAAAACAATCAAACAATTTCTCATCACTAGGTGCTCAATTAAAGATATTCAATAATGCACATGTCTTTAATTCAAACTTGTATGATGCATGTTCATGATTCTACCAAGACTAAACCCAATTGCTATCGCTCACTTTACAACCAAAATTCACTATTCACTAGGTCAATAGCATTCCCTTTAATTCAATTTCACTCACTCAAACTCTAATCATACTCCGCTAGTTACAACGTAACTCTTTGGTCACATTAAAACTATAATGGACTCTTTTTGATACTTGCAATCCCGTAAATCAAAATTCAAACTCTCAATCTTTATCACAATGATAGACCTCTTTCTAGTTCATAACGAATCAAGTATCACATTAATTGGAATACCATAGACCAAGATATCATCACATCAACTGAAACATGTTCGATAAAACATCTAGTTCATGTTCCTCCACCAATACCCTTACTTTGACTCACTTAATCATTTCCAATTTAATACTAAAACCCATAAATTGTTTGTGGAGAGATTAAGAAATGTGTTAGGAATCCAATGCTTCAAGAATCAGGTCATTTGGAGTTCTATAACTCAAGTTATCCTCAAAACACCGATCTATGCACGCATTTGTTTTCCTTCCGTTTGATTTTGCTTCACTGGTTTCGCTTCACTGATTTTTGCTTCACTGATTTTGCTTCAGCTGATTTTTGCTTCAGCTGGTTTTCCTTCACTGGTTTTCGCTTCACTGGTTTTAACTTGAGTTGATTTTCCTTTCAGCTGGTTTTCGCTCGAACATGTCCACTTATATAGATCATATCTTTTGACTCCGATATCCAAATTGACAAACTTGACATCTATCTCATAGAGAAAGAAAGATCTACAACTTTCAAGAAGGAAATTTTGTCTAAATCTATCGATATCACGTCCATATCGTCTGCTTTTGCTTCAGCTGATTTTTACATCCGGGACATATCACCGAACACTAAAAGTTTTCTCAACCACTCATTTAACACTATAACAAATTTATTCCTCCCCAACTACCGGATTTATGAACAAACACATGAAATATATCTTTCCATGAAAACGACAGAAATCTCTCAACTTTATTTCATAAATCTCTAATAGCAAGGGGGTTTCTCTAACACTTACCTGTTGAGAACTCAAACAGATCTTCAAGCTCTAAACTTCACACGAAAAGATCAACTTATGGATTCTCCTTAGAGTCGACAACACCAAAGGTAGAGAAAGGTTGGTGAAAGAAAGAAAGAACACCAAAGTCCCTTAGAAGATAATTTGGGTAGGAAAGCTCTATGTCTCCGAGAGAAAAGTTTTTGGAAGAAAATGAATAAAGAAGGCTTGGACAAGACTTAACCCATCACCCTCGAGGAATAGTGACCACCTACTCCTAGCTAGGGTACAAAGTCCAAGTACATGTGTCACTTTCTTAATGAATAAACTATAACTTAGTTACTTTTGAACTAACTCCATTTAGTTCTCCCTTTCCAATATAACCAAACTATCTCCAACACTTCATTTAATTAATTCTTGCTCCCAACTATAAATATATCTTCCAATACACCATAAATTTACCAAATATACAAATACAATAATTTCACCAAAATTCATAATCGCAAGATTTCATTAACCCAATTATTTCAACATTTTAAATAATCACAATTCACAAAATCATCTCAATTTCACTTTTCCAAACACAATCACTATCAAATGCCAAACAATCATGAATATATGTCACTATGTATATGCATGTGCAAAATGATCTATCTCTAAAATCGAGGCCACAAAATACTCGATCACAAATTAAGCACTAACAACTCTACACTCATAACACGATGCTCATCGCGCATCGGTAGCGGATCTACAATTCTCCCCTCCTAAAAGAAAATTTAGTCACGAAATTTCATACTGGATCGAGCAGATGAGGTCTTGCCTCCACGTGCTCCTCGGTCTCCCAAGTTGCCTCCTCTCAAGAATGGTTCTTCCATAGGACTTTCACCAATGGAATCACCCTGCTCCTTAATTGCTTGACCCGATCCGATAATCTGTACCGCTCCTCAATATAACTCATATCACTCGCTATCTCAATCTCTTGAGCTGGAATCACATCGACGGTCCGGCGGTATCTCGGAGCATACTCACATGAAAACATCGTGTAACTAGGACATCTCACTAGGCAACGCCAATCTATAGGCTAATGGTCCAATCCTCTCAAGTAATCTCATACGGGCCGATATAACGGGGACTCAACTTGCCCTTACGGCCAAACCTCGAACTCCTCTCAAGGAGACACTCGAAGGAACACTCTATCACCCACAAAGATACTCTATCTCTCGTCGATCTTGATCCACATAACTCTTCTGTCTATCCCGAGCCGCCTTTAATGCGACTCCTAATCACTCTCACGTTATCCATCAGATCCTGGATCAGCTCGGGGCCCTCAAGCATCCTCACACCTCTTCATCCCAAAGTAAGAGGTGATCTACACTACCGCCATACAAGGCCTCATACGGTGCCATCCAATCTCGCTCTGCATCGATTATTGTACGCAAACTCAATCAGAGCCAAGTATTGATCCCAAGCACCTTTGAACTCTAATACACAAGCTCTCAGCATATCCTCAACAGTCTTGATAGTCCTCTCACTCTGCCCATCTGTCTGAGGATGAAACGCTGTACTAAAGTTCAGCCTCGAACCCAGCGCTGACTGCAGGCTCCTCCAGAACCTCGAAGTAAATCTGGGATCCCGATCAGACACTATAGACACTGGGACCCCATGCAGTCGCACAATCTCTGTCACATACTTCTGAGCCAATTGATCGAGAGTATTGTTCTCTCGCACTGGCAAGAAATGAGCCGACTTGGTCAATCGGTCCACTATGACCCAGATCGCATCATGCTGCCTCGGCGTCCTCGGCAACCCCATAATAAAATCCATAGTGATTCGCTCCCACTTCCACTCCGGAATGGGCAACGAATGCAACTTACCCACTGGGGCCTAGTGTTCAGCCTTAACCTGCTGGCACGTCAAACATCGAGAAACAAACTCTGCCACTTGTCTCTTCATACCTGGCCACCAAAAATGCAACTTGAGAGTATTATACATCTTGGTGACTCCAGGGTGCATCGCATAAGCGGCTACATGCGCCTCCTCTAAAATCTCTTGTCTCAGCTCACCCACATTAGGCACACACAATCTCTGACCCATCCAAAGAGTCCCATCTCTCAACTCAAATTCAGCGATCAACCACGCTCGACTCATCCATCAATCTCACTAACACGGGTCCCGATCTGAACCGCCGGATCCGATCCTGCAACATCGGTCTCATTCTCGAGTAGCCGTCAAGGCTCCATCTGAGCCAAATCCATCTGCACATTAAGTGCTCTCAATCGAACTAGGCACGGCAACCTCGACACACGAATCAAGCTACACTACCATGCGATCTCCTACTCGAGGCATCGGCCACCACATTGACCTTCCACGGTGGTACTCAATAGTGCGGTCGTAATCCTTCAACAACTCACCATCTCCTCTGTCTCGATTCAACTCTCGTGACTCAACAGATACCTCGAGCTTTTATGATCCGTGAAGATCTGGAACATCTCCCATACAAGTAATGTCTCCGGATCTTGAGGCAAACACAACTGCACCAACTCTAAATCATGCCTTTGGTAATTCCTCTCATGAGACCTCAACTGTCTTGAGGCATCGCTTATTACTCTACCATGCTGCATCGACACAACCCAAACCCTCTGCGGCGACGCATCATTGAATACCACATATCCTCCGGACCACGATGGCAACGCCAACACTTTAGTGCCGTAGTCAAACGCCACTGAGCTCCTCAAAGCTCCTCGACACTCATCATCCCATCGGAAAACCACACTCTTCCTCGAAGTTTAAATCAAAGGCCGAGATCACTTGAGAACCCTCGACAAACCTCCGGTAATATCCTGCTAGTCAGAAACTCCTCGGCTCGACCGTTCCTCGGAACCTCCCAACTCTGCCTTGCCTCAATCTTGTGAGGATCCACTCGGATACCCTCACTCGACACTATGTGTCCTAGAACACCACCTCATCAAGCCGAATTCACATTTTGCAAATTTGGCATACAACCGCCTCTCTCTCATAATCTGTCTGGTCCTCGGATGCTCGCATGCTCCTCTCTACGGACCTCGAATACACTAGGATATCGTCAATAAACACAATCACAAACCGATCAAGGTAGGGAAAGACCTTATTCATCAAGGCCATGAAGGCTGCGGGGCATTAGTCAATCAAGCGGCATCACTAAGAACTCGAAATGCCCATACCTACTCTGAGAACGCACTCTTAGGCACATCGGCCTCCGCTATCCTCAACTGATAATACCCTGATTTCAAGTCTAACTTAGTAAACACTCGAGCTCCCTGCAACTGATCAAATAAATCATCGATCCTAGGCAGTGGGTACTTATTTTTGACAGTAACCCGATTAAGCTGCCTATAATCGATACACAACCTCAATGTCCCATCTTTCTTCTTCACAAACAACACTGGAGCTCCCCAAGGCGAAACAATGGGTCTAATGAACCCCTTATCTAATAACTCCTGCAACTGAGCCTTAAACTCCCTCGGTTCCACGGTGCCATCCTATATGGAGGAATAGATATAGGGCGGTACACAACGAGGTCTATCCCAAACTACGTCTCCGATCCGGCCAAACCCGGTAACTCATCGGGAACACATCCGAAACTCCCCGATCACGAGGACATCCTCTAATCTCTGCTCGACTCTAGAATCGATCCATGGGCCAAATAGGCCTCACATCCTCTCTGCATCAATCTCGTGGCACTTATAAAAGAAATCATCCTAGGCGGCACTGCTGACTAATACCTCGAAAAACGCTCTCGGTGACCAGGGAGATTCAACACAACCTCCTTGGTATAACAATCCATCACAAATATGGGCGATGCGATCCATACCTAGGATCACATCAATCTCTCGAGGATAGCACTATGAGATGCACTCAACTCTGCTGATCAATCACTATCACACATCCCTTACAGACCTCTCCCAACACTGTCATACTACCTAGAGGTGTACTCACCTCTAGCCCACTCTATAATCTCTCTTTATCACAATGTAATCTACATGCCACATGCGGTGCAATAAATGAATGAGTGGATCCAGGATCCATCAATGCATATGCTTCAAAACCAGAAATTAGAAGCATACCCGCAACAACATCTAGAGACTCCTGAGCCTCCTGCCGAGTCATAGCATAGACTACGGCACAGGACCGCCGCTGCACGCTCTCTGTCCCTCGAGATCTCACCATCGATCCTTTGCTCGGCCTCGGCCTGCACCTCGACCTCTGAACCTGATCCACCTCCACGGCTCTGCTGCAGTGGTCGTCGATGCCAGATCTACCCGTCATAGCAGATCGGGCCTCCACAAAGAAAGGACACTCTCGGGTGGTGGTCCATTGAACCACACTTAAGACAAGCTCAGTAGCCTCCAAAGCCTCTCCACTATGCCTCCTCTCGCAGAACTCACACAGTGGGATACTCGTCCCGAGCCTCTAGCACCACTCACGGCCACCATGCTGAAACCAGATGAGAAAATCGCCTCTACCTTTCAATCGCTGCACGCCTCTGCCAGACCACACAAAGTCCTGGCTGGCGCTTACTAGATCCTCTACTCTCCGCCTCGACTACCGCTCGGTCTTTTGCCATTGGGCCCTGACCGGACTCGGCTCGTCTCTGTCTCGAAGGCTCCAACTCGATTGCAGTGCCCTCAATGAATAAAGGAATCCATATCCGCTCGGCTGGCCGGGAGCGGATCTCAAAATTGAGTCCACCTCGAACTTCCTGCATCATCGGACTACTGGCGACCACGGAAGAGGCATATCCCACTAACTCATTAAACTGGACCTCATAATCGCCATCGACATACCTTGTCTCATTTCGAAATTCTGCATCTTCATCTCTAGATAATCCTTGGGCATGAAATTATCTCTCAATGCCCGCAAGAAATCATCCCAAGTCAATAAGCAGGGCTGGAAGAACCGCCCTAATGCTTCCACCAACGGTAAGCTGGACCTCAAGCAATGACATCGCATAGTCAAAACGCCTCCTCGCATCACAACTCATCGATCCAGGACTCTCTCGGTCCTCTCTAACCATCCTCGGCCTCCATGGCTCCAGACGCCATAGAAGTCAACCGCTCCACCTTGCGTAATTTATCGAACCTCCGCTCCGTCTCACGGAACTCTGGGAGGCAACTCATCGAAATGAGGCATAGGGACTCTCTACTAGCTCCCACGGATCCTAGGTCACTGGTTGATCCACTTGATCCCCAAGCGGATGACCTACAACACATAAGAATTCGATCAATTACAGCTTTTGCCTTTGAAATTCGGGCCTAAAACACACTATGCCCAAAGATGCCAAACCATGCTCGATACCACCTAATGTAGCGCCCCTCCGCAGGGTACACATTGGGGCGCCTGTGTGGTCGTTCCGACGCATATCCACGATAAGGAAGTGCTACTATGAAAACAATCTCTAAACACTGCATGGCATCAATACACTAAATTCCACAATATGAAAATCACTGAAATTTAAAACCATAATAATCATTCATTTATAACATCAATCCCAAAATATAGACCGATCTATCGGTTCCTACAGGCTAAATACATCTCAAAAGGAAACGATACAAGCGTCTATACTAAGTCATCCCAAAACAATGTTCCCGAAAGAAGTCACCCCAATGACCGACCTATGATCCATCGCGCCTTGATCACGAATACTCACTGCGAAACGCGTCATCCGGGAGCTAGAGTCCTACCGACGCTGTCTGAAAATATATTGCAATGTTGGGTGAGTTTGCGAACTCGATGAGAAACCATCATTGATGGTTCATCCAACACATGCATATACATATACTATATCTCAAATTACATTTTAACGCTTTATAAACACTATTCACAATTTACACATTATATTATATCACACGCAATATCACAATGCGCACTTTACACTGTCACATAATTCTCACATTACACTTCACAATTTACACAATTACAATATCACATATCAATCCACATTTTTCGTATGTCACTCGCATTCTCCATCACACTATACACTCAGATGCATATGTATGCAAAGTCTCTTGTTATGACATTGTTGTGACTGAGCATTTATATTCACATTTTTGGCAAGTAGGAGAGCCCTCAGGGTATGCACTACTGCCCACTCACTTTAGGGATAGGAGAGCCCTCTGGGTATGCACTACTGCCGATTTGGCTCTAGGCCCTCTCACTGATAATCGAGCTCAAAGCTCTGAATCACTGTGCTCTAGTCACAACGGTAAATATTACCGCTCATATCATGCTAGGCATGCGCTCACACTTACACAGTCACTAGCACATTTATCTCACTTCACTCACTTGTCACAATCAGAGCTCTTATTCACAATTATATACACTGATTCTCATTCACATGAATTCACATTTATGTAGATCACACTTGGTACAATCACTAACACTTATCGCATTTAGCTCATTCACTTCACATGTATATCACTCACCTTTACACTTAATTTATACATATTCACAGCACATATAATCACTTAAAAGTCGAGGAACCAACTAGGTTACTCACCAGTAACTTCAGAAGCTCTTGCTCGAAGTCCAGCAATATCCGTGATCCGGCGATCCAGCAGAGCCTCTAAAACAATCAAACAATTTCTCATCACTAGGTGCTCAATTAAAGATATTCAATAATGCACATGTCTTTAATTCAAACTTGTATGATGCATGTTCATGATTCTACCGCACTAAACCCAATTAGCTATCGCTCACTTTACAACCAAAATTCACTATTCACTAGGTCAATAGCATTCCCTTTAATTCAATTTCACTCACTCAAACTCTAATCATACTCCGCTAGTTACAACGTAACTCTTTGGTCACATTAGAAACTATAATGGACTCTTTTTCGATACTTGCAATCCCGTAAATCAAAATTCAAACTCTCAATCTTTATCACAATGATAGACCTCTTTCTCTAGTTCATAACGAATCAAGTATCACATTAATTGGAATACCATAGACCAAGATATCATCACATCAACGAAACATGTTGAAGAAACATCTAGTTCATGTTCCTCCACCAATACCCTTACTTTGACTCATTAATCATTTCCAATTTAATACTAAAACCCATAAATTGTTTGTGGAGAGATTAAGAAATGTGTTAGGAATCCAATGCTTGAAGATCGGGTCATTTGGAGTTCTATAACTCAAGTTATCCTCAAAACACTGATCTATGCATAGACTGTTTTCCTTCCGTCTGATTTTTGCTTCAGCTGGTTTTCGCTTCAGCTGATTTTTGCTTCAGCTGATTTTTGCTTCAGCTGGTTTTTGCTTCAGCTGGTTTTCCTTCACTGGTTTTCGCTTGGTGGTTTTCGCTTGATTTTCCTTTCACTGGTTTTCGCTTCGAACATGTCCACTTATATAGATCATATCTTTTGACTCGATATCAAATTGGACAAACTTGACATCTATCTCATAGAGAAAGAAAGATCTACAACTTTCAAGAAGGAAATTTTGTCTAAATCTATCGATATCACGTCCATATCGTCTGCTTTTGCTTCAGCTGATTTTTCCATCCAGGACATATCACGAACACTAAAAGTTTTCTCAACCACTCATTTAACACTATAACAAATTTATTCCTCCCAACTACCAGGATTTATGAACAAACACATGAAATATATCTTTCCATGAAAACGACAGAAATCTCTCAACTTTATTTCATAAATCTCTAATAGCAAGGGGTTTCTCTAACACTTACTGTTGAGAACTCAAGCGGATCTTCAAGCTCTAAACTCCACGAAAAGATCGACATGGATTCTCCTTAGAGTCGACAACACCAAAGGTAGAGAAAGGTTGGTGAAAGAAAGAAAGAACACCAAAGTCCCTTAGAAGATAATTTGGGTAGGAAAGCTCTATGTCTCAGAGAAAAGTTTTGGAAGAAAATGAATAAAGAAGGCTTGGACAAGACTTAACCCATCGACCCTCAAGGAATAGTGACCACCTACTCCTAGCTAGGTACAAAGTCCAAGTACATGTCACTTTCTTAATGAATAAACTATAACTTAGTTACTTTTGAACTAACTCCATTTAGTTCTCCCTTTCCAATATAACCAAACTATCTCCAACACTTCATTTAATTAATTCTTGCTCCCAACTATAAATATATCTTCAATACACCATAAATTTACCAGCATATACAAATACAATAATTTCACCAAAATTCATAATCGCAAGATTTCATTAACCCAATTATTTCAACATTTTAAATAATCACAATTCACAAAATCATCTCAATTTCACTTTTCCAAACACAATCACTATCAAATGCCGGAACAATCATGAATACATGTCACTATGTATATGCATGTGCAAAATGATCTATCTCTCTAAAATCAGAGGCCACAAAATACTCGATCACAAATTAAGCACTAACAACTCTACACTCATAACACGATGCTCATCGCATCGGTAACGGGATGCTACAAGAAACGCCGTCGGTGGAGAGGAAGAGAGAAGAAGAAGAGTTTCACGATTTTGTGTTTTTCGACCGATTCGAAGCAACTTCTGGTAAGTTTAGCTTCCTTTAAACTTGTTTTGATTGGGTTTAAACATTGAGATTGTGGATTATGTGAGAATCGATGATGTTTTAGGGTTTTGGGCGAAAATATGGCTAAATCGTTAGATTGATGTGTTTGGGAGTTGAGAATGACTTAGGAATGCCTTTTAAGACCTGTTATATTGTTTAGAAGTGTTGAGTGTGGTAAATGGAGGTATTAGCAGTTGAAATCTGCAGAAATCTGGGTTCGAAGTCGAGTTCCTCGACCCGACGTCATGACGTCGCGTATGAACACGCCGCTGAACGAAGAAGAACCCACGTCGCGGCGTGTAAATAATTTTACGATTATTCGTCGCGGCATGTGAAATCTTTGAGGCGTCGCGACGTCTTGAAGGAGACGTCGCGACATGCGACGTGTGGTTAGCGGCGAGCCTTCGCTTTACACGGACTAACGCCATAATGACGAGGGTCCTTCGTCGCGACGGCGTTCGCCGTTCTTGGCGAGGCCCTTGTTTCCGAAATTGAGATGTTTATATTGTTGGGGATATCTTTTGGTGGAGATATCCGAATGAGGTGATCTTGGATTCGTTGTGATCTAGAAATTAAGGACTACAAGTTATATGAAGAAGGGAAATTCGGGAATTGTTTCGGAAAGTTTGAGAATTTCGATGGGAATCGGATGGAGACTTTTAACGCTTTACTTTTGCTTTTCGAGCTTTATTAAATAATTGCTATAGATATTAATTGTGTGAAAACTTGGTTTATTATAGGGAACCAAGCTGATTTGACCCAATCGCGAGAGGAAGGACAACAGTGAGTTTGATACTCAGCGATACTAGGTGGGTAATATGTTTATCGTTATTATGTGTATGGGCAATTGCATGATGTGTGCTTGCTTGCGTTATATGACATTATTTGTATTGAATTGCATGAGAGATGCTGAATATGCTTTGATCATAATTATGCATGGATTAATGGGCCTTTATGGCAATGGAAAGAATGGAAATTATGATATGCTTTGAGCATGAATCGAATGGATTATGTGTTTTGTTTGGGCAAGAGAGTTACGGATGGAGTCACGTGCGTTGACATTTTTGAAAGCCTTCTCCATTGCCGCTTGTGGCAACGAGATCCTTGAGAAATCGGACTCGGATGGATTACTGGTTACCTTGGGTTATCCGGATGGATTCTGAACTCTCGAGCGAGTTGTTTGTGCATACGATTGATTTGATGAGCATAAGATATGATGGATTTGATAGATTTGTTGCATAATGATTTATCGATAAGAAATAGAAATTGCTTGACATATCTTGATTGAATGTGAATTGAATTGATGAATTATGATTTGCTAGTGATATGTATATTATATATATGTATATATTGCTTGATTGTGTGGCTCGTTGCCAATGGCTATAAACGTATATGCCACTGAACTTCGCAGCTCACCCCATTACTCTCCCTCCTCGAGTGCGGATCGAGGCGATAGTTGACTTGGCGAGGCATCGAAACTTCCACTAATTAGGAGCTTTGCCTTAAGTTAGTAATTTGGATTGGCCCTCCGAGCATTTTATCATGGAACATCTTTTGTATTTTGAAATTTCATTTTACTTTGTATTCTGTTGCATTTGAGAATCTTGTCACATTTCTTGAATGAGAATGACATATGTTTTATGAATTTGAGATATGGAAATGCATGTTGAGAATGCATGCGATGGTATGTATGAGTATATGTTTATGTATGTGTGATTCGAATATGTCTTTGTATGAATGTTGGGATGGGTCCGACGGTATATGGGCGCCCGACGCTGGGGCGACCCGAGGCCCTCCTCGGGGATTGGACGTCTGGGACCGGGTCCAACATGTTTGGTATCGAGCGCCTAGGTTTAAGTGTCCTTGGCTTAGAATGCATATAGGATTGTGTGATATGTGACGACGTGTTGCATTAATTGATTTCATTACGTGACATGCATATCATGCATACACATAGATTGTCGTATAGCTAATCCTTAGTGTTTACCTTTGAAGAATGCGATGCCACCTCGTAGAAAGACACGAGGAGCTATCAAGGATCTGCTTTGACTCTCTCTCCCGCGAGAGGAGAGGACCGATGAGTCTGTAGCCCCAATGCATGTTGAGGCTTCTATTGGGCTAGAGTGAGCCCGTCGTTCGCCGACTCGAGTCGCCGATTCTGCCAGGCAAGTGCCCGATTTGATCCGAGGGCGTTTGAGGCGTTTACTCAGCGTTTGTTCAGCTATGGGCGGATGCCACGACCTTCCGCACAGCCCCCATGAAGAGGGAAGCGGTTCGACAAACCGAGAAAATGCAGGCGATTGACTTCTTTGGAGCGGTGATCACGAGGAAGGCGAGACATGGTTACGGAGGACGAGCGGGTGATGGATCGGATGGATTGTGAGGTAGATGGCGAGTGGTGTATCTTGCGGTTGCTCAGGGGATGCTCTGCATTGGTGGGAGACCGTCTTGGGCGGTCGGATGAGGCCGATGGTGTTAACTTGGCGAGGATTTTGTGGTCGCTTTTAAGAAGAAATATTTGTCGAGGTTTATGTCCAGCAGAAGCGAGAGGGAGTTTCGAGTCTCACTCGAGAGGATATGACGATTCTTGAGTATGGCGCAGTTCACCCAGTTATCCCAGATGCCTCCGATCGATGTTGGCGAGGCGCGGATGTCGCAGATTTGAGTCGGGATTGCACTTAGCGTCGAGAGAAAGGTAATTGTGCGAAATTTGGTGATTTCAGCGATTAGTTGAGGCGACTCGAGGGTTGAGAATATAGAGAACATCGAAGTCTTTAAGCAGGAAGAGAAAGGGTAGAGATCGATCCGGAGAGGAGGTAGCACTAGTGCTCCTATGCGAACGTGAGTGCTAGGAGCTTCCTGTTTATTCGAGAGGAGAGGAGCGATGGTGCTTGCTTGCAGAGGTCGATGAGGACTTCTTTGTTTCTCACCAAGCTTGACGGTGGGTAGCGGTAGAAGAGGAGAGAGATAGATCGGTTATCCCGGCGGGTGAGCATCTGGGAAACCTCATAGAGGAGAGTGCTTGGATGGACAGAGCTTGTTTCAACCGCTGTGGGGTGAAGGGACACATTGCCAGAGAGTGTCCTCAGCCTCCACGACAGGAGAGAGGTCAGATGCCAGCTCCGAGGAGGACAGAGACCATGGGTCGAGGAGGGCTGGATCGAGGTAGGTAGTTACGATCTTGCCGGAGGGCGAGTCTTCCGGAAGACCGAGAGGGCGAGCACCGGCCGAGTGTTTGCTATGGCGGGGAGGATCTGAGGCCGCTCCAGATGTTGTCACCGGTATGGCCCATTTATTTGCTGATGATGTGCTTGTGTTGATTGATCCGGGTTCTACTCATTCGTTTGTTTAGTCGAGTAGACCTGTGTGTGATTTGGTTGCGAGTCCGTTGGATACTCTGCGATGGTGAGTACTCCGATTAGCGACACATTGTGATTAGTCGGTGTTTAGAGGATGTGAGCTTCAGACAGGTGGAGAACTTCTAGTGGTAGATCGATGCCACTAAGGATCGCGCGGATTAGATGTGATATTGGGTATGGACACATTGGAAAAGTACAATGCTCGATTGGATTATGGCGAAGGTAAGTGAGAGTTTGATTTAGATGGTAGAAGAGTGATGTTTACTGGGGACAGGAAAGCGAGTCCGCCCAGGATTGTTTCAGCAATGACAGCAGAGAGGATGATGAGTAAGGGTTGTGAGGCGTTTTTGGCTTATGTGATAGACTCTAGAGCTGATAGAGGGAAGCTGGAGGATATTCCAGTAGTCAGGGATTTCTCGGACGTCTTTCCCGAGGAATTGCCAGGACTACCGCCAACTCGGGAGATTGAGTTTTCGATTGAGCTTGTGTCAGGTACTAGGCCGATTTCGATTCCGCCTTATCGGATGACTCCGGCAGAATTGAAGGAGCTTAAGGAGCAATTGGAGGAGTTATTAGAGAAGGGGTATATTCGACCGAGTTCTTCACCTTGGGGAGCTCCGGTCCTATTTGTGAAGAAGAAAGATGGCTCATTGAGAATGTGTGTGGACTACAGGAAGCTGAATCAGGTCACAGTGAAGAACAAGTATCCGCTTCCTCGCATTGATGATCTGTTTGATCAATTGCAAGGAGCGAGAGTCTTTTCGAAGATCGACTTGAGATCGGGATATCATCGATTGAGGATCAAGGAGTCGGATGTGCGAAGTCCTTCGGGGACTCGGTATGGGCACTTTGAGTTTTGGTGATGCCGCCGGATTGACGAATCGCGCTGCAGCGTTTATGGATTTGATGAATCGGTGTTTAAGCCATTCTTGGACCAATTTATCATTGTCTTCATTGATGATATATTGGTGTATTCCAAGAGTGATCGAGAGCATGAGGAGCATTTGAGGATGGCTTTGGAGACTTTGAGGAGCAATGAGTTGTATGCCAAATTCGAGAAATGCGAATTTTGGCTGAGGGAAGTTTCATTTCTTGGACACGTGATCTCAGAGCAAGGAGTTCATGTGGATCCAAAGAAGATAAAAGCATTTGTGAATTGGGAAGCGCCGAAGAATGTGGCAGAAGTGAGGAGTTTTCTGGGTTTGGCAGGCTACTACAGACGGTTTGTGAAGGGATTCTCGATGATATCCGCTCCGATGTGAAATTGTTGAGAAAGAATCGAAGTTTGATTGGAGTGAGGATTGTCGGAGGAGCTTCGAGGAGCTCAGCGCTTGATTGACGAGTGCCCCAATTTTGATTTTGCCATCGGGTGATGAGGGTTATTGATGTATAGTGATGCTTGAGGAAGGGTCTCGGATGTGTTTTGATGCGGGGAGATCGGGTAATTGCTTATGCTTCGAGGCGCTTGAAGCCTTATGAGCTGAATTATCCGACGCATGATTTGGAGTTAGCGGTGATCTTTGCCTTAAAGATTTGGAGGCATTATTTGTATGGAGTTCAAACTTCGGATCTTCACCGATCATAAGAGTCGAAGTATTTGCTAAGTCGAAGGAATTGAATTTGAGGCGTGGAGGTGGTTAGAGCTACTAAAGGACTATGATTTGTTGATTGAGTATCATCGGGCAAGGCCAATGTTGTGGCGGATGCCTTGAAGCGAAGTCGTCGATTGCTCATATTCGATCGATTTATCCGCCTTTATTGGAAGAGATGGCTAAGCTTAGGATAAGTTTGACACAGGAGGAACGGATTGTCTTGGCTAATTTTCGAGTTAGACCGATCTTTGAAGGAAAAGGTTAGGATTTGCGAGCTCGGGATGCGGTTTGAGCAAGCTTCGGATGAGATTCGAATGACAAGGTTTACGAGATAGATGTCGGGATGATGGGCTTATAGCGGTTGTGGGTAGGTTGTGTATTCGGATGTGCGGGAGATCAAGGATGAGATTATGGATGAGGCACAATCGCCTTACACCATGCATCCGGTAGCACCGGGATGTATCGGGATTTGAGAGAGCACTTTGGTGGAAAGGCATGAAGAGGATATAGCGAGTTAAATCGGTAAGTGTCTAGTGTGTCGGTAGTCAAGGTGAACACCGGGCACCTTCAGACAGAGTTGAGGCCGTTGCTATTCCGGAGTGGAAGTGGCGGTGAGTGACGATGGACTTTGATGGGATTGCCTAGGACCGGCGGGAGGCACGATGCCATTTGGGTGATTGTTGATCGGTTGACTAAGTCAGCCCACTTTTTGGCGATTCGACAGACTGATTCTTTGCATGTATTGGCAAAGAAGTATATTGATGAGATAGTGAGATTGCATGGGATTCGGTTCCATTGTATGCGATAGAGATCCGCGATTCACTTGAGGTTTTAGGGGCGGTTCTGGATGCTTTGGGGACCAAGTTGCATTTCGATCTGGCGTTTCACCCTCGCACGGATGGTCAATCTGAGAGGACTATTCGGACTCTGGAGGGGATGCTTCGAGCTTGTGTGATGGATTTTCGAGGAGCATGGGATGAGCATTTGCCGTTGGTCGAATTTGCTTACAACAATTCGTACCATTCGAGTATTCAGATGGCTCCGTATGAGGCTTTGTATGGCAGGAGATGTAGGACTCCGATTTGTTGGGATGAGGCGGGAGATAGGCAATTGATGGGTCGAGTTGATTGAACTGACGGTTGAAAAAATTAATTTGGTTAGCGACTTAAAGTGGCGCAGATAGGATGAAGAGCTATGTTGATGCTCACCGAAAGGAGATGGAGTATGAGGTCGGTGAGAAGGTATTCCTTAAGACGTCTCCTTGGAAAGGAGTGCTGAGGTTCGGTAAGAAGGGTAAGTTGAGTCCGAGGTATGTGGGTCCTTATGAGATCCTTGAGAGGATTGGACCACTCGCCTACAGGTTGGCGTTACCTCCGGAGTTATCGCAGATTCACGATGTTTTTCATGTGTCGATGTTGAGGAGATATAGATCGGATCCGTCACATGTTATTCAGGCTAGTGAGGTTCAGTTGCGAGATGATTTGAGCTATGAGGAGCTTCCATTACAGATTTTGGATTCTAAGGACAAGGTTCTCGAGAACAAGGCGGTTCGATTAGTAAAAGTCCTTTGGAGGAATCATTCGGTGAGGAAGCTACTTGGGAGCCATTGGAGGCTATCGGAGAAGTATCGCATCTCTTGATGATTTAGGTAAATTCGAGGACGAAATTTCTTTTAAGAGGGGAGAAATGTTCAGGCCGAATTTTTTTTCTTATGATCTTATTCAGTATGAATTGTGATAATTGTGATTTTGCCTTAGTTTGATTAAATTGTGTTGGGCCTTGGCTTTTTAGGAAGGGCCCAAGCCCTTTAGGGTTTAAGAAGAGAATAAGAAAAGAATAAAAAGAAGAGAAAGGAAAGGAAAAGAAGAAAGAGAAGAAGAGAAACGCGTCGGTGGAGAGGAAGAGAAGAAGAAGAGTTTACGTGATTTTGAGTTTTCGACCGATTGAAGCAACTTCGTAAGTTTAGCTTCCTTTAAACTTGTTTTGATTGGGTTTAAACATTGAGGCTGTGGATTATGTGAGAATCGGCGATGTTTTAGGGTTTTGGGCGAAAATATGGCTAAATCGTTAGATTGATGTGTTTGGGAGTTGAGAATGACTTAGGAATGCCTTTTAAGACTGTTATATTGTTTAGAAGTGTTGAGTGTGGTAAATGGAGGTATTAGCGGTTGAAATCTGCAGAAATGGGTTGGTCGAGTTCCTCGACCCGCACGTCATGACGTCGCGTATGAACACGCCTTGCGAAACGAAGAAAGAACCACGTCGCGACGTGTAAATAATTCGATTATTAAATCGGCGTGTGAAATCTGTAGGCGTCGCGACGTCACGAAGGAGAGTCATGACGTCGACGTGTGGTTCGCGGCGAGCCTTCGCTTTATCGCGGCTAACGCCATGGCGAAAGAATCCTTCGTCGCACGGCGCCTTCGCCGTTCGCGAGGCCCTTGTTTCCGAAATTGAGATGTTTATATTGTTGGGGATATCTTTTGGTGGAGATATCCGAATGAGGTGATCTTGGATTCGTTGTGATCTAGAAATTAAGGACTACAAGTTGTATGAAGAAGGGAAATTTGGGAATTGTTTCGGAAAGTTCGAGAATTTCGATGGAAATCGGATGGAGACTTTTAACGCTTTACTTTTGCTTTTCGAGCTTTATTAAATAATTGCTATAGATATTAATTGTGTGAAAACTTGGTTTATTATAGGAACCAAGTCGATTTGACCCAATCGCGAGAGGAAGGACAACAAAGTGAGTCGATACTCGGCGATACTAGGTGGGTAATATGTTTATCGTTATTATGTGTATGGGCAATTGCATGATGTGTGCTTGCTTGCGTTATATGACATTATTTGTATTGAATTGCATGAGAGATGCTGAATATGCTTTGATCATAATTATGCATGGATTAATGGGCCTTTATGGCAATGGAAAGAATGGAAAGAATGGAAATTATGATATGCTTTGAGCATGAATCGAATGGATTATGTGTTTTGTTTGGGCAAGAGAGTTCGGATGGAGTCATGTGCGTTGACATTTTGAAAGCCTTCTCCGGCTGCCGCTTGTAACGAGATCCTTGAAATCGGACTCGGATGGATTCTGGTTACCTTGGGTTATCCGGATGGATTCTGGAACTCTCGAGCCGTTGTTTGTGTATACGATTGATTTGATGATCATAAGATATGATGGATTTGATAGATTTGTTGCATAATGATTTATGCGATAAGAAATAGAAATTGCTTGACATATCTTGATTGAATGTGAATTGAATTGATGAATTATGATTTGCTAGTGATATGTATATTATATATATATATATTGCTTGATTGTGTGGCTCGTTGCCAATGGCTATAAACGTATATGCCATTGAAGCTTATGACTCACCCCATTACTCTCCCTCCTCAGTGCGGATCGAGGCGATAGTTGACTTGGCGAGGCATCGAAACTTCCGGCTAATTAGGAGCTTTGCCTTAAGTTAGTAATTTGGATTGGCCCTCGAGCATTTTTATCATGGAACATCTTTTGTATTTTGAAATTTCATTTTACTTTGTATTACTGTTGCATTTGAGAATCTTGTCACATTTCTTCGAATGAGAATGACATATATTTTATGAATTTGAGATATGGAAATGCATGTTGAGAATGCATGCGATGGTATGTATGAGTATATGTTTATGTATGTGTGATTCGAATATGTCTTTGTATGGATGTTGGGATCGGGTCCGACGGTATATGGAGCGCCCGACGCTGGGGCGACCCGAGGGGCCCTCCCTCGGGGATTCGGACGTACGGGACCCGGGCCCAACATCAGTAGAGGTCCAAATGAGACGATTTTTATTTTATGGTAAACTAGAAACATAGGTATACAAATTATATGAAGAAATCAAATTCTGAATCGGGCTTTAAGAGTTTCAAGTTTTGGATGGAAGTTGAGTATAGGGTATTGTCTCGAAATAAAAACAGTCTGGAGATATTGGAGTATAACTTTCATACTACTAAACCAAATTGAATGCTTTTGGTGTCATTGGAAACGTAAGAAAATAGAGAAGAGTCTTCTAAAATAAAGTGTAATGCCTGAATATTCAAGGGTGCTTTTGGCAAGACACTTATGTGTAAAAGACATAAGGCATAAATGGAAGGGGCAAATGGGACAATTCTCAATCATTAAGGGCATAATTAGGAGAAGAAGTGTTGTCTTGCCTATAAATGGAGTAGAAACACGAAAATGGAAGGGAGAAAAAGAAAGGAGTGAAAATTCTAGAGAAAAGAGAGAGAATGTCATGAAAAAGAGAGAGAAGTACAAAGAGAAGAAAAGACAGAAATGATTAGGTCTTTGATGGTCCAAACAGATTTACCAATCACCTTTTGAGGTGATATGTTGCTAGCAGCCACTTATGTACTTAATCATGTGCCCATGAAATCAGTTACTAACACACCATATGAGTTATGGACTGGTAGGAGACCTGATGTGTCAAGTCTTAAACCTTGGGGTGTGCAGCCTATGTTCATGATCTCTCTCACAAACATAGAAAATTAGGCCTAAGTGGGAGAAAAAGTACTTTTATTAGATACTCAGAACACTCCAAAGGATACGTGTTCATGGTGAACAAGGTAATGGAGGTGTAACTGAATTTGAATCATAAGATGTAACATTCTTAGAGAATGATTTTCCCAAGAAATGCAAAATAGGTAAAGTCCTATTGTTATATGAGTCACTTGATCAAAATGATTCTACTATGAAGAATCAAGATGAGGAACTTCAACCAAGTGCGAGCAATTCCATAGAAAGGTTCTCTATGATGACTGATCTAAGTGGAAGCAATCAAATCAATCATGAATTTATTTATGACAAACCTTGTTTAAGACGAAGTAATCGACGAATAATTTTGTGAGCATGAACACCAGAAGTGATTTCTCGTGTGAGAGGGCCAATCACTAATCTGTCTCGTATAGTTGTGATTTATCCTAAAATATATTTATGCAAAAACATATATATTCATGAATCAAATGATACATAATGTCTAATCTTCTTCATACATTATATCCAAAATATGACATTATAATGTGTGAACATACACATAGAAATGTTTCTCAGTACATTTCATCTACGTAGTCCTAGTGACTTTACATGCCTAACGTATACATCTCTGGAAATTAGCTTTGTCATTGGGATCGTCCCTTTTAGTGCACCATCTTTCAAACTCGTTGCCATCAATATCACCTTTCTCATTCCCCTCAAACTCAACCCCAACAACTATGTAGCTTGGGCTAAGTAGATGGAGTCTCTACTTATTGATTACGGTCTTCAAGGCTACATCAATGGCTCCCTTCCACCACCTTCTCCCACTTTTGTCAGTGATGGTAAAGAAAATGAGAACTCTACTTATATTCATTGGTCATGATAAGACCAGCTCCTTTTGTAGGTTCTTTTAGGCTTCTGTTATAGTGATGCACGTTTTTTCATCTCACAAGCCACCTCCTCTCGTGAAGCCTAGACCCAACTTTGCATTACTTTTTCCAATCAATCTCAGTTTCCTATACCCTATCTGAAGGAGAAGCTCTCCTTCATGTCCAAAGGCACTGCCTTTATTTTGGAGTACCTTCGATCTATTAAAGTGCTTGCTAATGAACTCTACCTGATTGGCTATCCTCTAGATGATGTAGATCTTCTTCTCTACTGCCTCTCTAGCCTAGGACTAGATTTTAAGGACATTGTCACTGTTTTTTGGGCATATCCTTCTCTCTCCTATGATCAAATTTGTGAACAAATCCTCAACCACGAGCTTCAATTGCAGTGGGATGATAAACCTTTAGACAACCCCATCTCTGCTCATTTTGCTCATAAAGTGATGGCACCAGCAAGTTGAAATTCTCTACTCCTGGAAGTCAACCAAAGTCCAACACTTCCCAAGAACCATCCACTCCTAAAAGCCAAGGTGTTTGTCAATGGTTTGGAAAACGGGTCACATTTCCAAGTTCTACTTTAAAATTGATAACAATCCCAATGTGACTCATCCTAATGCTACTTCCACTACGAAGCCATCTGCTTATGATGTTAACATGTAGCCCTTTTAGAATCACTGGCTCTTGGACTCTGGTGCCTCCCATCACATTACTAATGACTTTTCCAATCTCTTCCTTGCCACTAAATATCTAGGTTTGGATCACCTTTATGTTGTCAACAGTAATACCCTCCTAATCTCTCATACTGACACTACTACTTTACACTTTTCATGCTTCACTTACCTTGCCTAACATTCTTTATATTCCTCCAGTTAATCAAAATTTATTATTTGTTTCTTAACTTTGTCACCATAATAATGTTTCCTAATTATTTTAAGCGCCAAGATGTTTGCCAACTTTGTCATAATGTTTTTGTTCACATTCTACAATATGATTCTTTTTTTTAACTATGCTTTGTTTTCCATATCATTATTTTCTAAACAACTACATTAAGTTGATTTGCAAACATAATCACACTTGAACATGCAATGGTCAAACAGGGAACTAAATTTGAATTTGCGTAGATAATTCAACTTTATAAACTAGTTGTTAAATTTAGAGTTGGTTGAGCTTTCAACCAACTATGTGATCAACTGTAACGCACCACTACTACAGATACACACTGAAAAACCATGAGGACATTCCAGTACATAACTTATGATAATGGCATGCTACGTTCAATCACAACATTCACTTAAACATGGCAACATCATTTTTTATATCTCTTCTAATACTAGATTGTACCGAGCCACCCCTCTGTCTGAATCCCATCTATCTTGATCAAGTTGGTGGTCTAAAAGCTCAGTTCTGGCATTTACTAAATCTTCTACCAGAACCACCCTAAATCTTGTTGAACCTCTTCAATTTGGACCCTTTCCTAGACTCTACTTGTTCCTCTCTCAGTAGCTACTCAATTCTGAACGAAGCAACTCTCAACTGAGTGAAACTACTCAGGTTTGAAATCACTAACCTTGTTCTAATTTCCATATTCAACCCATCCTCAAATCCCCTACACTTGTCTTCTTCGGTAGGAATCAAAGCAGTAGCATATCCCATTAACTCATTAAACCAGATCTTTTACTTTACCACTAACATTCTACCCTGCTTCAAATCCAGGAATTCTTTCATCTTCCTATCCAAGTAGATCTTAGGCATGTAGTTCTCCTTGAAGATGTTAAGTCAGAATGACTTTACATATAAATGATTTTGATGTATAACAAATATAGTGAGATTAAAAACAAGAAAAACAAAACAGATCCGGATTTAATTCGGAGATGAGCGAAGAAGGCGTGTCTGAGCGAAGTCGAAGATGTATTTAAGTTTGAATAAGCAGACAAAGAGATGAGCGAAGTTGCAAGACATCGATCGAGAGATGGATAAAGTTGATACAAGTCAAACATGAGCACGAAGTGTCAAAGTAAAAAATCAACACAGAACCACAGATGACCAAGACAATAAGCAGACAAAGACACAAATGTAGATCTGACGCAGAAAGAAAAAAGCGCAGCCGCAGACGCAGAGCCATGGCGAGCGAGCCAGACGACGCCTTGAGCGAAAGCGAGCGCAGACGCGAAAAAAAAGCAGACGCAAGAGTCGATTCGAGTTAATTCTGAAACTCAGTGATTAACTGCTTCTTTAAAGATTAAAGATTCAAGATTCAAGAATCAAGAAGCGATTCTGAGCGAAGGCTATAAATACAAGTCGAAGTCGAAGGCTGCAGAGTTAAATATTTTGAGAAAAATTACACAAAGTGAAAAGCGATTAAGTGCGAATTAGTGAACGCTATCTTCTTGTAACAAAGTGTTCAAATTCTTTTACGAAAAGAAAGAGTTATGCAGATAGCTGCAGAGGCTAAGTGTGAAAGAATCTTGGTGTAGAGACTCGAAGAGGCTCGTGAAAGAATACTTGTAAAGTTTGAAGAGATAGTGAAATCTCGGAAGAAACTCGAGATCGGACGGGCGTAGCCACGGTTTGGGGTGAACGGGATAAATCTGCGTGTCTACTACTCTCACTCTATCTCACTTTTAGTTTCAAAGTTGATCTTTATTTACTATTCATATACTTAGCATTGAAAAGTTTTGATCAATCGGGATTAATAAAATTACAGAAAAATTTTTATTTCTAACAAGTAATTTGAAAAGATATTCAAAAGGGAATACAATTCAACCCCCTTCTCGTGCATTCTATTATCATTTTATAAGTGTTGTATTAACGTGTGATTCACTTGATTGGTATCGAGCTTGGTATCCAAGAATCACTTTAGCGAAGTGTGGATTAAAGATAATGGCGAGTCACATGTATACATCATTTGAAGGAGCCTCGGTCACTAGACCTCCGGCATTCAATGGAAGACTACCATTCTTTGGAAAGATAGAATGCGGTTATTCATCGAATCTACATGTAGACCTTTGGGACGTAATAGAGAACGGACCTATATACACGTAGATGGCGAAGGTAGTTCTATTCCTGTAAAGCGATGGACGGTGATCGAAAAGCAAGAATACAAGCGAATTCAAAGGCAAAATTTTTCTTAACGTGTGCCCTAGCGAAGCGAATACGACAAAGTGCATGGTTGCGACCTTTGCAAAAGAGATATGGGACACATTGTCCATTGCTCATGAAGGCACTAGTCGAGTTAAAGAATCTAAGATAAGTATTCTTGTACATCAATATGAACTTTTCAGATGGAAGATGAAGAATCTATTGATCAAATGTTTGGAAGATTTCAAACAATTGTCAGCGGATTAAAAGCTCTTGGAAGGACTTACAATAACCAAGATCATGTTGAAAGATCCTAAAAGCCTTCTAAGAGATGGAGACCTAAAGTAGCTGCGGTCTGAAGCAAAAGACTTGAGTGTCTTTGAAGCTAGATGAGTTGCTAGGATCCTTGAAGATTCATGAAGTAGAACTCAATGCTGAAGACAAGCCCAAGCGAGACAAGTCAATAACACTGAAGGTCGGACAGAAGAATCATAAGACTCAAAGAAGGAGGAAGTCATCGAAGGCATTGAAGATTGAAGAATCGGAGGATGATAACTCCAGCCAATCTGAATCGAGTCAAGTGATGAAGATGGCGAATTATCTTTCATTTCGGAAAGATAAGGCGTATGTGGAAAAAAAGCCCGAGTAACGGACATTCGGAAAGAATGGAAAAGATGAAACCAGCCGAAAAGTCTTCTATCATTTTCTCTGAGTGCAATCAGCTGGACACTACAAGTCGTAATGCCCTACTCTTAAGAAGAAACCTAAGAAGAGTAAAGAAGGCAAGAAAAGCATGATGGCAACATGGGAGGATCTAGATTCATCTGAATCGGATCTGAGGCTCAGAGTCATCGAAACATGCAAACATTTGCCTAATGGTGAAGAAGATAGTGATGAGGAGGTAAAATTCGATTATGATAACTTGCATGATGCATATTGAAATTGTTAGAAGATTCTCATGCTATTACGAAGCAGTCAAAGTGTTGAAGAAAAAGTATCAGAGAATATTAAACATCTTGAGAAAATAGAGAGAAAATATTTGCTTAAAAAGAGTTAGAAGTTAAAGGAAACTTGTGAGCGGATCGGATGAGATTAATCGACAAGCTAAGGATCGAGAATCTATCGGTGATCTAGCTACTTTCCTTTGAGTACAAAGAAAATGAATGATATGCTAGGAAAATGTAGACATCCTAGTGATAAGACTGGTTTAGGGTTTACTAGAAACAATACTCGATCTAGTAATAAATTTGTCTCTAAAAAGGAAGAAATAGGACAACACATTTTAATCAACGTCAAGTAATATGCATTATAGATTACATCATGTGCATACTACTAACCATAAAGGACCCAAGAAAATTTGGGTACCAAGAAATAAAATAGTTTCTCATGCGAGATATCCTTCCTTGGAAGATACGGCAAGCACCATTAGTATTTAGGCGGTGGATGCTCGCGACACATGGCGTGAAGAAGGTCTATGTTCCTAGACCTTGATTATAAGAAGGAGGATCAAGAACTTTCGGAGACAACCAATGAGGCAAAATCATTGGAATCGGGAAAATAGGTAAAGATTCCTTTGCATGCATAAATAATGTCTTGCTTGTTGATGGTCTAAGCATAACTTGATTAGTGTAAATCGGTTGTGTGATTACGGTTTCACGATTACATTCAATCAAAATCTTTGTGAAGTCGAAAACAAAGATGGGTCTATGCTTTTCTCTGCCAAGAGAAGAAACAACCTTTACAAAATCAATTTATAAGATTTTCAAAATCAAAATATTTCATGTTTTCTATCTTACGAAGAAGAAAGACTAATCGACATAAAAGCTAGGTCATGTCTCTTTGAAACATATTTCAAAATTGGTAAAACATGATTTAGTAAGAGGTTTGCCAAAATAAGTTTTGATAAAGAACTTTTCGTGAAATTTTTGAAAGGAAAACAAGTTAAAACCTCTTTCTCTTCTAAAAGTTTTGTAGCGTCTTGAAGACCTTTAGAACTATTACGTTTGGATTTATTTGGTCCTAGGACATTAAGTCTTAGCGAGAAAGAAATATGGATTTGTCATTGTTGATGACTTTACTCGATTTTGTTGGATATTATTTTATCACACAAAGATGAGTCCTTTAAGTGCTTTAGAACTCTATCCGAGAAGTTCTGAGCGAAAAGGAATGTCCATTGCTAGTATCGGGGTGATCATGGTGGAGAGTTTGAAAATGAGAAGTTTAGAGTTTTCTGTGAAGAGAATGGAATTTCCCACAACTTCTACCCCTAGAACTCCACAACAGAATGGAGTTGTTGAAAGAAAGAATAGGAGGGTTCAAGAGATGGCAAGGACCATGCTATGTGAGACGAATCTTCCTAAGTATTTACAAGCGTAAGTGTGAACCTGACATGCTATATTCAGAACAGGATCTTGTTGCGACCTATGTTGAAGAAAACTTCTTACGAGTTATGGAATGGAAGAAGACCAAGCATATCCTACTTTCATCCATTTGGGTGCAAATGTTCCATTCTGAATACGAAAGAGCTGTTGGATAAATTCGACTCGAAGACCTATCCAGGAATCTTTCTAGGCTACTCATCATCGTCTAAGGCTTTTCGAGTTTACAACTTGATTTTAAAGACTGTTGAAGAGACAATTCATGTCAAGTTTGATGATAGTTCTCAATCCCATAAGGAAGATGACATGGAGATTGAAGGTCCTTGAAAGGACCTAGATGATGCCTCAGAAACTCCCTCGTCAGACACTCATGAGGATAAGATTGAAGATATTCCAGAAACTATAGAACTAAGACGAGATTGGAAGTATAAAAGTTCTCATCCAGAAGAGTTAATTATCGGTGAGACCTCGAGAAGGAGTTAGGACAAGGTCGATTCGACGAGAAGCTAATGTAACTTTTATCTACGAAGTAGAACCTAAGAAGGTTGAGGAAGCTCTTGAGACGAAGCTTGGGTGTTAGCCATGCAAGAAGAGCTGAACCAATTCATAAGGAATAACGTCGGTCCTTGGTTCCAAAACCTCTAAAATTCATTATTGAAAGCAGATGGGTTTTCAAGAATAAGCTAAACGAATCGGGAAGAGTAAGTCGTAACAAGGCGGATTAGTAGCACAAGGCTACAATCGCAAGAAGGAATAGACTACAACGAAACATATGCTCGATGGCGAGACTTGAAGCTATAAGGATTTTGTTGGCATATGCAATCATCACGATATAAAGTTGTTTCGGATGGATGTTAAGAGTGCATTTACGAATGGCTTTATAGGCGAAGAAGTCTATGTGAAACAACCTCCGGCTTTGAAGATGTTAAAAATCCAGATTATGTCCATAGACTTCACAAAGCCTTATCTGACTGAAGCAAGCTCCCAGAGCTTGGTATGATCGTCTGATACTTTCTTAATAGAAAATAGTTTCAGCGAGGTCAAGTTGATAAGGCGCTCTTCAAGAAAAGTTCTCGGAATGATTTTATCTTAATCTGATTCGTTGATGATATCATATTTGGTCTTTACTTGAAAGGGTTATGCTTGAAGTTTGAGAGTCTAATGAAAGAGAATTTGAAATGAGTATGATGGGTGAATTAAAGTTCTTTCTTGGGTTGCAAGTGAAGCAGACCAAAGAGAAGATCTTCATTCATCAACAGAAGTATGTGAAAGAGTTGTTGAATAAGTTTGAAATGAATAATGTGAAGCCAATGGCAACTCCGATGCATCTTTCAAACCTTTTGTCGAAAGACGAACTTGGTAAGAAGGTGGATCAAACCCTATATAGAGGGATGATCGGTTCTTTATTGTATCTTATAGCAAGTAGACACGATATTACATTCGGTGTATGCTTGTGTGCAAGATTTCAAGCGATCTAGAGAGTCTCATTTCTTCTTTGTTAAAAGAATTTTGAGATATCTACAGTACTCTTGATCTTTGCTTAATGTTTGAGAAAGGTAAAGATTTCAGGTTAATCGGATCTTGTGATCGGACTATCTGGAGATAGAATCGAAAGAAAGAGCACAAGTGGAGGATGTCACTTTCTTGGAGAAATCTAGTCTCTGGTCAAGCAAGAGACAAAGCTCAATTGCTCTATCAACCGTTGAAGCGAAATATATATACGCATGATTCTTTGTTCACGACGTTGTGGATCAAGTATCGACTTGAAGACTATTGAGTTAAGGAGGAGGAGATTCCAATTTATTGCGACAACACCGGTCTGATAAATCATCAAAGAATCAATTCAACATTCGAGTAAAGCATATAGAAGTCGGACATCATTTCTAGAGACTACGTTCGAGAGAAGGTGGTGCTTCTAAAGTTCGTTGAAACGAGCTTGATGGCGGACATCTTCACTAAACCACCGAGTGAAGAGCGTTTCGAGAAGATAAGACGCAATCTCAATATGGTGATGCTAAATGAGCGGTTAGGATAAAATAACGTGAGAAACTAACGGTATTATACATAGTAAATTCTGTTGGTAACTTCTCTCACAAGAAGATTTTGGAGAAATATCGATAAACTCAAGGTTCTTAATGATTGAGAACCCATCAGTCTATAACCTTATAAGTAGGCGAGATGAGTTTATAGCGATCTTTTCATCATCTCTGACGAGTTCATTTCTACTTTACCAATTCTCTCAAAATCTTCTCACTCAAAAGTTTTTCGAAGATAATCTTTCACTCTATACAATGGAAGCAACCATGGTTTATGGAAGACTTGTGGATTTTGAGTCCTTGAGGAGAGGCGGCATGGATGTAGAACCGAGAGATCACAAGAGCTGGTTGGAAGAACTTCTTCGATTCGAGAATGCATGTCTATACGACGAGGTTTATGAGTTACGGAAGAGCGCCGTCTGCAGTAGAAGACACTATTGTATCCTCTGTTGATAGAATATCGATTATTGTCACAAAGTTTGATAAGGAAGGTAGCTGGTTGCCCATCGGTTGGAAAGCTGTCTACCAAGGCGGATGGATGTCCTCGGTTGGAATGAAAGAAGAAGATGTCAAGAGGCGCTCTATGGCACAAATGATTCCGAGAGAGGAAGACATCAAATCGATTCGAAGGCGAGTTCTTCATGCAATCTGTTCATTTGCATTCTTCCCGAGTTGGTTCGAGGCATTTGGTGACCACCCTGATCGAACAATGTACATTCTTTCTTCTCAATCGAAATCCTATAGATCTACCCTTCTTAATCTTTCACTATATGGTTAGCGGGTTAAAGGAAACTTCCAGTTATCCTTATGGTATGATTTTGACAAGGATTTTTATAAAATCGATGTTAAATCCGCACTGCGGCATCGGAAAAACTGTTCTGTGAAGAGCAAAATCGATGCACACGATTCGGTGAATGGGTCTTATACGATGAGACAAAGATCACGCCGGTTCTTCAAAGAAACCAAGAATTGAGGGGGAGCTTGTATTGAAGAAGACTCCTGTCTTAAGTTCTCAATCGCCTGTAAGTATCAAATAGCCTATTGCCGAATTAAGGAGAGTGCTAGGGAGACCTCTTATGAAAATGGCGAGTCCTCTTTTGAAGAAAATCAATCTCGAGGGCAAAGCAAAGCGCACCAAAGAGACAAGAAGAAAGTCTCTTGAGTGAAGGTGTGAAGAAAGCAGCGATCTCGAAGAATCGGGACTCGAGGCAACAGGAAGAAAAGATTGCCGAGAGAACAAAGGCGAGAAGAAACTTCTAAATCTTGTGCAGCCAAAGCCACAGATCCTTAGTCTCAATTCGGAAGAGGATCGACCGTAAGATCTAAAGAGCGAGAGGAAGAGAAAAGCAACAATCTGTTAAAGGAAAATTTCTGTGAAGAAATCAGCAAAACTAAGCTGAAGCGAGAAAAAGACTAAGAAGGTTAGTAAAGAAGAGCATCTCAGCTGTGAGGATGTTAGTCTACAAAAGAGATCTACGTCTTGTTCAAGTTGAAGCGAAGCGAGCATATTATAGTTCGGGATACTCACAGTGGTCCAACAAGAAGAACCCGATGAATGAAAGCACGGTTCATGAGACACTGGCATTATAAAGGAGGAACGATAGAAGAATGGCGGTTGAGAAACTTCTAAGGGAACACAACAAGAAGCAACTGCAGTACTAGATTTGGCTGATGATGAACCAAGTCTGAAGGTATATAACTACCAGAAGTTCTTGAGTAAATATAGGCTGGAAATGAAATTGGTAGAAGTTATTACCAATCTGAGCAATGCTATTATAATCGGTGTTGAACCAATGAAGAAAATAGTAGCTCTGGTGCAACCTATGTTGATTAATGGTATCACGTGGCGATTACTAAATGAAAAGAGAAGTCTTTTCACGATACCTTGAGGCTTCTTGATCATTTGCCATATCCTCAAGGCGTCCACGCTTCTGGTGTACTATGTTCCCAATCACGAGAGAACACGAGAGATAAAGGTTGTTCGGACATTCAGCCAAGGCGTACAAAAGATTTTCAAAGGAAAGTCAAAATTATTTCACGAAGATAATGTTGATGATGATCATCCATGAATCAAATTGCGAAGAAGTGCGGAAAATTGATGAAGCATGCATTCTGCCACAAGATCCAATCAGCGGTGCGGCTATACAAATCGTCGGAAGGCTGTCCGGTGGGGAAGTATAAAACGAGACATTCTTGAGTTCCTTGTTGAGCAGTTCTTCGTATTAGGCCTCTGCCTCTAGTACAACATCTATAGAAGCACAAGCTTTATCCTGCAAGGAAGGCGATTCTTGATCTTGCGGTTCCTTTTGATCTAAATCTTCTGAAGGCTGCAACATTCATTCGTCCACCTACTTTTGAGATTAATGAAGACTACACTCCACCTTCCGATGCCTATACTACTTGAATTCCTTTCACTCCTCCATCAGCGAGAGCGGATCAAGCCTCTTCGTCGGATGAAGTCGATGATTACGTGGTGAACTCAATGACATAAAGGAGGCGGTGAATGATCTAAAGAAGATGATAGCGAAATCTTGAAGAACCGAATCGATAATTATTTTGATTATAACAAATAGGGGAGAAGCGGGAAAGAAGAAAATAATCGAAGAGGAGAGTATGTTTAGATGAAGAAGGTGTGACCACAATGAGGGCGAAGACAGGGAAGAAGATAAGTTTTTTTGTCTTATTTTGCAACATCTGTAAATTTTGTTTTGTTTTGTTTTCTTTTCTTGTATGTAATTTGTTATATTCAAAAGGGGAGATTGTTAAGTCGTAATGACTTTACATATAAATGATTTTGATGTATAAAAATATAGTGAGATCAAAACTAGAAAACAAAACGATCCGCGATTTAATTGGAGGCAGACGAAGAAGGCGTGTCTGAGCGAAGTCCAAGGCAGATGAAGTTTGAATAAGCGAGACAAAGAGATGACGAAGTTGCAAGACATCGATCGAGAGGCAGACAAAGTTGATACAAGTCAAACATGCACGAAGTGTGTCAAAGTAAAAATCAACATGGACACGGATGACCTGAAGACAAAAAAGCAGACAAAGACACAAATGTAGATCTGACGCAGAAGAAAAGCAGACGCAGACCTTGACGCAAAGCGAAGCAAGCGCAGACGAGAAAGAAACAGAGCGCAAGAGTCGATTCGAGTTAGTTTCTGAGAACTCAACCGATTAACTGTTTCTTTAAAGATTAAAGATTCAAGATTGAAGAATCGAGAAGCGATTCTGAGCGAAGGCTATAAATACAAGTCAAAGTCGAAGGCTGCAGTTAGTTAGTGTTTTGAGAAAAATTACACAAAGTGAAAAGCGATTAAGTGCGAATTAGGCTGAGCGCTATCTTCTTTGTAACAAAGTGTTCAAATTCTTTTACGAAAAGAAAGAGTTGTCTGAGATAGCTGCGGAGGCTAAGTGTGAAAGAATCTTGGTGTAGAGACTGAAGAGGCTCGTGAAAGAATACTTGTAAAGTTTGAAGAGATAGTGAAATCTCAGAAGAAACTCTGAGGACTGGACGTAGCCCACGGTTTGGGGTGAACCAGGATAAATCTGTGTGTCTACTACTCTCACTCTCTATCTCACTTTTAGTTTCAAAGTTGATCTTTATTTACTATTCATATACTTAGCATTGAAAAGTTTTGATCAATCGGGATTAATAAAATTACGTAAAAATTTTATTTCTAACAAGTAATTTGAAAAAGATATTCAAAAAGGGGAATACACAATTCAACCCCCCCTTCTCGTGCATTCTATTATCATTTTATAAGTGTTGTATTAACGTCTGATTCACTTCAGAAGATCCTCAGGAAGTCTTCCCACTTCAAATTGCAAGGCCTGGTGGTACTGCCTGGGACAGTCTTCCACCACTGATAAGCTGGATCTTGCAGTAAGGCACTGCATAGTCAAACTGCTCATCCAGCTTGCAGTCTATCTGATCGAAAAATCTCTCCGTCCTTTCTAGCTATCCCTGGGCCTCTGTTGGGTCTGTACTTCCATAGAAGTCCACAGCCCCCTGCTTTTGTAGCCTATCATACCTCCTCTCCCTTCTCTCAGGAGCTTTAGGAGGCATCTCCTTTGGTTGAGGTATTAAAGACTCTTTACTGACCCCTATAGATCCTAGGTTAGCTGATTGCCCCACTTGATCACCAATAGCAGATGACCTATAATAAACAATAACTTTAATCATCATCCACATTTACTATTTTATTTCATGCTTAAAATTCCTATATATACCTTTGGATGTCAAACCATGCTCTAATATGTAACGCACCATTACGGCAGGTACGCATCGAAACACTATGAAAACATTCTAGTACATAACTTATGATAATGGTGCGTGTTCAATCACAACATTCACTTAAACATGGCATTATCATTCTTTATTCTCTTATAATACATCCTCAAGAAAACACAATAATTTAAAACCAAAATTTCTCATTTCATTCCATAAATCTGAACATAAAATACACTGTATCTTTCGAATATCCATACATGTACATCATCATATCCTAATACAAAATATGCTACATGTAAGAGGAATTACACAAAATGTCTAACTAATCCTTCAATCCCAATTGACCGACCTTTGAGCCATATCTTCTCCCAAAAGTACAAGAATATACTTCTTGTAGTGTCTCTCAGTAGTTAAGGCCCTCTCTCGGTCCTGAAAAATCAACGTGTAATTTTAGTGAGTTTTACAAATTCAATGTGATAACCATCATTAATGGTTCATTCAATTCATATGTCACATCAATACACGTAACATATAATTCACATCTTTACATATGCATAAGGTAACAATACAATTTAACTAGTCAAACATACGTATTAAAACGTATATGCAATGTTCGTGAGAGTCACTTTCCTTTATTATTATCAATGTGATTGAGTGTCTTTTTACTAGTGATTGAGCCAAGTTTACATTATAAATTGGCTGCATTTTCATAGCTGTTTATGCATTCGTTGACTCCTAATTGATGATTTTTGTGCTTAAATTGGTTCCTCATACTGATTTCTTTTAATTCACAATTTGTCAGAAAATTGTCATGATTTGATACTACTTTCTTTATAATTTTCATGAGGACAATTGATACTGCAAATTGTTATTTTTATTGTAGAAACAAACGAGTCAACACATCAGGAAGTCAACAGTTATGAGGTCAATCAGCACGTCACGACGAATATCAATCCGCACGTCGCGACGAGCACTTCAATCTACACGTCGTGGCGAATATTAATTTATACGTCGCGACGAGCAGGCAATTCTACACGTCGCGATGAATTTTCATTTATACGTAGCGACGTACGAGCGGATATCCGACCTTAAATGGAAAGTTTGTCTCACTGCTCTGACCCGGCCCGCACCCACCATATAAAAACCTTGCTATTTTTAGGTCAAAGAGACTTCAGATACACAGAGACTGAGAATACGCATACACTGAATCTGGAGGTAGTAGAGAGATGAAACCTTACTCCACCATCATCTTCACGTCTTCACCATCGCCAACTATCGCCATCAAAATCGCCACCGTCAGTATCTTCTGCCAATATGAGTATCACTCAATCTCCAGTAGTCGAGGGACAGACCAGAGCCATGCGTAGCTAAGCTACATTTCCTCTTGAAGATGTAGCAATGGCTTGAGTTCACAAAAGCTTCAAAGGGGAGTAATCATATAGTGTCTGAAATTTAGTTATACTTGTGTAGACTCTGAGTTAGAGGTTGCATCTGTATAGCTAGATTAGCATTGTTATAGTTTAACCGTGTGCTGAACACTATGTTGGGATTTGGACAAAGTGATTTGTAGAATGTTTGATACTTAATATATGAAGTTTCATATATGTCGTTGGATATTGCATTCTTGTCTTCATACGCCTAGTTGTGTTTGATTAAGATTGTTGTGTTTTTATCCAATTGACCGATTGCATTTACTTGTCCATTCTCACACTAAGGTTTTTAACAAGGATTTAAATGATGGAGTTCATTAGTTAAATCTTTGGACCTAAAGAGTCCTTTAGGGTTGATCTTTCAAAACTTAGTGGATTCTACACCTAAAAGTCATTTTTGGACCGTGATAGCCTGCACCCATTTTCAAGAGGATTTTATCAATTAGATTTCTATCTGATTTTTGATAATAGCATTATTTCCAAAATTCCAAAAATATTCTTTTATACTTTTTTGTCCAATTTTGATTACTTTATCAGTTTTGACCAAAATACCAAACCCCCGTTTTATCAACTTGATTGCAATTTTTGACATTTAGGCTAGTTTAGACCTTTTTCACTTGGTTCCAATTAAGTGAGACGACCCGAGAATTGTAACCTATACCGCAATCTTAGAATTTATTATATTTGACCGGTTTCAAGGATCGATCGAAGATCGAATCGATGAGCCATGATCAAATTAGGCGCCGTTCTTTGGGAACCAAGAAATTGGTTTACCGTAGATAGCCATTGTCATTCATTTGAATTGTCGTTGATAATCGTAATCATTGTTTTTGCTTACATTTAGCATAGTTTGATTTTCACACTTGTTCATAGTATAGGTTTCATTTCCTTTGCACAAGCATACTCCATACTTTGATTTTGTGCTCACACTTTGCACATTTTCACACATACACACTCATACATACATCTTACACTCATACACTCGCATTCATCGCAATTCACTTTTATCTGATTTTGTGTGACTATGAGAAATTTTGTTACCATTCCTTTTATTTGTGGATTGATTTTTGTGCATGCCTAGGAGAGGTAGACTTGTCCAATTCCAACCTGAAGTTGAGAGACATTTGAGGAGACTTAGGAAAGAGAGGAAAGAACAAGAGAGAAAGAGATTAGTTGAGCGAGATAGTGAGAACATGGCTGAGAATCCAAACATTTTCCCAAATTCTGATTTTCCCATACACCAACCTAGAAATGGGACTAATGGAGGAAATGGTGAGCATGAGAGAGTAGGAGAGAACAATGAGAACCAGCGACGTAGGACAATTAGGGAAGCAACAACTTCTGATGTGCATTATGATCCATTTACTGCTGCTTGCCCTAATTTTGATGTTAATTTTGAGATTAAAGGTTTGTTGATTAATTCCCTTCCTAAATTTCATAGTTTGGCAGGAGAGGATCCATATATGCACCTACAAGCTTTCACGATGATTTGCCAGAGTATGAAGCCAGTAGGAGCTACTTTGGATCAGGTGTTATGGAAGGTGTTTCATTTTTCCTTGGAAGGAAAGGCAAGAGAGTGGTACATGAGTCTTCCGAGGCATGTGGCTAATGCCTATCATAGCTGGGCCAACCTGAGGAAAGCATTTTTGGAGAAATATTTTCCAGCCTCCAGGACATCTTCGATGAGGAAGGAAATCTATTCAGCCCGCCAGGATTATGATGAGTCACTGTATGATTATTGAAACTGCTTCAAAGATCTTCTGTCCAGATGCCCCCATCACCAAATCCCTGATGAACAATTGGTGCAGTATTTTTATGATGGGTTAAAGAGTCAAGAGAAAGGTATGCTAGATGCTGCATCTGGAGGATCTTTGATTGACCTTACAACATTGGAAGCATGGGAATTGATTAAGAAGATGGCCTTAAACCATCAACAATACAGTGTAAGAGATTCCAGAGGATTGAATGAATTGGGAGCTTTGACAGCTCAAGCAAAGAGAATGGAAAGTCTGGAAACAAAAGTAGATTCGCTGGAGAACAGGATAAGATCACAGTTGTCATGTATAACTGCAGAGTTGAAGAACTTGAATGTGCATCGCCTGTTGGATCTCCTATGGTCCAAGTATTCACAATACACTGCGAAAAAAGACCATACGACAACATGAAGTATAATCGAAAATACAAAGATGTACGAAAATACCTTATTTTCGTACATAGGTTGCTTCTTTTCGGATTCCGAGACACTGCAAAACGCGAATGTCCTCTACCGGTATCCACACAAGTATGCACGATCTGGGCTGCGGTTGTGGTGTGCTAGCACGTCCTGAAACTCTTCCGAACGCCGCACGATTTTTCTCTTGGATGGCGGCTAGGGTTTTAGACAATGGTGTCTTTCTTCCTTGACCTAATAAGACTTAAGCTTCTCTATCTATAGAGAAAACCTAATCTCATTTAGGCCCCATTAAGTTTCGGCCCATTATATCATATATAATAAAAGCCCGACAACTTAATCCAATCTAGACCAATAAATATATCTACATATATTTATTCAATACCTAATAATTAGGCCCAAGAGAATAAGCCCAGATCACATCACTCTTTGTGTGCGACCCTGTAGGCTCATTTGATGTTGACAATGGGCTTGATCACACTTCAGGCCCATAAGTCATAAGCGACCTCTAGCAAGACATTATGACTACCCAAATCAAATGAGGATCGATAATCCGATTTAACTCAGAATTATTGTTATAGGCTCGATCCTTTTGTAACACGATATCAAGATTAATCACAAGGCATGGTACATGTCAACCTTTGATTAATCATAGTTTCTTGATCCCCAAGTTGACTAATTATAACAAATGACATTGATGACTCTTCATCATTTCATTTGAGAACGCCATGCATTTCTTCATCACACTTGTCAAGAGGCCCAAATGATATCTCTCTCATTTAAGAGAGGTACAAATCCATCTCGTCATTCACGTCCCTCCATGATTCATTTAGTGTCCAACATAAGACTATTTGTTATTCGGTTAAAAATAACTTAGTCTAATATCAAAACACTAAATTCCTCATGTGGGGAACCATGATGACTTCAGTCGAAGGACTAAAGTCAAACCATATAAAGAATCACTAATGACATGAAACCATGTAGTATTCTTTATGTGGGTCGGTCCAATATATGTTCTCTAACATATATCTATGTTTCGATTTGATATCTCATATCCATGATCAAGAAAAGCGTGATCATCAATCGTAACACATACTAGTCTTAATTCATTATTGTTCCACTAATAATGATCGACCGTGACAGATCTAGAATAGTGTTATAACGCTTATGGTTTTACTATCAAGTCACATACTTGATGACATAAGTCTAATACTATTCATGGAATGTAAATCACATTACATAAACGAAATACATGCATATATAAAGGAATACCTCATAATATGTTATTAACAAGTCATAATGTTAATACATGAATCACAAATATCCATTGGCCTAGGGCACACTACTAACAATCTTCCACTTGCACTAGGCCTAATCGGTTAGATATCTAATACCCATAGACCTCGTATGACTCTTATGTCTAGGCTGTGGAAGAGGCTTAGTAAGTGGATCGGCAATGTTGTCATATGTATGTAGGAAAATCTCGGGATGTACATCACATGTACAAGGTGCGGAAAACAAAAATTTTTGTCGCCGGGACCTTCCCGAAGGCCAGGATCTATGTGTCTGTATGAAGACTCAAACCTAAATAGCCAATAGAGACTATCTCTAAAGGTATCCACGCAGAGATCAGAAAACCTAACCGGGACAAACCCCTTTGACCCGGGAATAGCTAGAACAAATTAAAGGCTGCTAGACCTTACCTTTGTCCACTAGAGAGCTTGGATTGACGCTGAACACTTGCTTGGAGGAAGAGAGAAATCGATTGTTGCCTTAGAGAGAAGAGATTATGAAACATTTTTAATAACCTAACTTAACCTTTTAAGTTCTTTCTTCTCCTTCTTCAAAAACCGTCGTTCACCTTCTTCAGCAAGCCATCTTATAGTTATTTAATCACTTAAAATGACTTACCATAAGATGTCAACATGTGGAAGCTTAATGGCCATTAACTAATTAATGGATTAAATAATCAAGGTTGAAAAGTCAAACTTTTATCCTCTTCACCCTTACCAACGTCCACATGCCTAATATATATAATAATTAATTAATTAATTACTTAATTAATTAATTAGAATATAATTGCTAAGGTCCAGTCCAATCGGGAATTGGTCCTACTGCCTACAAGGCCCCAATGCATCAAAACGCTCCGAGACCTTTCTTAGCAATATCGATGTCGCGATCTCATCGGGACATATCCCGATCTCATCGGGATCCATTTAATCTAATGCTCTCTAAAATTGGAACTCGTCCAATTACTATTTTACGATTCTCTCAATCACTCTTATCGCGTGACCCTTTGGGTTCCGGTTATATTGGCCACTTAGATTAACAATTAATCTGAAGAAGTCATGAGCGGCGCTCAGCAACACATCACGACCCCTAATTGACGTAAAGTAATCGGTTTGATGAATTCATCACGAACCGGATCACGAACCCTTCCATGACAATTATCATGCCATTCGTCCTTTCACCATCCTATACCCTACTTGGTTATGAGTATGGTCAAAGTGTCAACTCTCACTAGACCGAGTCTAGCCCAGTGAAATTAGTTCTCATCCTAGACTCATTACTCTATATGTCAATGAGGACACTCTTCATGACATATTTCTTTGCCACCCTTACAAGTAATGATCCCGACAAGAGGCCACGGGTATCTCTTACGCTAATCCGTAAGTGGTGAATCCTTTATTGGCTACTCAATTACCTTGAATACCTCAAGTCGCACCCAAGCACCACCCTATGGCGACCTCCGGAAGGCAACAAGGAATGGAGTCAAAGCATAGAATCAATATCAAGATATCCTCGAGTACCTCAAGTCTAAGGATACTTGCACCATTCTATGATGAGATTATCACGACACTAGAAGAAGATATCCATGTGAGGATCTCATGGCGGGTCATCCAATGTACTTACTACCGCTAGTAAGCATCCACATGTCAACTCTAAATATCTCATATTTACGCTTCGAGATCCACCGCCGATCCAATCGAGGAATATGACATGTGTTAGTCCGCCGGGATTAATGATGTCCATCTCATTAATCCTATGACTAGGAGAATTTGAATCTTGACATAATTGCACATGATAGGAATCTCGATGAGTATGATCACATCATAATTTCCTTCATGCTATGTCATATATCATGGACTTCATTAATTCGATTAAAGATCCAATCAATTCATTAAACACTTTTTTATGAATATCAAATTAATGAAATATGCCTTTTTTATTTATTCATAAAGTCATACACGACTTTGAATAAAAGCGCTAAAGGGATTGCCTTTAGGGCACTACTTTAACAATCTAACGATCTTTGGACATCCATAAGTCGACTTACACTTTGGTGAACAAGGCGACTTATTTATCAAGATCGAGCATAAGTCGACTTACACATGGTACAAGTCGACTTACACTTACAAATCTCCCACTGACCTAAAGCCAATCGCCTTGGTATCTAATACCATAAGCACATCCATGAGAATCACAATTTTTACTCGTGACTATGGCTTTGTCAAAAGATTAGCAACACTTTGCTCTGGGAATTCTCTATTAGAACATCACCGATCGATGATCTACCAATCGATGGAATCGGCGAGTACGTGTTCGGATCGTTGATGAGACCTTGGTTCCTTTGCTCACAAGACTAGCCCCATTGTATCACAATACAACCCTATGGGCCCATCACAAATAGAACCGGATCAAGTTCGAAATGAACTTCGATCCAAACCGCTTCCTTTCTTTGCATCGATGCGGCAATGTACTCTGCCTCGGTTGTTGAATCAGCAGTCCTCTCTTGATTGGAACTCTTTCCAACTGACCGCCAGGCCGCTCAATGTGAATGTATATAACCTGATCGTGATTCAGAATCATCCTTATCGATTAAAGCGCATTTGTATGCCCGCCACTAGGAGATTTTCATCTCCATATGTCAAGAAAACATCCTTAGTGCTTCGCAAGTACTTGAGGATATTCTTGACCCACCCAAAGACCCTCACCAAGATCCGATTGGTATCCGCCGTAACACTTAGAGCATATGATACATCGGGTCTCGTCATATAGCATTGTTCCATGCTAAACCTCTTTAGCATCTTATCTATGTACGTTGATTGTGAAAGACCAAGCAATCTCTTTGATCTATCTCTATAAATCTTTATCCCATGGATATAAGTTAACGTCACAAAGGTCTTTCATGGCAAAATGTTTGGACAACCAAATCTTAGCTGATTGTAGCATAGAGACATCGTTTTCTAGTATTAATATGTCATCTACTTATAACACAAGGAATACGATTGCGGTCCATGAACCTTCTTATACACACAATGTACATCCGAATTTTGTGAGAAACCAAGCTCTTTGAGTACCTCATCAAACGGATATTCCAACTCTGAATGCTTGCTTCAATCCATACATGGATTTACGAAGCTTGCATACCATTTCGCCATCATAGAGGTGAAGTCCTCGGTTGTGTCATATACACATCCTCGGGAAGATTTCCATTCAGAAAGTCGTCTTCACATCCATTTGTCATATCTCATAATCATAATGAGTGACAATGGCTAGGAGTATCCTAATGGATTTAAGCATTGCTATGGGTTTGAAGGTCTCGCCATAGTCAACTCCTTGTCTCGGCGAAATCCTTTGGCCACAAGCCTTGCTTTATAAGTAATCACATTACCATCCATGCGGTTTTCTTCTTGAAAACCCATGTGCACCCTTTGGGCTTTATTCCTTCGGGTGCAACAACCAAAGTCCATACTTGATTTTCATACATGAAATCCATTCAGATTTCATGGCACAAAGCCATTTTTCAGACTCTGAACTTTTCAAAACCTCTTCATAGGTAGTAGGCTCATCATCTCGTATGAGCAATACGTCATTTTTTTCCCCACAAGAAATCCATATCTCTCGAACAGGCGTATCCTCGTGACCTCTGAAATTCTTGTGTAATAGAAGGTTGAACTGCTACCTCATCTCGTATGAGTTCTGATTGCGAGTTGAGCGATTGATCTGCGTTTGTTCGAGCATCTTGAACTTCTTCAAGTTCAACTTTGCTCCCACTGTCCTCTTGTAAAAGAAACTCTTTCTCTAAGAAAACAGCATGCTTTTAAACAAACAACTTTTGTTCCTCAGCAAGGTAGAATTGATATCCCACGATATCCTACGAACAAACACTTGTCAGACTTTGCATCAAGCTAATCTGACTGTGTCCGCTTCACATAAGCGGGAAAACCCCAAACTTTCACCGAGAAAGATAGGGCTTTCAGTTAGTCCACATCTCATATGGAGTAACATCAAGCTGCCTTTAATGGAACTCGCTTAATAAGTAAACAATTTGCCTCGAAAGCATACCCTAAAAACTGCGTGCAAAACCTATCATTAATTTCACCATGTCTAACAGGTTCGATATCTCCTTTCAGCCACACCATTGTCTTTGCGGCGTGCAAGGTGGAGTGTCTTGAGATAAAATCCCATTATCTCGAGATAATCCAAAGCATTGGTCTAAGCAATTTCCACCACGATCGATCGTAATGTATTCATACTTTTACCAAGTTAGTTTTCTACTTCATTTCAATTATTTGAACTTTTCAAACGCTTGATTTGTATCTCATCGACATCTGGTACCCATATCGTGAATAATCACCGATAAAAGTAATGAAGTAAAGACAACCACTTCGCATGGATGGACATCGGACCACATACATCCAAATGTATCAGTCTAATATTCCATTCACTCATTTTCCTTTCCTTAAAGGATAACTTGGTCATCTTGCCTAATAAACAAGATTTGCATGTGTCATATGATTCATAATCAAATGACCCTAAACCGCCACTCTTATGGAGCTTAGCGATCGTGTCTCATTTATATGGCCAAACCGACAATGCCATAAGTAAGTTGATTTTAAATTATCTCGATTATGTCTTTTCGCGTCATTGACATTCAAAGCTGGATATGACATATCTAATATGTCAATTCCATTGCATAATGTACCAAATAGCATAGAGCATTCCATTCAACTAATAGAACAACCATTGCTACTAAAAGTCCAATGGAAACCATTTCTATTGAAACAAGAAATGCATAATATGTTCTTTGTTAAAACAGTACAAAATGACAATCATCCAATTTGAATACAAGCCCACTAGGGGTGACAAGACATAAGTGTCTCACGGCTAATGTAGCAACTCTTGCTGCATTACCTACACGAAGGTCTAGTTCTCCTTTTATGAGTCGCATCTCGTCCTCAAGCCGCATATCATTTCATATGTATGAGCTACAACCGGTATCAAATACCCATATGTTTTGATCGAAACAAGATTAACCTCAATGAAAACATATTTGAAGGAGTAGAGGCATCGATGCCTTCTTACCTTCAGGAACTCGAATAGACTTTCACAGGTTTAGCCTCTGGTGGCGATCTTGCCCAATGGAAGCAAAATCCTTTTAGGGGCGCTTTGGTTTTCCTCGATGGCACTTCCATTTGGTTTCTTGGCCTTTTCATCTTTGGACCGAAGAAGAAGCATCCACCACTAGCACTTGCTTACTATCCTTCTTGATAGTGCGCTTTCATTTGTCGTGGCAGATTGATCATTCGAGAATTGTTGTGGATATTTGGTTCATCGATAGTTTAACATGAATGAATAAGCGTCGACAATCCAACCGAAATTAAGTCTATACTTAACTCATAATCCATTACAAATCCTAAGACAACCAATCTCTCTATATAGCCATTCATCTTCAGGGCATCCTGGACAACAGATGTCCCTGGAGCCATCTTTGTGGTGAAGAGAAGTCTTGAGGTCTCGAACCTTTCAGACCGAGCTTACTCATCAAACAGCTCCCTAAGATGAAATACTATAGTGTGAGCATCCATAGACTCGTGCTGCTTCTGCAGCTCTGGTGACATCGAGGCAAGCATAATGCAAGTATCCATATCACTTTCCTTTAGATGCCTACGATATGCTTTCTGATCCTCATCAGAAGCATCGACAGCAGGTGCATCTGGAAGTGGAACATCTAGGACGTATCCCAGTTCCTCAGATCTGAGAACAATTCTCAGATTCCTCAGCCAATCAAGAAAATTCGGTCCAGAATAGGGAGCGAAAATTCACACTGAAAGACTTCTTCAATCAACCTAAGCGCGATAGAGAGAAAGAATGCTAGAATAGAAATGCCTGCATGATCATAAGGACTTGCATGACATGCATATGGCTCCCACTAGTTTCCTAGAATCCATAACCCTCTTTACGAATCCAAAGAAACAATATGACATAATGTCCTAGTGGGTCGATATCCGACATTGCTAAGAGTGACCTTGGGTTTACCCAACAAGCCATAACTTAGGTCAATCGGTAGGTATCGGTCATACCAATTGCATCATTGATAACCGAAATTAAGAATGACCTTGAGGTTAGCTCAACAAGCCACCTTATGTCTCGGGAGGTATCAGACATACCAATTACATCTTAGACACAACTATCGTCCAGTGCTATCAAATTGTTGATGTGTGCACTTACATTGGGTTATCAACTCTTTGATGCGCATACATCGATGTACACTACCCAATTTACGCCTCGTCCACGCCGACCTCGAGGTTAGCTCAACAAATCAACGCTTCTAGAAAAACCACCCATTAATCCAAAATCTCATTTTCATGGTTCGAACATATTCAGTATAGAGTGAGCTTGAGGTTAGCTCAACAACCCAACCCTAGAAGAACTCGGTTCTTACCATATTAATGGAAGCGTTAGTTTTCATATTCCGAGGAGGGATTTGAACTCTAGACTCAAGTGAAGGATTATAGTCGCCGAGACTATATGGAATGATTTAGGTTTCATCAATCAAATTGAATCAATCCTTATAATCATCCATCATCCAACTGAGCATGTCATAAGTCGCCTTACATCGTAATGCAAGTCGCTTTATCTTTGCTTACACACAAGTCGACTTATACGATATAAGTCGCCTTATGGCAATACTAGAACAAGTCGACGTATGTACAATACAAGTCGACTTATCCAGAAGAATTGCTATACTTTCTAATCGGCTAATTCCTCAATCCATGTAATCCCAATTCACAATACCAACATACCTTAGGTAATATCTTGTTAATTTGATGTACCAATGAACACTTCATTGTTTCATGTTTGCCATATCTGAACAAACCATACATGAAAAGCTTAAAACCGAAGTCATTACTCAAAGATATCCAAACAATTTAGGAACACAAAATTATCACCCTAAGCATCTCAAGCTATTCTATACGTTATCAAAATTACTTCGGCACAAGCCACAAAAATTATGACGGCCAAAACAAGCAAGATAATGAAATACACTAACGAGACGCTAATGTGACCTATTCGGCATCCGAAAAATCTTGGAAAACCAATTTCAAGCAATTCAGTTTGGCAAGCATACAACATCAAGATAACACATTTTCAATCACATTATAAATGGTCCAAGGCATTGGAACTGAAAAATACACATTCAATTATGCCAAGCAAAACAGTCCCAGCAATGTTCACAAAACTGCCAAGTACTACACATTGCTCGAAATAATCATTGAAATAATTTCAATAAATTCTGAGAAAATTACACAGGTTACTACATGTTCAGAACATGATTCATGAATTTTTTCAGGATTTATAGCCATCAAAAACTCAGTCAACCTAAGCAACAAAACCGATTCAAAATCTGTATTCATCAACACAGCTAATCCCAACAGCATAGAATAAATTCGTGAATAAATAGCAAATCACCTTGAAAACACTTTTCCATCCACATAGACATTCAAAAACATCTTAGGGACATGTTGGTGAAGGAAAATCCTAAAATTATTTTTTCTAGAATTTATTATCAAATTTATACACATGCCTGTTCACAGAATGTGTCACAAAACAACATCTAGAACCTTAGGGAATAAATTAGCAAAACTATATCAAATCAAATCGATAAATTCTCATCTTTCACAGACATATTCTATAACATGTTATGAACAATTCTGGGCAGAAAATTTTCGAAAAACATATCCCTATACAGAATCGAAATTGGGACAGCACACATGCATCAACGTCAAATTCACATAGGGCTTCCGATCTAGCTAGGGTTTTAGCTTCATACACGACACAAGTGGCTCTGATACCACTGTAGGAAAATCCTGGGATGTACATCACATGTACAAGGTGCAGAAAACAAAAAAATTTTTCACCGGGACCTTCCCAAAGGCCAGGATCTATGTGTCTGTATAAAGACTCAAACCTAAATAGCCAATAGAGACTATCTCTAAAGGTATCTACGCAGAGATCAGAAAACCTAACCGGGACAAACCCCTTTGACCCGGGAATAGCTAGAACAAATTAAAGGCTGCTAGACCTTACCTTTGTCCTCTAGAGAGCTTGGATTGACGCTGAACACTTGCTTGGAGGAAGAGAGAAATCGATTGTTGTCTTAGAGAGAAGAGATTATGAAACATTTTTCATAACCTAACTTAACCTTTTAAGTTCTTTCTTCTCCTTCTTCAAAAACCGTCGTTCACCTTCTTCAGCAAGCCATCTTATAGTTATTTAATCACTTAAAATGACTTACCATAAGATGTCAACATGTGGAAGCTTAATGGCCATTAACTAATTAATGGATTAAATAATCAAGGTTGAAAAGTCAAACTTTTATCCTCTTCACCCTTACCAACGTCCACATGCCTAATATATATAATAATTAACTAATTAATTACTTACTTAATTAATTAGAATATAATTGCTAAGGTCCAGTCCAACTGGGGTCGGTCCTACCGCCTACCGCCCCTTGCATCAAAACACTCGGAGACCTTTCTTAGAATATCGATGTCGCGATCTCATCGGGACATATCCCGATCTCATCGGGATCCATTTAATCTAATGCTCTCCAAAATTGGAACTCTGTCCAATTACTATTTCTGATTCTCGAATCACTCTTATCGTGTGACCCTTTAGGTTCCGGTTATGTTGGCCACTTAGATTAACAATTAATCGAGGCAAGTCATGAGCAAGCGTCTAGAACACATCATGACCCCGATTGACGGAAAGTAATCGGTTTAATGAATTCATCACGAACCGGATCACGAACCCTTCCATAGACAATTCTGGTGCAATTCGTCCTTTCACCATCCTATACCCCACTTGGTTATGAGTATGGTCAAAGTGTCAACTCTCTAGGCGAGGCTAGCCAAGTGAAATTAGTTCTCGCCCCAGGACTCATTACTCTATATGTCAATGAGGACACTCTTCATGACATATTCTTGGCGCCACCTTACAAGTAATGATCCCGACAAGAGGCCATGGGTATCTCTTACGCTAATCCGAAGTGGTGAATCCTTTATTGGCTACTCAATTACCTTGAATACCTCAAGTCGCACTCCAAGCACCACCCTATAAGCGACCTCGGGAAGGCAACAAAGAATGGAGTCAAAGCGAGAAATCAAGATCCAAGATATCCTTGAGTACCTCAAGTCTAAGGATACTTGCACCATTGCTATGATGAGATTATCAACGACACTAGAAGAAGATATCCATGTGAGGATCTCATGGCGGTCATCCAATGTACTTACTACCGCTAGTAAGCATCCACATATCAACTCTAAATATCTCATATTTACGCTTTAAGATCCACCGCTTGATCCAATCAAGGAATATGACATGTGTTAGTCGTCCGGGATTAATGATGTCGGTCTCATTAATCCTATGACTAGGAGAATTTAGAATCTTGACATAATTGCACATGATAGGAATCTCGTAGTATGATCACATCATAATTTCCTTCATGCTATGTCATATATCATGGACTTCATTAATTCGATTAAAGATCCAATCAATTCATAAACACTGTTCATGAATATCAAATTAATGAAATATGCCTTTTTTTATTTATTCATAAAGTCTATACACGACTTTGAATAAAACGCGCTAAAGGAGATTGCCTTTAGGGCACTACTCTAACAATTTAACGGTACTGGACATCCATAAGTCGACTTACACTGGTGAACAAGGCGACTTATCAGTACCGATCAAGCATAAGTTGACTTACACATGGTACAAGTCGACTTACACTTACAATGTACCCACTTTGCATAACTTCACGTCTCCTCTCCCAATGATCTCTCTAATCATATGGAAACGTCTGAGTCTGTGTTTGGATCTATGATGTGAGTTTGGTTCCTTAGCCTATACTATAGCCCCATTATTGTCACAATAAAAGTCTATAGGACTTGCAATGCTAGGAACAACTCCAAGCTCAGTAATGAACTTCCTGATCCATCTGACTTTCTTAGGCGCATCCGAAGCAAAGAATGTACTCAACTTCATTGTAGAATCGAATGATGTGTCTTGCTTTGAACTTTTCAAGCTCACTGCACCTCCATTCAAACAGAACACAAAACCTGATTGCGATCTAAAATCATCTATGTCAGATTGAAAACCAGCATCAGTGTAACCATTTACAACGAGCTCTCCTTGAGTCCTCCATGATAGGAACATATCCTTGGTTCTTCTCAAGTACTTAGAATATTCTTAATCGCTATCCAAAGACTCTCACCATAATTAGATTGGTATCTACTTGTTATGCTCAAAGAATATGAGACATCTGGTCGAGTACATAACATGGCATACATGATAGATCCAATTGCGGATGCATATGGAATCTTACTCATGCGCTCAAGCTCTTTACCTAAAGTAGGACAATCCTTCTTAGAAAGCTTGATTCCATGTGCATTGGCAAGAATCCTCTCTTGGAGTCTTACATACTGAACCTTTTCAATATCTTATCTATGTATGTACTCTGACTTAGGCCTATAAGCTTTCTTGATCTATCTCTATAGATCTTAATGCCTAAAACATAGGCGGCCTCACCTAAGTCTTTCATTGAGACACGTTTCCTTAACCAAATCTTGACACTCTGTAAGGTTGGAATATCGTTTCCAATGAGTAGTATGTCATCAACATATAAAGCTAAAAAGACAACAGCACTCCCACTAACCTTTTTGTAGACACAAGGTTCATCTTCATTCTTGATGAATCCAAACTCTTTGACGACTTCATCAAAACGAAGATTCCAGCTTTTTGATGCTTGCTTCAATCCATAAATGGATCTTTGAAGCTTGCACACCTTTCCTGAATTCTTAGGATGGACAAAACCCTCAGGCTGTATCATATATACATCCTCAAGTAAGTTTCCATTAAGGAAAGCCGTTTTGACATCCATTTGCCATATCTCATAATCGTAGTATCATTATGGAAATAAGAATTCTAATGGATTTGATCATGACCCTTTGGAGAAAATGTCTCATCATAATCAATTCCATGAACTTGTCGATAACCTTTAGCAATAAGTCTTACTTTATAAGTGTGCACATTTCCATCCATGTCGAGTTTCTTTTTGAAAACCCACTTACATCCAATCGTCTTGAAGCCATCGAGACGGATCAATCAAAGTCCAAACTTGATTGTCATACATGGATTGCATCTCGCTTTTATGGCCTCTAACCATTTAGCGATCTGGACTTTCCATAGCTTCTTGATAGGTTGTGGGCTCATTATGATCAATGAGCATCACATTATCATCATCGATAACGAAATCCATATCTCTCGCTCATGACGAATCCTATCGGATCTACGTGGGCCTTGTGTTGTTGAAGACGCTCCATCAACGACTTGTGAGCTCGCTTCAATCTCCTTTTCAGCTCGATGTCATTTTGTCAAACTTGAATTTCTTGAGTTGTACTTTACTCCACTGTTTCCTTTGAAACAAATTCCTTCTCTAAGAAAAAAATTTTGAGCAACAAACACTTTGTTCTCTCATTGGGATGTAAAAGTAATATCCTTTAGTTTCCTTGGATATCACACAAAATAACATTTTTAGATTTGGGTGCCAACTTGTCGGCAATTGACGCTTCACATAAGCCTCACAACCCCAAATCGTTAGAAAAGATAAATTGGGATGCTTCGCAGTCCATATCTCATAAGGTGTCTTTTCTACAGCCTTTGAAGGAATACGATTCAATATGAATGCTGCTGTTTCTAAAGCATAGCCCCATATAAATTTTGGAAGATCAGTTTGACTCATCATTGATCGAACCATATCTAATAGAGTTCGATTTCTCCTTTCAGAAAAACCATTCCATTGAGGAGTTCCTAGAGGAGTCAATTGTGAAACAATTCCACAATCCTTAAGATAATCATCAAACTCTTGGCTTAAGTATTCATCTCCTCGATCAGATCGAAGGATTTTAATTGTCTTGCCAAGCTGATTTTGTACTTCATTCTTATACTGTTTGAACTTTTCAAAAGATTCAGATTTATGCTTCATTAAATAGACATACCCATATCTACTGAAGTCATCTGAAAAAGTAATGAAATACAAATAACCTCCTCTCGCTGAAATATTAAAAGGACCACATACATCGGTATGTATAAGGCCCAATAACTCATTGGCCCTTTCCCCTTTACCTGTGAAGGGGGCCTTTTTCATCTTACCCAGTAAACAAGAATCACGTGTCTCAAAAGATTCAAAAGAATCAATGAATCCATCTTGATGGAGTTTTGAAATCGTTTTCATTTACATGACCTAAGCGACAATGCCAGAGATAGGTTGGGTTCAAATCGTTAGATTTAAACTTCTTGGTATTTATGTTATAGATGGGCTCATTTGTAACAAACTCTGTGTCTAAAGTATAAATTCCATTTAATTGACGCGCAATTCCATATAAAATGTCATTCTTATAAATGGAAATACTTCTATTCTCAATAGAAAATTTAAATCCATCATTCTCTAAACAAGCTAAAGAAATAATGTTCCTACTCATAGTAGGTACACAATAACAATTCTTGAGTTCCAAAATGAGCCCAGTAGGTAAAATAAGATCATAAGTCCCCACGGATAAAGCAGCAACTCTTGCTCCATTTCCCACTCGCAGGTCGATCTCACCAAACATCAATCTTCTAGTCCTTCTTAGACTTTGTACATTAGTACAAATGTGAGTTGCAGCTCCGGTATCTAATACCCAAGATGCAAAAGGAGTAAAATTGATTTCTATAACAAACATACCTGAAGAAATAGTCGCACTATTCTTCTTCTCTTTCAGCTCTTCCAAATAGAGTTTGCAGTTCCTTTTCTAATGACCAGGTTCATTGCAATAGAAGCAAACTCCCTCCTTGGGTGCCTTAGTCTTAGCTTTGGGCTTGGGCTTGGACTTAGGTACTTTAACTTTGTCCTTTGCTATGCCCTTCTTCTTGAAACCTTTTCCCTCTTGAACCATAAGAACTTCATTGGTGGTCTTAACCTTTCCCTTTAAGTACTCTTCAGCAGTTTTCAGCATCCCATGCAATTCATCAATGGACTTCTCCATATTATGCATGTTGTAGTTAAGAATGAACTGATCATATTCATCAGTCAAAGATGCTAGAATAAGATCAGTTGCCAATTCTTGACTAACAGGTGCACCTAATTTCTCAAGATGATGAATGTAACTCTTCATCTTGAGAACATGAGCACTCACGGGTGTGCCAGGAGTCATCTTGCATGAATTCAATGCCTTGGTGGTTCTAAACCTTTCTTGGCGTGCTTGCTCTTGAAACATAGCTTTCAGTTGAGCAAGCATGTCATAGGCTTCCATTTCCTCTAAATCCTTCTGAAGGTCAGAGATCATGGCGCCTAACATAAGGCATGACACATCCGTAGAGTCATTGATATGCTTCGTGTAAGCATCCTTTTGAGCCTTAGGTGCATTTGTTGGTGGTTCCTCAGGGATGGGCTCTTCTAAGACATAAAGCTTTCTTTCTTGCTTGAGCACAATTCTCAAGTTCCTATACCAATCTAGGAAATTTGTTCCATTAAGTTTTTCTTTCTCTAAGATAGATCACATAGAAAGGTTTATGGATGGAGTAGCCATAATCTACAAGAATTATGCAATAAGGGTCAACATTCATATATTATGAGGTATTAGCTCCCACTCAAATAAATAACCCTCAATTGACGAATGGGAGAAACAAGATCCATATTTCACTAAGTCCTAAGAAAGCTTTGGCTTAACACTCAAGACTTAGTTATTTAGGTAGAAAACTCTTTTCAATTACATCACATGTAACTCTTGATGGGTTTATGTTAAAATACATCGTATGTACTGCATGTATGTAAAAACCCAATCTTATGCCCTAAGCCCAAAACCGTTTTGATAGCTTAGTTAAGTTTAACCATACTTTACCTATGAATAGCACCATTATTCAAATGTCTTCCCTAGATGATCCCTACATGCCTTGCTTTGGCAAAAACCCACATAAGGATAATCTATAGATAAACATTGGTAAAGATTTATGGAAGGCATATAAACTTAAAATTATGAAGAGGGTCGTTCTTAGTACATTATGAAGGCTACTAATCCTATTAGTAAGGGTGTTTGTACTATGCTATTTCTAATCCTATACTACAACATACTTGAGTATATATATATTAGAAGTATAGAATAATAACTTACACATGAATATAAATATTCAAAAAATATAAATAAACACATGTAACATCACCCAGAATATATAACACATAAGGAACAATCAGCGTGGGAAGCAAATTGTTGGGCTTGTCGGTCATTGATGGTCGACTTGTGCTAGTCGACTGGAACCAATCTCAGTCGATTGGAACAAACGTTTTCGCTGAAACGCTCATCTCCGCTCTCTGACCAATCGACTGGAACACTTCTAGTTGACTGGAAGAGATGCTAGTCGACTAGTCGACTTGTACTAGTCGACTGGAACCAATATCGGATCGAACGAGCGACGTTTTAAGCTGAAACGCTCATCTCCGCTCTCGACCAATCATTTGGAACACTTCTAGTCATTGGAAGAGATCTAGTCATTGGAGTATCCTTGTCCAACATGAATACTTGCGGTTTCCCATTCCAGATCCATGTCTTACATGGTGGAAACCCTAGCAGCCACCACCTTATGGTCAAACCCTTCATGCTTGTCATATATTCTCATCAGTTCTAAGATAATCAACAAATCCGAAAACAACATGCATGAAATAAAAACACTTTCGTATCACGAAACCAAAACCGTGAGCACATGTAATCAAAACATGCATATTTTTCATCTCTACAGAATCCAAATCCGTAAACACATGTAATCCAAACATGTATATATTTTCGATTATACAGAAGCCAAAATCGTGAACACATGTAATCAAAAACACGTATATTAACGATTTTACAGAAGAACCTGGCTCTGATACCACTGTTGGATCTCGTACGGTCTGAGTATTCACAATACACTGCGGAAAAAGACCATACGACAACATGAAGTATAATCGAAAATACAAAGATGTACGAAAATACCTTATTTTCGTGAATAGGTTGCTTCTTTTCAGATTCCGAGACACTGCAAAATGCGAATGTCCTCTACCGGTATCCACACGAGTATGCACGATCCGGGCTGCGGCTGTGGTGTGCTAGCACGTCTTAAAACTCTTCCGAACGTCGCACGATTTTTCTCTTGGATGGCGGCTAGGGTTTTAGACAATGGTGTCTTTCTTCCTTGACCTAATAAGACTTAAGCTTCTCTATCTATAGAGAAAACCTAATCCCATTTAGGCCCCATTAAGTTTTGCCCCATTATATCATATATAATAAAAGCCCGACAACTTAATCCAATCTAGCCCAATAAATATATCTACATATATTTATTCAATACCTAATAATTAGGCCCAAGAGAATAAGCCCATATCACATCACTCTTTGTGTGCGACCACAGAGAAACTCATTTGATGTTGGCAATGGGCGATCACACTTCAAGGCCCATAAGTCATAAGCGGCCTCTAGCAAGACATTATGACTACCCAAATCAAATGAGGATCGATAATCCGATTTAACCTGTAATTATGGTTATAAGCTCAGTCCTTTTGTAACACGATATCAAGATTAATCACAAGGCACGGTACATGTTAACCTTTGATTAATCATAGTTTCTTGATCCCAGTTGGTGATTATAACAAATGACATTGATGACTCTTCATCAATTCATTTGAAACACGACCATGCATTTCTTGACCACACTTGTCAAGAGGCCCAAATGATATCTCTCTCATTTAAGAGAGGTACAAATCCCATCTATGTCATTCACATCCCTCCACATGATTCATTTAGTGTCCAACATAAGACTATTTATTATTTGGTTAAAAATAACTTAGTCTAATATCAAAACACTAAATTCCTCATATAGGGAACCATGATGACTTCAGGTCAAAGGACTAAAGTCAAACCATATAAAGAATCACTAATGACATGAAACCATGTAGTATTCTTTATGTGGGTCGGTCCAATATATATTCTCTAACATATATCTATGTTTCTGATTTGATATCTCATATCCATGATCAGTAAAACGTGATCATCAATCAGAACACATACTAGTCTTAATTCATTATTGTTCCACCAATAATGATCGATCAGGGACAGTCTAGAATAATGTTATAACGTTTATGGTTTTACTATCAAGTCACATACTTGATGACATAAGTCTAATACTATTCATGGAATGTAAATCACATTACATAAATGAAATATATGCATATATAAAGGAATACCTCATAATATGTTATTAACAAGTCATAATGTTAATACATGAATCACAAATATCCATTGGCCTAGGGCACACTACTAACATCGCCCATCATCTTCTATAGATATTACTGCACCCAGTTGTGATAATTGTGGGTCGGTGATGCACATTTCAAGTGTTTGTCCTGGAAGATATGAAGAGGTGTCAGCTGTGTATCCAGGAAGAGCTAATCAGAAGTGGGACCCCTACTCCAACACATACAATGAGGGATGGAAGTCCAATCCTAGATTTGGTTGGAGGAATGAAGAGAACAGGGCTCAAAACAGGTTTTCACAAGGGGGAGGAGCTAGTACTTCTACTAGCCAGTTCCCTAATCAACAGCAAGCCCTCATGGTCCCACCAAAGGAAGACACCAACCACCGCTTCACAAGATGATGACTACGATGAAGGAAGAGAGGGATTCTAATGCTAACCAGTTTAATGCTATTGCTTCTCTTATTCAACAGGATTCCTCAAAGACTGCTGCTAGATTCAATGCCTTGGAGAAGAGAATGGAACAATGTGAGACCAAGGCGGAGAACATAAATTCATATGTCACTCAGTTGTCCAACAACATGAGTGAAAACCAAGCAAAAAGTAGTGGGACTATTCGTTCAAATATGTGATGAATCTGAAGAGTCTGAATGCAATTGCCCTCCGGAGTGGGAAGCAAGTGAGGTTTGATCCTCAAGTAGATGAAGAGACATGTGATGAGGAGATGGAGAGTGAGGCAGTACCTCCACCCAAGGAAAAGATTAAGAGATCAGAAAGTGTGAGGGAAGAAGAGCTTTTGAAAGAGAAAAAGCATGCTTCAAGGAACAAGGGAACTACTTTAGAGAGTTCCAAAGATAAAGCTGAAGATGGAGAATCGAGCAAGCAACCCAGCAAAGGTAAGGAGGTAAATATTCAAGACCTTCCTTTTCCAAACTCATATTTGATGAGCAAGCGCATGAATGAGATTAAACATAAAAAAGAGATAATTGACTTGTTTGGGAAAGTTGAGGTAAATGTTCCTTTGCTTGATTTAGTTAAGAGAGTTCTGGCCTATGCAAAATATTTGAAAGATTTATGCACTAACAAGAGAAAGTTTAGGCCAAATGAGAGAGTGCAAGTGAGCTCGATGTGTCGACCTTGTTTAAGCGTAGATACACCGCAAGTGTCAAGACCACAATCTTTCACCATACCTTGCATCTTAGGGAAAGTGACTATAGGTAGAGCTTTGTTAGATTTGGGGGCAGCGATAAATGTGATGCCTAAGTCAGTTTATGAGGCCTTAGGAGTGAAGAGTATTAAGCCTACATCTGTTGTCCTCCAGTTGGCTGATAGATCATTTAGGCATCCAGTGGGTATCATTGAGGACATCTTGGTCCAGGTTAAAGGGTTAGTATTTTCTGCTGATTTTTATGTGCTTGATATGTCTTCTGAGGTTGTGTAGGATACTTCCTTAATTCTCGAGTGACCCTTTTTGCAGACAGCAGGAACAATGATCAGTGTGAAGGAAGGTAAGATCACCATGGAGGTAGGTGACCAACAGGTTAGCTTCAACATGCATAAAGCAATGAAATACCCCTATGAGGATTATTCTCTGCTTGGATTGAACATGCTTGACACAGTAGTTGACGATGCATGTAGAGAATTTGAACACACCTTAACATCGTCTACTGACAATCTCCTTGGAGAGAATTTTCTTACTGCTAATTTTATAGGAGAAGAAACTTCAAGTCGAGGGTTGGACATGGAGTTGCACAAGAGCCGAGCTGTTGGGATGAAGCTTGGATTTCAGCCATATGACCATCCCCAGTTTTAGGACCCACCATGAGACCAGGTTGTTTCTCTTCCTGCATTCTCATTATATTCATGCATCCTGCTTAGAAGTGATGTGAACTTTTATGTTGCATGAGTATCTTGAATAAGTGTGGGGGGAGAGACACAACCAGTAGATTAGCTTTAGTTAGGTAGGATTTTTGTTCATTGTTTTAATAAATTACTTTCACTTTGTTAACTTTACATCTTTCTGAAGAAGCATGACATTGGTGGTAGGATTGATTTATGTGAGATTGATTGTTTCTAGATTGATTGTTTTTGGATTAAGTCAGGGTTGTGCTTCTGTTTTCTGTTCGGGCAGGCACGTCGCGACGTATCTCATTTTTTTTTGGCAATTACGTCGCTACGTGACACATTCTGACACCGCGACGTCCCATCGTTTGAAATACCTTTGTTGCCCCTTCTGTCCTGCGGTCTTTGCGTTTTCCCGGAGCCCTTTTTGTCTTTTCACCTTGCGACCATCCACCTCCTCTCTCCGTCTATTCCTCTTCTCTTCCCTATCATTTTTCTTCTCTATCGCTTTGTTTCTGCCGTTCCAGCTCTCGCTATCTTTATTCTCTCGCTTGTTCAGCAGTGCCCGCCGTTTCCACCGTCTCCCTTCTTGCGTCTTTGATCTCTGTAAGTGTTCCATTGTCCTTCGTTTTCCTATTTTTCGTCTTCCTTGTTAGTGCTTCTGAGTTAGGTTTTTTACGACGAGCGATTGCTCACCGTGATGCGTCTGGAAATCGCTATACGCCGCGACGAACGCATTGCCTCGTCGCGACGTATGAAGGACCTTTTCTCGTCGCGACGTCTGCTTTTGCACGTCGCGACGTCTGGTAGAGGACTTTGTCTCGCCGCGGCGTCTGCCCACACGTCGCGACGACGAGGCTGAGTTTTACTTAACTCTCTATTGATTTTTTTTTTCTGTTCTATTTCTTTTTGTTTGCAGGATAATGCCTCGAACTAAAAACGCTAGCAAGTCCGACCGACCCCAATCCCCTTCTGATGTACTTCCCTCTCCCTCATATTCGCTTGATGAGTTTTACTCTGACTCTTCTGTTTCACCTCACCCCGTTACCTCTACATCCTCTTTGGGAGTTTTCTCCGCCCATTCTCCTTCTCCCCAGCGCTCACACTCTTCGAACCACCACCTTTCTCCTACCCATTCTTCTTCCCTTCCGGTTGATCCTGAGTATATTGCACTGGCCACCAAAACTGAGGCCAAAACCATACTTAAGGAAAAACCTATAGCGCCCCCTCACCGTAGGGTACACATTGGGAAACCTGAAGGTCGCTCCGACACGTATCCCACGATAAAGGTGCAACACCAGAACATTCCCACTAATAATCCACATGGCATCGTAATAATTAAATCCAAATATCATAAATTAGTAAACTTTTAAAATCCAAAAGAATCTAAATACAGTCATCTAGTAGCAGAATAGACAAGTCTATCAGTCCCCTAAACAAAACCAAAAGGAAACCGTCTGACATCATCTATCCTAAGTCCTCGAAAGTCTAACCCAAATGACCGACACGCAATGCTATCGCTTCTCTTGCCAAAGACGCTACTTGCGGAAAAAGACTATTTCGGAGCTAGAGTCTACTTTATCAATCCCTAAAATAGGTTGCAATTTTGGGTGAGTTTGCGAACTCGGTGAGAAACCATCATCGATGGTTCACTCAAATCATGCATTACGCAGATTACGTACAACACGACGATAATATTCAATTAACGGTATTATATAAAATTTATGAGTCTATAACAATTTGCGTATGAAATAACAATTTACTGATATCATATCACAATTTACGATATTATGCAACAACGATGGCATGTAACAATTTGCAATCTCTCATGTCATCACACAATTGATAAGTTTGCAATTCAATCGATCATGTGTATACAATGCATATGAGACTCTTTTCCATTATTGATGTTGTGCCCAAGTGCTCAATCAAGATTCATGGGGACGCGTCGAGATTTCTCCCTGGGCTCGAGGCCCCACGATCGATGTTCGAGCTCGAGGCTCTTTTCGATGATAGTAGTAACTTGGGTCACATATCCATTATCGATCATGCATTTATGCATGCAATGCGATGTTCAATAATCTACGATGTCGACTATAAAAGCCCAAAGATTGTATTTCTCGGTATCATCTGATAGTCGAAATCAATCTGATAATCCAATCTAATCTGATGAAACATGCCATTCGATCATATATATTTCAGTAATCATGCAATTTCACATTGGCAAGTAATTCACATTGAGCATTTAGACAGTCAGGAATTTGAGAAACTAACTAGGTTACTCACCTGTAACTTCCGAGCTTGTAACATCCCATCACCGATGGGATGGGTCTGATTCACCTCATCGTATTCTCAGTATCGTGTTACGCATATGCATTCATAGCCTCTGCATTCTTGATAAATGTTCATAATTGCACAAGCATATGTATGTACATGCATGTATGACAGATTTCCGACTTGATTGTGAAATTGGAGACTTTGTGATTAAGGTTAATTGTGCTTTGATTAGTGAATTGGAATGTTAAATTGAATTTAGGAATTGAGAATTGAAAATTGGAGTATGTGATTAGATGTTTTCTAATTTTGAGGATTTGTAGGAATTTTTTCAGAATTTTTAGAATATCGAGCCCGGACCGGAGAACCGTGAAAAATGGCTTAGTGACTGAATAATTGTGATTTTGGTTACGAATTTGATTGACAATTGATATGAGGTAATTTAAATTATGATTTGAGGAATTAAGGTCTGAATCATTGGAATTCGGGAGAAATTAGAATTAGAAATTGGATCGGGATTGTTCGGATTGGACTTGTGGCAAATGAATTTGCCAAACAAGCCTTAGTAATCCTTTAATATATATAAACCTATGCCTTTGAAAACTTGCTTCCACGATACTTGCTTCTCCCTTGAAAAAAAACTTGATTCTTCCTCCTTCCTTCATCGTGGATTCTCCTTTGACTTACTTCTTCTTGATTTCCTCCTTGTTAGTTACTCCCTTTTCTTTCCTTACATCATTGCATCTAGTTTGGGGTTGAGGATGATGAAGATATGCTTGGTTTTGGGTGTTGCCGTGGGTGGTGATTGAGGTGGAAGTTGGAGTTTTGAAGTGATTTGTGAAGGTTAAAGGCTTTAATCAAGTAAGTTTCTACTCCCTTGTGTTTTGCACAGATTCATTTGATCATGGATTTGAGTATTAAATTGTTTGGAAAGTTTTAAGTTTTCGGATGATTTAGGTTTTAGGGAAAAATGTGGTTTTGATTTGGATAATTGTGGAATAATGTTTATTTGGTGGATTTAAGGTTAGGAATGAGTTATGTTAAGTGTAGAAAGTTGTTTTGGAGTGTTTAGAATGGATTTGGATGATTTTATATCAGAAGATCTGAGAATTTCTGGGTTTCGGGCGTGAAACTGGGGTTGCACGCCGCGACGTGTGATGAACACGCCGCAGCGAGCAAATCCTTGTTTGCACGCCGCGACGTGTGCTTAACGCCACAAGCGAGCAGATGATCTCGCCGCGCCATGACGAAATAAGACGCACGCCGACGAAAGCGAAGAGGATCACGCCGTGGAGGAGAAAGATCGTCTTGCCATGACGTGAAGAAAGACGTCTCACCATGCGGCGATCTCACGCCATGGCGGGGCGCTTGTTTTCGAAGGTGAATTGCTTGATTTTAAATGATTTTAAGGTTATTTTATTAATGATTGGGGAGTGATTAATTGATCTTGATTTAGGGGCTACGAATTTTAATTTAGGAGAATGAAATTTCGGAAATTGAATTCGGTGGTTCTCGAAATCGGATGGCAATTAAATAGTGAATTTGATTCGATTTAAGGATAATTCCTATGTCTTCAAATTTGACTTTGGAGGATCTGAACTTAGCCAATTGACTTATGGTATTTGAAATTGCTATGAATTTAAGTAAAAGTGCGGAATTGAGATAATTGGGTTGTGGTGGAAATGTCATAGCGTCGTAGTCTGACATTCATTTGAGACATAAGCATTTACGATTATTGAAATTGATATAATTAGTAATATTCGAGTATTACGATCATTGTAGAGGCTCGAGTGGGCGTCGATCCTCTGACCTTGGTTGAGACTTCCGACGATGGCTCGAAGTTTAGAGGTGAGTAACCTAGTTGGTTTCTCGATCTACGATGTGTCATATGCTTTGTGTGAATGATTTGTGATTATGAGTAAGTGATTTGTATGAGATATGTTATTGTGAATTGTGAGCGCATGCTGGGCATGAATAGAAATCGATGGCGATAGTTGTGGTTGGGCATATTACGATCGATCGAGCTATAAGCTCATCTATTGTGAAAAGGGAATAGTGCATACCCGGAGGGCTCTCCTATTCTAGTGCGCGTGAAGCGATGGTGCATACCCAGAGGGCTCTCCTACCCCGAAAACGATTTACGTGTAATGTGTGGCGTGCCCGAAATGGATAATTTCGCGCCCGATCGCAACGCTAAAATGAAATGGAAATCATTATGCATTCAATCTGTGATTGTGCTATGGATTTGATATAAGATTAAATACAAATGTGTGATCATGGTTTTATAAACTTATGAATTATGATTCTGAATATGATACTGTGTTTTGTTGTATGCAATTTTACGTAATGCATGAATTGAGTAAACCATCGATGATGGTTACTCATTGAGTTCGCAAACTCACCCAAAATTGCAACTATTTTTCAGGACAACGATAGTGCGACTCCTAACTCCAGATTTTGAGACTTTTCCTGCTGTGTGAGTGCCGGAGAGAGGAGCATGGCCCACAGGTTGGTCAGCTGGGGATCCTTTGGGATATTTTGGGGATGACCTAGTTAGGAGTTGTTATGGTTTATTTTGGGTCTGTACAGTTGTAATCATGACAGAAGTATGTACTTATGGTTTTTCAGAAATGAAATGAATGATATCTTTTGGTTTCAAAATTTAATGAAATTGGTATTACTGCTTTATCATTGTGATGCCATGAGAGTTATAGGATTGATCGTATCATAGTGCACCCTCTTCGTAGGGTATGTATCGGTACGACCTACGGGCATCCCGGTGTATACTCTACGGTAAGGGGGCGCTACATTGGTGGTATCAGAGCATGGTTTGGCATCTTTTGGGCATAGAGTATCTTAGGCTTGAATTTAAGTGAAAAGCGAAATTGATCGAATTGTGATTTTGTTGTAGGTCATCCGTCTTTGGTGATCGGGTAGATCCTTTCGGTGACGAGGATCGATCGGGCGGTAGGAGTCTTACATGCCTTTGTATGTGGAGTAGCCTCTATAGTTCCCATGAGGCGGGGCGGAGGTATGATCGTTTTGCATGGCGGCGTAGTTTCTATGGTAGCCTGAGACCTGCTGGTAGAGGGTTAGTTAGAGAGGACCGGCGGGTTCTAGATCGGATGGATTGTGACCCGATGGCGTTTTAACTATCTTTGTCTCGTTGCTTGAGGTCCAGCGTATCGATGGTGGAAGGCTGTCGGGTAGTTCCACGGACTACGTGTTACGACTTGGCGGATTTTACGAGGGCCTTCGAGATAACTTCGCCCAAGGTCTATATGGAGATGAAGATCGCAGGAGTTCCTAGATTTGAGGCGATGGTCCGTGGCGGTGGCCGATTATGAGTCGAGTTTAATGAGTTGTCGGTATGCATCTGTTTTGATTTCCTCTTGGCGGATGGTCTTGGGAGATTTGAGGAGGGCTGAATCTGGAGATTCATACGAGTTAGCCCGATCGATATGGGCACTTTTGTGGAGTTGAGGTCGGTTGTTGTCGAGGATTGAAGCGACTTTTGAGGCGATCGAGTTGAGATCGGTCGAGGATCTAGGAGCAAGAGATCGATGATAGTCGAGGCTTCTGGTAGGAGCTTTAGCGAGCCTTGAGGTAGGTTGATTTTCGGAGGTCCCAGCGATCTGCTCTGTTTCGAAGAAGCGATTTGGGCGATCATGTAGTAGTAGTGGCGATGGTAGAGGCTCGGCACTTCCTCCGTTGTGTGAGAGGAGGCATGGTGGGAAGTCTTTGGAGGTTTACTAGAGCTTATGCGAGATGTGACTCGATGGAGCATCGGATCAAACCTTGTCCGAGATTTTGGGACCTCGATCGCCCGAGTGGGAGAAATTGGTAGTAGCGACGACGGTGTGGCAATCATGATGGTGGACACGGATTGAAGGCGAGGTAGAGCCCGAGTAAGTGGAGATTCCTTTGTGGGGTCAGAGTCGAGGTGGTCGGCGATCCCTGAGCCGAGGTCGTCATGACGAGCGAGGAGGCCCAGGATTCTCGGATGTGGTTGCGTTTGCCGATCTACGGCATTGAGGTGTTTACATTGATAGATCCGAGTCCACGCATTCATTTATTGCACGCATGTGGCATGTAGATTGCATGTGGATAGGGAGATGTTGCGATGTGGGTTGCGGTGAGTACACCTTTGGGTAGTACTCTTGCTTTGGGCGAGTCTGCGAGAGGTGTTGATTCGGGTTGATTCGGTATTGAGTGCGGACTGATTGTGTTGCCCTTGAGAGATTGATTTGATCTTGGGGATGGGTGGCTCGGCGCCCATAGGGCTATTATGGATTGTTATACCAAGGAGGTCGTGTTAGAGTCTCTGGTCGACTAAGTATGTTTTCGAGTGTTAGTCGGCGGTGCCAGCCGGGATGATTTAGTTTATGGCGCTACGAGGTTGATGCGAGGTGGTTGTGAGGCTATTTGGCGCGTGTGATGGATTCAGTGCGGTGAGCTTACGGATGTTCCGTGGTCGGGAATTTATGGATGTGTTTCAGGAGTTCTGGGTTTCTGCCGGATCGGGAGGCGAGTTTGAGATAGACCTCGTTCGGTATCGCTCTATATCGATACCTCCATATAGGATAACCGGTGGGCGGGGAGCTTAAGGCTCGATTCGCGGAATTGTTGGATAAGGGGTTTATTAGGCGAGTGTTTAAGTCGTAGGGAGCTCGGTATTGTTTGTGAAGAAGAAGGGCGGGACTATGAGGCTTTGCATCGATTATAAGCGGTGAATCGGGTTCTGATTAAGAATAAGTACCCTTGCCTAGGATCGATGATCTATTTATCGATTCTGAGGAGCTCGGTGTTTACTAAGTTGGATTTGAGATCAGGATACTATCGATTGAGGATCGCGAGATGTAGGTCCGTGAACTCGGCCACGCTGCCCCCCTTCATGAGGATCCATGGACAATGGCTCGATGGTAGGCGTCCACGTAAAGTGGGACAAAACCACAGGTCTTGTGTTGGTGGTGACTCACAAGTACGGAGGACAAAACCTTACTATCTGATGGATCGCGTGCCCGAGTGTCGGATCCATCTTGGCGCGATCGCGGGCCGAGTGTCGGATCGGTGGGAATCGCATGGCGAGTCATGGATCTACGGGGGGGCGCGTGGCGAGTTCACGGACCCTACGTAAAAGGCGCCTTTTATGTAGGGTCCGTGGCTCAACATTCATGACTGATCCATGGACTCGATCGACCCCGGACTCCGGTTCTCACTGCCGATCTGAGTCGATCTGGATCTTGACACTCTGGGCTCTGATCACATGCGATGAGTTTTGTCCCTGCACTGCTGTAGTCTACCACTGGCAACAATTTATGTGGTAAGAGGCGTCCACGTAAGTGGGACAAAACCTGAGGTCTTGTGTTGGTGGTGACTCACACAGTACGGAGGACAAAACCTTCTTGCAGCAGTGGATCGCGGGCCCAGTGTGTCGATCCATCTTGCTGGATCGCGGGCCCAGTGTCCGGATCATGGGGAATCGCATGGCGAGTCCATGGATCCTACGAGGTGGGGCAGCGTGGCGAGTTCACGGACCTACGGCGAGGCCGATGTGCCTAAGAGTGCTTTCGAGGAGCGGTATGGGCATTTTGAGTTCTTAGTGATGCTTGATTCGGGTTGACTAATGCCATGGCGACCTTCGTGGCCTTGATGAATAGAGTCTTTCATTACTGGATCGGTTTGTTATTGTGTTTATCGATGATATTTTGGTATATTCGAGAGATGAAGCGAGCATCTGAGACATCGAGGATAGTCTTTGATTATGAGGATAGGCGGTTGTATGCCAAATTCACTAAGTGTAAATTTTGGTTGGATGAGGTGGTATTCCTAGGCCACATTGTATCTGGTGAGGGTATCGGGTGGATCCTCACAAGATTGAAGCGATGAGGAGTTGGGAGATTAGAGAATGTGTCGAGTTGAGGAGTTTCCTCGGATTAGCAGGATATTACCGAAGGTTTGTCGAGGGGTTCCCTGTGATTTCTGCCCCTTTGACAAGACTTCTGAGGAAGAGTGTTGGGCCCCGATTCTTTTTTTTTCAAGTCAACAAGCTTGATTAAATTATTTTGAGGCATAATTAAACTATTTTGAGGTCTAGATTGATAATTGTAATTTGATTGGAATAAATTGAGGATTTTATTGCTTAAGTTATGATTATTTAATGAAAGGATTTAGTGAACTTTGATTTGTTGAGAAATTATTATTTTGTGATATATTGTTAATATTTAAAAGAATTATATAAATTGAGGTTCTTTATGAATTTAGGTGATGGAGATAAAAATTGAATTAGAGCTTGTATGGATTTTAGAAATTCAATGAATAAGAAGGTTATAGGATGATTGTTTTAATTGATGGAATTGAAAGTCTAATTTGGAATTTGAGATTTTAGTGCTTAAGTAAAATTATTAAATTGAAGGAATTGAGGTAAATTAGAATTTTAATTTTGGTATTAGATTTTCAAAGAATAAGGAAATATTAAATTAGGCCTTAAAATATTGTTATGAATAAATTCGGTTTTGTTTAAATGGTTATAAGGCTTTAGGTTTATTAAAATGGGCTTTTAGCCTTTGGAATGATTTGTAAATGATGGGGAAGCAATTATGTGGGCTAGGGTTGTTATGATTAAGTAAATGAAAAGAAGGGAGGCAAGTGGGCTTTTAAGTAGGAGCCCTGAAAAGTTTAAGTTAGAAGGAGGAAATGACTTGAGCTTGAAAGTTAGGGTTAAGTTAAATTAGAAAGGAAGGAGGCTTGACCATTGATCTTTGACCAACTTTAAGTTTCCTAAGGCTTTAATTGTGTAATTTTTTAGGAGGAGTCCATGTGTTGTCGTTTTGGCTTAGAATAAGTGAGGAGTTAAGCAAAACTAGGTCATTTTTAAAAGCCATCTGAAACTCAAAGAGAGAGAGAGTGAGTAGCCATTTTTGAAACTTACATGAAGAAAAGCATTGACCATCGAGGAGAAAGAAGGGAAGGTTTGACCATCGAAAGAAGGGAAGGAAGGAGTTATTTCATCTTTGAAGAAGAAGAAATCGTGGGTTTCAACCTAGGTAAGGAAATTTGAATTTTGGCTATTTAGTTAGGGTTTCCTCTTTCTTATTGAAAATATATGGTTAGAAGTAGAAGAAGAAGGTAAGAAGGAAGAAGAAACAAAAATCAGATTAGGTGTGGTTAGGGTTACGAAATTGTCTCATCATGTTGTTAGATTTTGCCTTTTCCTTGGTTAATATGATGATTGATGATGATTGGGTTAGAAAAGAATGGGAAAAGAGAAGAGACTTGATGTTTGGAAATTTTCAGCTTTGTGTATGGCTTAGGTTTTGGAAATTTCGAAATTTTGGAATAGTTTTGAAGGGGGTTTTAGTTGAAATAGCTAAGGAAAGGTATAAGTGAGATTATAAGTGAGATTTTGTAAGGTTTAAGCCAAGTTTTTCATTCCTTTAAAAATTCCAGCAATGGGTAATTGTGTTAAAATGTGTTTATGAAAGTGGTTTGAATGAGTTTTGATGTTGTTAACGATTTAGATAGAATATAAGTGAGGTATATGAGGTTATGTAGATTGAAAGTCAAGTCATTCTTGAAAAATTGCAGCATGTTGATCTTATGTTAAGTAAGAGTTTTAAGCCTTGATTCAAGTCAAATAAAGTAATTGAAGGTATAAGGAAGTTAGGAAAGTTGAAATGGAAGTTTTTCCATGCATTGTTAAAATTCAGCAATGTTCCCATTTGTTACTTCATAGATGTTTTGGTGTTAAAGATGAGTTTTAATGTAAATTGTTGAGCTAAGTCATGGGTAAGATGATGTTGAAGAAATTTCATGTTTTCCTTGAATTAAAATTTCAGCATTAGTTGGTTAATTCATGGTTTTTGTTGGTAGTTTGTTTAATGATGGTGGTTTGAAATGTATTGATGAAGGATTGATGAGGAAAGAAAGAAAAAGAATTTAGTTTTCAAGAAAGAAGCAAAATCTGAAATTTTTGGGTTTTCATATAGGTAAGGGATTTTCAAAGTTGATGGCTATTGAGCTTTGATGTTAAAGGTTAGGTTAAAGTATAGGTAATATGATGTTGCATGAATTTTAAGTTTTCCCATTCTTGGAAATTTCCAGCACTTGATTTGTTGTTAAATTGTGCATCTAAGATGGGATTTTGCTTAGTTTAGAGATATGTTTTGATGGTAATGACTTAGATAAAGGATGGCTAAGATGATGGCAAAGAAATTACATGTTTTCCTTGTCTTTGGAAAATTCCAGCATGTGTATTATTTGGTTAATTCATGATTTTGCTTAGAATTTGTTTTCTTGGTTATCATGGTGATTTGAATGAATGATTGGTGAGGGATAAGGAAAGAATATGAAAAGAATGAAAAGGGAAAAAATTTCAGCATGTATGGATGGCTAGAGTTGATGATTTTCAACAAAATATGGATTAAATTGATAAAGGTTATGATTGGTATAACTTGGAAAAGGTGTTGGTAAAGTTAGTTAGTATTTAAGTTAAGTTTTATATGCTTGGGAAAAATTCCAGCATTGAGGTATTTGGGTTATTGTGTTCGATATGTTTAGTGAAGATGGATTGAAGAGTTAGTGGATGAAAGGATAAGGAAAGAAGAAGGATTATGGAAATGGAAAGAAGAAAATCAGCATTGGTGGATCTTTGTAGAGCATGAGATTGATGAAACTTTGGATTACGTTTGAGAAGGATTTGATAGTTATAATTGAAGAATGGCATAGTTACAGTTGGATAGGTTTTAATTCATGTTTTGCATTCTTTAGAAAATTTCAGCATATGATTTTTTATTAATTAGGACTTTTATGTTTTGAATAAGGCCATTAAAACAATTGGAGGTTGAGGAAGATCAATTTGACCAATTGCAAGCCAAAGGATAAGAGGTGGGTAATTATTTAATATTTGAGATGTGAGTTCTGGAATTGTTGTGAAATAAATGCTAATCGTGTTTTCCGATGACTTGTAAAGTGTTGGGTTACATTATTAATTGCAATGATATGAACTTGTATTAAGTGCTTTGTATTATTATGTGCGATGAAATGCATAATCAATTGTCAAAGAAATTGCGAATGGAAAAAAAAAGTGAATTATGAGATTTTGATGCCATATTAGGCAAGTATGTGTGAATAATGTGCAAATACATGAATATGTGGGTTTGTAGTGATCCCTCGATTAGCAAGTGCGCACTTGTCATAAACCGCATCCCTTTGCCCGCTAGTGGCATAGGAGCTCGAATCGGACTCCCCTACATTCACTGACTACACATGGTGGCTTATCGAACATGTGTAATCTGTCTGATAGGATCACTCAAACCATTTGATATGTGATTTTGTGATATTACGTGATATTTGTTGACTTTGTCAATATTCCATTTGTTATGTGTTTTGTAGGCGTTGTAAATCCATTGGTTTTGTGAATATGTGTTTTGTGTTATAAGTGTTAACTTTATGGCTGGTGTGTTTTATCGGAAGATGATAATTGTAATTATTATCTTGAAAATGATTTATTCGAAATGTTTTGTCTTATTGGAAAATGATTTTGACAAAATAGTTTTGAAACTAATTGTTTAAGACAATTTTAGGCGTGCTTATTTCTCTTTTATTAAATTTTTACCCACAGAGTGTCGTGCTCACCCCCTTATCTCCCTCCTCGGGTTTTGAACAAGAAATCGAGTTCGCATCGAGATTGAAACAAATTTGATGCATCTTGCTTTTGAAGTTATGTTGTAAAAGAAAGGCATTAGTTTATTCTCTATTCGTTTGTTTTGTTAATTTAGTTGTAATCGGACTAAATGCCTTTGATGAGTTGTATTAGTTTATTGTCATATAAATCATAAGGTTTGAGGTTCCAAATGTACTTTATATATCTATATATCCTTTAATAGTTGAAGTTCAAATGTAATGTATAAGTTAATGTATGATTGTAAGATTGGAAGCGAGAAAAAAAAAAGATGAGTTGGTATTGTTGTATGGATGGAAATGGTTAGAATTCTTAAGATTGCATTGTGGCCCTTTGAGTTGGAGATGGGCTGTGCTATTGAGTTGGAAGATAGAAGTGGTTTTATGCGGGTTTGGAGCTTGGATGGATAGATTAGGATTTTTTGGCTAGATCAATTTTAGGGGAAGTCTTGTCCAATTTTTCTTAAAATGGACAGAAACTTCCTGGGTTTTAGACTATGTTAGAGCTTGAATTTGAAATGGGTAGATTTCTTGAAGTTTGTAGATAATGTCAAGATCTTGAAAACGAGATAAAATGGGTCATGATTGGACTTAAGATGAAAAAGTTACGAACGTTTGAAAATTCTGATTTACTATTCTTTTGGTAAGATTTTACTATTCATATGGTCATTAGCTTAAACAAGGTTTTAATTCTTTCAATGATTGAAGTGAGCTATGAAATTGTTTTGCTTAAGATTGAGGTTTATAGAATAAAGTGAAAAGGAATGAGAACAAATTAGTATGAAAATGAATTTTAAGATGAAAAAAAAAATTATCGGGATTTTTCGGATTAGTCGAGGTTTTCTAAGGAATCATGTATGCGTACGAGAAAATCTGTATGATTAGTTGGGTTCCGGAAACGGGATCCAACATTTATTTTCCGGAACCCAACTAATCATACAGATTTCCTCGTACGCATACATGATTCCTTAGAAAACCTCGACTAATCCGAAAAATCCCGATATTTTTTTTTTCATCTTATTCATCTTAAAATTCATTTTCATACTAATTTGTTCTCATTCCTTTTCACTTTATTCTATAAACCTCAATCTTAAGCAAAACAATTTCATAGCTCACTTCAATCATTGAAAGAATTAAAACCTTGTTTAAGCTAATGACCATATGAATAGTGAAATTTACCAAAAGAATAGTAAATCGTAATTTTCAAACGCTCATAACTTTTCATCTTAAGTCCAATCATGACCCATTTTATCTCGTTCAAGATCTTGACATTATCTACAAACTTCAAGAAATCTACCCATTTCAAATTCAAGCTCTAACATAGTCTAAAACCCAGGAAGTTTCTGTCCATTTTAAGAAAATTGACAAGACTTCCCCTAAAATTGATCTAGCCAAAAAAATCCTAATCTATCCATCCAAGCTCCAAACCTGCATAAAACCACTTCTATCTTCCAACTCAATAGCACAGCCCATCTCCAACTCAAAGGGCCACAATGCAATCTTAAGAATTCTAACCATTTCCATCCATACAACAATACCAACTCATCTTTTTTTTTTCTGCTTTTCCAATCTTACAATCATACATTAACTTATACATTACATTTGAACTTCAATTATTAAAGGATATATAGATATATAAAGTACATTTGGAACCTTAAAACCTTATGATTTACATGACAATAAACTAATACAACTCATCAAAGGGCATTTAGCCCGATTACAACTAAATTAACAAAACAAACGAATAGAGAATAAACTAATGCCTTTCTTTTACAACATAACTTCAAAAGCAAGATGCATCGAATTTGTTTCAATCTCGATGCGAACTCGATTTCTGTTCAAAACCCGAGGAGGGAGATAAGGGTTGGGGGTGAGCACGACGCTTCGTGGATAAAAATTTAATAAAAGAGAAATAAGCACGCCAAATTGTCTTAAACAATTAGTTTCAAAACTATTTTGTCAAAATCATTTTCCAATAAGACAAAACATTTCGAATAAATCATTTTCAAGATAATAATTACAATTATCATCTTCCGATAAAACACACCAGCCATAAAGTTAACACTTATAACACAAAACACATATTCACAAAACCAATGGATTTACAACGCCTACAAAGCACATAACAAAATGGAATATTGACAAAGTCAACAAATATCACGTGAATAAGACAAAATCACATATCAAATAGTTTGAGTGATCCTAATAGAACGCATTACACATGTTCGATAAGCAACCATGTAGTAGTCAGGAATGTGAGGGGAGTCCGATTCGAGCTCCTATGCCACTAATGGGCAAGGCATGCGGTTTATGACAAGTGCGACTTGCTAATCGAGGGGATCACTACAAACCCACATATTCATGTATTTGCACATTATTCACACATACTTGCCTAACATGGCATCAAAATCTCATAATTCACTTTTTTTTCCATTCGCAATTTCTTTGATAATTGATTATGCATTTCATCAGCACATAATAATACAAAGCACTTAATACAAGTTCATATCATTGCAATTAATAATGTAACCCAACACTTTACAAGTCATCTAAAACACGATAGCATTTATTTCACAACAATTCCAGTAACTCACATCTCAAATATTAAATAATTACCCACCTCTTATCCTTTGGCTTGCAATTGGTCAAATTGATCTTCCTCAACCTCCAATTGTTTTAATGGCCTTTTTCAAAACATAAAAAGTCCTAATTAATAAAAAATCATATGCTGAAATTTTCTAAAGAATGCAAAACATGAATTAAAACCTATCCAATCAGAATTATGCCATTCTTCAATTATAACTATCAAACCTTCTCAAACGTAATCCAAAGTTTCATCAATCTCATGCTCTACAAAGATCCACCAATGCTGATTTTCTTCTTTCCATTTCCATAATCCTTCTTCTTTCCTTATCCTTTCATCCACTAACTCTTCAATCCATCTTCACTAAACATATTGAACACAATAACCCAAATACCTCAATGCTGGAATTTTCCCAAGCATATAAAAACTTAACTTAAATACTAACTAACTTTACCAACACCTTTCCAAGTTATACCAATCATAACCTTTATCAATTTAATCCATATTTTGTTGAAAATCATCAACCTGTGCCATCCATACATGCTGAAATTTTTTCCTTTTTCATTCTTTTCATATTCTTTCCTTATCCCTCACCAATCATTCATTCAAATCACCATGATAACCAAGAAAACAAATTCTAAGCAAAATCATGAATTAACCAAATAATACACATGCTGAATTTTCCAAAGACAAGGAAAACATGTAATTTCTTTGCCATCATCTTAGCCATCCTTTATCTAAGTCATTACCATCAAAACATATCTCTAAACTAAGCAAAACCCCATCTTAGATGCACAATTTAACAACAAATCAAGTGCTGGAAATTTCCAAGAATGGGAAAACTTAAAATTCATGCAACATCATATTACCTATACTTTAACCTAACCTTTAACATCAAAGCTCAATAGCCATCAACTTTTGAAAAATCCCTTACCTATATGAAAACCCAAAATTTTCAGATTTTGCTTCTTTCTTGAAAACTAAATTCTTTTTCTTTCTTTCCTCATCAATCCTTCATCAATACATTTCAAACCACCATCATTAAACAAACTACCAACAAAAACCATGAATTAACCAACTAATGCTGAAATTTTAATTCAAGGAAAACATGAAATTTCTTCAACATCATCTTACCCATGACTTAGCTCAACAATTTACATTAAAACTCATCTTTAACACCAAAACATCTATGAAGTAACAAATGGGAACATTGCTGAATTTTAACAATGCATGGAAAACTTCCATTTCAACTTTCCTAACTTCCTTATACCTTCAATTACTTTATTTGACTCAATCAAGGCTTAAAACTCTTACTTAACATAAGATCAACATGCTGCAATTTTTCAAGAATGACTTGACTTTCAATCTACATAACCTCATATACCTCACTTATATTCTATCTAAATCGTAACAACATCAAAACTCATTCAAACCACTTTCATAAACACATTTTAACACAATTACCCATTGCTGGAATTTTTAAAGGAATGAAAACTTGGCTTAAACCTTACAAAATCTCACTTATAATCTCACTTATACCTTTCCTTAGCTATTTCAACTAAACCCCTTCAAAATTATTCCAAAATTTCAAATTTCCAAAACCTAAGCCATACACAAAGCTGAAAATTTCCAAACATCAAGTCTCTTCTCTTTTCCCATTCTTTTCTAACCCAATCATCATCAATCATCATATTAACCAAGGAAAAGGCAAAATCTAACAACATGATGAGACAATTTCGTAACCCTAACCACACCTAATCTGATTTTTGTTTCTTCTTCCTCTTCTTACCTTCTTCTTCTACTTCTAACCATATATTTTCAATAAGAAAGAGGAAACCCTAACTAAATAGCCAAAAATTCGAAATTTCCTTACCTAGGTTGAAACCCACGATTTCTTCTTCTTCGAAAGATGAAATAACTCCTTCCCTTCCCTTCTATCTTGATGGCCGAAACCTTCCCCCTTCTTTCTCCTTGATGGCCGAATGCTTTTCTCTTCATGTAAGTTTCGAAAAAATGGCTACTCACTCTTCTCTCTTTTGAGTTTCGTATGGCTTTTAAAAATGACCTAGTTTTGCTTAACTCCCTCACTTATTCTAAGCCAAAAACGACAACACATGGACTCCCTCCTAAAAAAAATTCGTTGGCCAATTAAAGCCTTAGGAAACTTAAAGTTGGTCAAAGATCAATGGTCAAGCCTCCTTCCTTTCTAATTTAACTTAACCCTAACTTTCAAGCCTAAGTCATTTCCCTCCTTCTAACTTAAACTTTTGTGGGCTCCCACTTAAAAGCCCACTTGCCTCCCTTCTTTTTCATTTACTTAATCATAACAACCCTAGCCCACATAATTGCTTCCCCATCATTTACAAATCATTCCAAAGGCTAAAAGCCCATTTTAATAAACCTAAAGCCTTATAACCATTTAAACAAAACCGAATTTATTCATAACAATATTTTAAGGCCTAATTTAATATTTCCTTATTCTTTGAAAATCTAATACCAAAATTTTAATTTTAATTTACCTCAATTCCTTCAATTTAATAATTCTTACTTAAGCACTAAAATCTCAAATTCCAAATTAGACTTCTCAATTCCATCAATTAAAACAATCATCCTATAACCTTCTTATTCATTGAATTTCTAAAATCCATACAAGCTCTAATTCAATTTTTATCTCCATCACCTAAATTCATAGCAACCTCAATTTATATAATTCTTTTAAATATTAACAATATATCACAAAATAATAATTTCTCAACAAATCAAAGTTCACTAAATCCTTTCATTAAATAATCATAACTTAAGCAATAAAATCCTCAATTTATTCCAATCAAATTACAATTATCAATCTAGACCTCAAAATAGTTTAATTATGCCTCAAAATAATTTAATCAAGCTTGTTGACTTGAAAAAAAAAGAATCGGGGCCCAACAAAGAGTGTGGCCTTCAGATGGACAGATGAGTGCCAGAGGAGTTTTGAGGAGTTGATACATCGGTTGACTACGGTGCCGGTGTTAGCTTTGCCATCTGGAGCGGGAGGTTTCGAGTTTTATAGTGATGCTTCGTAGCAGGTTCAGGTCAGGTAGTCGATGCGCATGGGAGAGTTATAGCCTATGCATCGAGACAGCTTGAGAGCCCATGAGATTAATTACCCCGCACGATTTGGAGTTAGCGAATGGTTGTGTTTGCTCAAGATCTGGAGACATTATTTGTATGGGGAGACGTTCCAGATCTTCACCGATCATAAGAGCTTGAGATATTTGCTGAGTCAGCGGGAGCTGAATCTGAGGCAGAGGAGATGGTTGGAGTTGTTTAAGGACTATGACTGCACTATTGAGTACCACCCAGGGAAGGCTAATGTGGTGGCTGATGCATTGAGTAGGAGATCGCATGGTAGTGCAGCTCAGATTCAGGTTTCGAGGTTGCCGTGCTTGGTTCAGTTGAGAGCTCTTAATGTGCAGATGGATTTGAGTCAGGATGGAGCTCTGATTGCGACTTTGAGGCTCAGGCCGGTATTGCATGATCGGATTAGGAGAGTACAAGATCAGGACCCAGTATTGGTGAGGTTGATTGATAGAGTCAGATCTGGACGAGTATCTGAGTTTGAGCTGAGAGATGGTACCTTGTGGATGGGCCAGAGGTTGTGTGTTCCAGATGTGGAGGATCTGAGGCGTGAGATCTTAGAGGAGGCTCATTTGGCTGCTTATGCCATGCATCCTGGTGTCACTAAGATGTATCGCACTCTTAAGTTGCATTTCTGGTGGCCAGGTATGAAGAGGCATGTGGCGGAGTATGTTTCTCGGTGTTTGACGTGCCAGCAGGTTAAAGCTGACCACTAGGCCCCGGTTGGGAGATTGCATTCGTTGCCCATTCCGGAGTGGAAATAGGAGCGCATTACGATGGATTTTATTATGGGGTTTCCCAGGACGCCGAGATAGTTTGATGCTATCTGGGTCATAGTGGACCGGTTGACTAAATCGGCTCACTTCTTGCCAGTGAGGGAGAGTAATACCCTCAATCAGTTGGCCCAGAGGTATGTAGCGGAGATAGTTCGACTGCATAGGGTCCCAGTATCGATAGTGTCAGATAGGGATCCCAGATTTACTTCGAGATTCTGGAGGAGTTTGCAGTCAGCTATGGGTACGAGATTGAACTTCAGCACAGCGTTTCATCCTCAGACAGATGGGCAGAGTGAGAGGACTATTTAGACTGTTAAGGATATATTGAAAGCCTGTGTATTGGAGTTCTGAGGTGCGTGTGATCAGTATTTGCCTCTGGTAGAGTTTGCATATAATAATCAGTACCAGAGTAGCATTGGTATGGCACCGTATGAGGCATTATATGGACGATCGTAGATCCCCTAGTTCATCGGGATGAAGAGGGTATGAGGATGTTAGAGGTCCCGAGCCGATCCAGACACGATAGATAAGGTACATATGATTCGGAGTCGCATCAAGCGGCTCGTGACAAAGTGTAAGAGTTATGTGGATCAAAGACGGAGAGATGGAGTATGCTGTAGGCGACAGAGTGTTCCTCAGAGTGTCTCCGTAGAGAGGAGTTCTCAGATTTGGCCGTAAGGGCAAGTTGAGTCCTCGGTATATTGGTCCGTATAAGATTACAAAGAGGATTGGACCGTTGGCCTACAGATTAGCTTTGCTGAGTGAGATGTCCCAGTTGCACGACGTGTTTCATGTAAGTATGCTCCGGAGATATCGGTCAGACCCGACTCATGTGATCCCGGCTCAGGAGATCGAGATAGCTAGTGATCTGAATTATGATGAGGAGCCGGTGCAGATTATTGGATCGCGGGTCAAGCAGTTGCAGAGCAGGGTGATTCCATTGGTGAAAGTCTTTTGGAAGAACCACTCATCAGAGGAGGCAACTTAGGAGACTGAGGAGCACATGAGGCGGTATCCTCACTTGTTCGATCAACGTAAGAAAATTTCTGAATAAATTTTGTTAGAGGGAGAATTGTAACATCCCGTCACCGATGGATGGGTGCAATTCACCTCATCGTATTCTCAGATATCGTGTTCTCATATGCATTCATAGCCTCTGCATTCTTGATAAATGTTCATAATTGCACAAGCATATGTATGTACATGCATGTATGACAGATTTCTGACTTGATTGTGAAATTGGAGACTTTGTGATTAAGGTTAATTGTGCTTTGATTAGTGAATTATAGTGTTAAATTGAATTTAGGAATTGAGAATTGAAAATTGGAGTATGTGATTAGATGTTTTCTAATTTTGAGGATTTGTAGGAATTTTTCTGGAATTTTTAGAATATCGGGTCCGGACCGGAGAACCGTGAAAAATGGCTTAGTGACTGAATAATTGTGATTTTGGTTCCGAATTTGATTGACAATTGATATGAGGTAATTTAAATTATGATTTGAGGAATTAAGGTCTAAACCATTGGAATTCGAGAGAAATTAGAATTAGAAATTGGATCGGGATTGTTCGGATTGGACTTGTGGCAAATGAATTTGCCAAACAAGCCTTAGTAATCCTTTAATATATATAAACCTATGCCTTTGAAAACTTGCTTCCACGATACTTGCTTCTCCCTTGAAGAAAAACTTGATTCTTCCTCTTTCCATCATCGTGGATTCTCCTTTGACTTACTTCTTCTTGATTTCCTCCTTGTTAGTTACTCCCGCTTCTTTCCTTACATCATTGAATCTAGTTTGGGGTTGAGGATGATGAAGATATGCTTGATTTTGGGTGTTGCCGTGGGTGGTGATTGAGGTGGAAGTTGGAGTTTTGAAGTGATTTGTGAAGGTTAAAGGCTTTAATCAAGTAAGTTTCTACTCCATTGTGTTTTGCACAGATTCATTTGATCATGGATTTGAGTATTAAATTGTTTGGAAAGTTTTAAGTTTTCGGATGATTTAGGTTTTAGGGAAAAATGTGGTTTTGATTTGGATAATTGTGGAATAATGTTTATTTAGTGGATTTAAGGTTATGAATCAGTTATGTTAAGTGTATAAAGTTGTTTTGGAGTGTTTAGAATGGATTTGGATGATTTTATATCAGAAGATCTGGGAATTTCTGGGTTTCGCGCGACGTGTGATGAACACGCCGCGGTGAGCAAATCCTTGTTCGCACGCCGCGACGTGTGCTTGGCACGCCGCGACGAGCAGATGATCCTCGCCGCGCCGACGAAAGCAGGCGCCGCGGCGGCCAAGAGGATCACGCCAGTAGGAGAAAGATCGTGCGCCGCGACGTGAAGAAAGACGTCTCGCCGCGGCGAGCGATCTCACGCCGCGGTGAGGACGCTTGTTTTCCGACGGTGAATTGCTTGATATTAAATGATTTTAAGGTTATTTTATTAATGATTAGGGAGTGATTAATTGATCTTGATTTAGGGGCTACGAATTTTAATTTAGGAGAATGAAATTTCGGAAATTGAATTCGGTGGTTCTCGAAATCGGATGGCAATTGAATAGTGAATTTGATTCTGATTTAAGGATAATTCCTATGTCTTCAAATTTGACTTTAGAGGATACAGAACTTAGCCAATTGACTTATGGTATTAGAAATTGCTATGAATTTAAGTAAAAGTGCAGAATTGAGATAATTCGGGATTATGGTCGGAAATGTCATAACGTGCATAAGACAAAGATTGATTTGAGACATAAGCATTTCGATTATTGAAATTGATATAATTAGTAATATTCGAGTATTCGATCATTGTAGAGGCTCAGTGGGCGTCGATCCTCCGACGCAAATTGAGACTTCCGACAAGAGCTTCGAAGTTTAGAGGTGAGTAACCTAGTTGGTTTCTCGATCTCGATGTGTCATATGCTTTGTGTGAATGATTTGTGATTATGAGTAAGTGATTTGTATGAGATATGTTATTGTGAATTGTGAACGATGCTGTATGAATAGAAATCAAGAATCGATAGTTGTGACTAGAGCATATTCTGATCTGATCGGAGCTATAAGCTCATCTATTGTGAAAAAGGAATAGTGCATACCCAGAGGGCTCTCCTATTCCTAGTGCGCGTGGGCAGTAGTGCATACCCAAAGGGCTCTCCTACTCCCGAAAACGCGATTTCTGTGTAATGTGTGACGTGCCCAGAAATGGGATAATGTTGACGCCCAGTCACAATGCTAAAATGAAATGGAAATCATTATGCATTCAATATGTGATTGTGCTGTGGATTTGATATAGGATTAAATACAAATGTGTGATCATGGTTTTATAAACTTATGAATTATGATTCTGAATATGATACTGTGTTTTGTTGTATGTAATTTTGCGTAATGCATGAATTGAGTAAACCATCAACGATGGTTACTTATTGAGTTCGCAAACTCACCCAAAATTGCAACTATTTTTCAGGACAACGATAGTGCGACTCCTAGCTCCAGATTTTGAGACTTTTCCTGCTGTGTGAGTGCCGGTGAGAGGAGCATGGCCCATAGGTCGATCAGCTGGGGATCCTTTGGGATATTTTGGGGATGACCTAGTTAGGAGTTGTTATGGTTTATTTTGGGTCCATATAAATGTAATCGTGATGAAGTATGTACTTATGGTTTTTCAGAAATGAAATGAAGGATATCTTTTGGTTTCAAAATTTAATGAAATTGGTATTACTACTTTATCATTGTGATGCCATGAGAGTTATAGAATTGATCGTATCGTAGTGCACCCTCTTCGTAGGGTATGTATCGGTACGACCTACGAGCGTCCCCACAGTATACTCTACTAAGTGGGCGTTATGAGCTATCGTCTGAAGTTCCAAAGAATGTCCGTGGAATGACGATCCAACGACGCCTCTATAACAGTAAAATACAGTCCCATTACTAGATACTCAATTAAAACGATTTAGTAATGCATATGTTTCAGTGGAATTATGCATAATGCATGCTCACGATTTTCGGCGCTAAAACCCAATTTTGAACTCTTATGTCCCATTCTAACTCGCAGTTCGATTGATCGACAATAATTGATCCAATCCTATAATTCAGTTCAATTTCCTCAATTCGTACTTCCTATAACAGTTCCCTATTCACTGGATCAAAACTTCCATTGAAAACCTCAATTAAAACTCCAATTGTCTCAATTCAAACTTAGGTCACACTATGAACCATAATTGACCTTAATCTCGATAAATCAATACCACTTAAATTAAATTCTAACTCCCATAATTATCCTCAATAGTAGACCTCTTTCCCTAGTCCGTAACGAATCAGGAATCACCTCAATTGGAGGTCTACACCATCAATTATACCTAATAAACTAAACTTAATTCAATCAGAAAAATCCCTTTGCCGCGACCTACAGCCCTCGTCGCGACGTATAGAGGATCATTCGCCACGGCGTGAATGACGCTCGCCGCGACGCGCCGCTTTTTCACGCTGTCATGACGTAAGTTTAAGCTCGTCGCGGCGAAGCACTATATTTTCTCGCCATGCGAGCACACCAGACGTCGCGACGTGCGAAGTCGCCTAATCGCTTCTCCGATCGATTTCCATCCATTTCTCTAAAACCTCCATTAAACACTCCCATCTACCCAACTCAACCATAATAAATGCCATAAATGCAATAAAACCATTAATAACAACATTAATGCCATTAAAACTTACCAATCAAGATCAATCCACAAATTTCTCAAAATCATCAGAACCCTAAAATCTTTCAAACTCAACGATAACCCACTCCAAATCCTTCTCAACCTTCATCAATCACAATAAACCAGTTAGGCTAGAATAATGATAAGAAAACGATAAGGAAAGATCAAGGACCGGTGGGAGGAGTCGAAGATCACTGTGGGAGGAGGAAGTGAAGAAATGCTTTTTGCCTTAGGATAAAATCCACAAATTTCAAACCTTGCTATTTATAGACATAGGTCTCAAAATTAGTCCAAATTTCAGTCTCTAAATTTCAATGGTTCAACATTTTAATTTCCTAACAGTATAACTCTAATTTTTCCTTTGCCATTGGACAATTCTTTCAAGATTATACAATAATCACGGTCACTCCAAAATTTTCATCCGCATTTTCTCCCAATTTCCCAAAATTTCCTATAAGTCACTATCAAGAGCCAATCACTCTTAGACTATTTTAAATCAGTCACTTAAGCCCACTTACTCTTAATTTCTCAATCAATCAATCATAATCCAGTCAGTTCAGTCAGTTTCCAGTTCACAGTCTAATCAATTCATAATCATAATTAAAATGTCGAAAAATCGTGAATGCATGTGCCTATGAATAAATGCATATCCAATAAACCTGTTCCTCTACAATTAGAGGCCAGTAACATGCTCAATCAGTGAATGCAATGAAACCTATCAGTCTGACCCATATTACCATAATGCCCTTGCTAATAGTAACGGGATGTTACAATTCACCCCTCCTAATAAAAAATTTTGACCTCAAAATTTAATACCTGTCTGATCGAATAAATGAAGATACTGACTCCTCATATGCTCCTCAGTCTCCCATGTAGCTTCTTCAGAAGAGTGGTTCTTCCAAAGGACTTTCACCAATGGAATCACCCTATTCTTCAGCTACTTGACCCGTGATCCTATAATCTGTACCGGCTCCTCAACATAACTCAAATCACTAGCTATCTCAATCCTCGAGCCTAATCACATGCGCTGGTCCGAACGGCAGTGCCGTCGGAGCATACTAACATGAAACACGTCATGCATCTGGGACATCTCACTCGGTAACGCCAATCTGTAAGCCAATGGTCCTACCTTCTCAAGGATCTCATACGGACCAATATACCGAGGGCTCAATTTGCCCTTACGGCCAAATCTCAAGATTCTTTCCAAGGAGACACTCGAGAAACACTGCTCCTACACTCAGCACTCCATCTCTCGTCGATGCCGATCCACATAGCTTTTCCGTCATCCCGAGCACCTTGATGCAACTTTGGATCAATGCATACCTTATCCATCGTGTCTCAATCACTCGACCCTCAATCGATCTCATACCCTCTTCATCCCAATACATGGCGTCTACACGGCTTCCCATACAAGGCCACATATGGTGCCATCCCAATACTACTCGACATCGTTATTATATGCAAACTCGATCGATGTCAAATATCGATCCCACGATCCTCTAAACTCCAATACACACGCCAAGCATTTCTCAACATTCTTAATCGCCCTCTCGACCGCCCATCCGTTCGAGGATGAAATGCAGATCAAGTTCAACTCAGACCCATAGCAGATCAGGCTCTTCCGTAACCTCAAATCGAACTCGATCCCCGCTCGAGACTATCGACAACGGAACCCCATGCAACCGTACAATCTCGCCATACTTCGGCCAACCGATCGAGAGTATTGCTCTCCTCATCGGCAAGAAGTGAGCCGATGAATAATCGGTCCACTATGACCCAGATAGCATCACGCCGCCTCGGTCCTAGCAATCCCATCACAAAGTCCATGGTAATTCTCTCCCATTTCTACTCTGAATGGGCAACGAAGCAACTTTTCTATCGGAGCTCGATGCTCGCTTTAACTCACCGACAAATCGACACACTGAAACATACTCGCCACTTGCCTCTTCATACCAAAGCCACCAAAATGTTGTCTCAGAGTACGATACATCTTGGTCGCATCAGATGCATCGCGTAAGCAGCTACACGAGCCTCCTCTAAATCTCCCCGACTCAAATCATCAATATCCCACACACACGCCTCCGTCCCATCCATAAAGTCCCATCTCTCAACTCAAACTCAATCAAGACTACCGACTCTTAATCAGCCTCACTAACACTGGTCTTGATCCTCGAACTCTCCGGATCCTATCATGCAACATCGGCCTCACCTCGAGTAGCAATCGAGCTCCATCCCGACCCAAATCCATCATGCATTAAGAGCTCTCAATCAATCGCACTGTAACCTCGAAACTCGAACCCGAGCCGCACTACCATGCGATCTCCTCGCTTTCGCAGCATCGGCCACCACATTGGCCTTCCTGGACGATACTCAATCGTGCAGCTTATAATCCTTCAAGAATTTATCCATCTCCTCCGCTCTCGTTGAGCTCTCGACTCAACAGATATCCGAGACTTTATGATCGATGAAGATCCTAACATCTCACCATACAGATAATGTCTCCAGATCTTCAGAGCAAATACAACTGCGACCAACTCTAAGTCATGCACTGGATAATTCACCTCGTGAGACCTCAACTGTCTCGAGGCATACGCTATCACTCTCCCATGCTGCATCAATACACATCCCAATCCTCGATGCGAGGCATCATCAGACACCACAAAGCCTCCAGCATCGTAAGGATGCCTAACACCGGTGCAGTCGTCAACCGATGTTTCAGCTCCTCAAAGCTCTTCTGGCACTCCTCAGACCATCTAAACGACACATTCTTCCTCAATAGCTTCGTCAAAGGGGCGGAGATCAACGAAAACCCCTCGACGAACCTCCGGTACTATTCGGCCAATCCTAGGAAACTCCGCAACTTTGGTACACTCCTCGGAATCTCCCAACTCATAATTGCCTCTATCTTGTGAGGATCCACCTAGATACCCTCACCGAACACCACGTGCCCCAGAAACACAATCTCATCAAGCCAGAATTCACACTTAGTGAATTTGGCGAACAACTGCCTCTCTCTCATGACCTGCAGAACAATCCTCAGGTGCTCAGCGTGCTCCTGTCTACTCCTCGAATAAACTAGTATATCATCAATAAATACAATCATGAACCGATCCAGGTAGGGCTGAAAAACTCTATTCATCAAGGCCATGAAGGCTGCCAGGGCATTAGACAACCCAAACGGCATCACTAGGAATTCGAAATGCCTGCACTCGCTTCCTCGAAAGCACTTTTGGCACATCGCCTCTGCAATCCTCAACCGGTAATAACCTCGATCTCAAATCCAATTTAGTGAACACCGAGCTCCCTCGCAATCGATCAAATAAATCATCAATCCTAGGCGGTGGATACTTATTCTTCATCATACCATTCAATTGCTTATAATCAATACACGCCTCGGCGTCCCGTCCTTCTTTCTTACAAATAAGACCGAGCTTCCCATGACTAAACACTCTGGCCTAATGAATCCCTTATCTAGAAGCTCCTGAATCGATCCTTAAGCTCTCTCGGTTCACTGCTGCCATCCTATACGGAGGATCGATATAGGGGCTGCATCGAACGAGATCAATCTCAAACTCTCTCTCCTCTCTGCGACAATCCCAGAACTCCTCGAAACACATCCAGAAATTTCCGACTACAGAACATCCCGCAATCTCTACCGACTCGGTATCCACTACACGAGCCGACAGCCTCACAACCTCCCTGCATCAACCTCGGGGCACTCAAGAAGGATATCATCCTCACGCAAGACCGCCGACTAACTCCTCAAACACAACTTGGGTGACCAGAGACTCAATACGACCTCCTTGGTATAACGGTCCATAATAATATTTCTACGCGAATCAACCACCCATCCCCAATATCACGTCAATCTCCCTAAGAGCCAAAACGATCGATCGACACTCAAAACTACTCGATCGATCCGAACCCGACATCCCATACGCACCTCTCCCAATACAACAGATTACCTGAGGTGTACTCACCTCTAACCCATATCAGAACCTCCGCCTATCCCCATGCAGCCTACATGCTAAATGCGGTGTAATGAAAGAATGGGTGGATCCAGATCCAACAATGCATATGTTTCAAAACCAGAATCGAAGATACCCGCAACAACATCCGGAAATCCTGCCTCCTGTAGCCGAGTCATGGCATAGACCTACCGCGATCGCTGTCTTTGCTCGGTCCCTCCGACCTCACTACGGACCCTACTGCTCGGCCTCGGCCTCGGTCTCGATCTCTCCATCCCGATCCACCTCCACGGCTCTCATTGCATCATGCAGATTGTATTCTTTGATCGTCCGACCATAGTAGACGGCTCCCAAAGTCTCTCGGCGCTCTCACTAGGTGGTCCATCGAACCACACCTCAAGCGAGCTCCAGACATACCATCGACACTCTCCATCGTGTGTCTCGCCACAATGCTCACATAAAGGAGCAGATCGCTCAAACTCGGCATTGCCGCCACCACTAATAGTCTGCATAAATCGCCTCTCCGCTTATGACCAGTTTGTCAGCCCTCCTGCAGATCTGAAGGGCCTACTCTGGCACTTAACGCTATATACCTCTCGCCAAGACGCCTCGCTATCACTTGGATCTCTTATGTCGGGTCCCTCGATTAGTCTCACCATACTGCCGTCAAGAATGTTTCTATCCTCATCTTCAGTAGCCACCAATAAAGCGCCCATATCGATTTGAAAAATGTAGATCCCACTCCATAGTCCCGAACCCGATATCGACGGTGATATCCGAGCCTCACACCCACGAGGTGGTATGCTAGAGCGAGCAATGCAGCTTCAAAACTCTAATACATTTTTTTCGAACCAATCGAAAAGCAAAAACATTTTCAATCAAAATATTCTTTCAAGACTATATTACAAATCTTGGGCCCTTACATTAACAAATACAAATCAGCGGAAATACAATTTATACATAATTCAAAATGATACAAATGCAGACGCGAACCGATCCCACTCCAAACACCGACTTTCTTGTCAGAATCATACTCCCATCTCACCGACGGGGTACTTTTCAATTCTGAAAAATAGTTGCAATGTTGGGTGAGTTTGCGAACTCAATGGTAAACCATCATCGATGGTTCACTCAACTCACGATAGTCAATCAAGATACCAATTATCATACATGATCACAATTCATAAATGCAATACAATTCACATTAATCATACCACTTATGCAATGCATATGAGACCTTTCCATTTTTATTACGTTGTTGTGACTGCATGCCAAATCGTCCCAGCGACGCAAGATTATCGTTGAGCCAGGCTTCGAAAACATCGGCTTGAGTTTCGATACATCGAGCTCGAGGCTTAAATACGCTGGACTGAGGTCTCATGCGTTGAAATAAAGTTTCATATACGCCGGCGTGATATGCCTCGATACGTGCGGTCGCTTTTGCCACAATCGCTTTTATCTCGATCATACCATTATGCATGAATGCCTATGCTCCAATTCCCATTTACAACGGTTATAATTCAATGACCACGTTTCCATTTATATGTCAATGCTATTTGCCCTTTCAGTATCATACCATATCATATTAAAGACACATCCAATGTATAAACCAACAATTAACACTTCAATATCGACATTTATTCCCTCGGACCTTTGGTCCGAGATCCCCATTCACAAACAGCTATACACAAAGTAGACTTCTTTATCTCATTCCAAATATTTCGATACACCTATGGTCCAAATCAATCAAAATCAAACACACATAAACCTTCCATTATCTCCATACATAATTGCAAAATCAGAACACATAAAGGTCGAGGAACCAACTAGGTTACTTCACAGCATTTCCGAGCTAATGTCGGAAGTCTTTGCAACGTCGGTGAGGCCGACGCCCAATTGCGCTTCTATAATAAGCGAAGTAATCACCATTAATTTTCCAATTCGAACTAGTAATAATGCACATGTATGCAGATAATGCATGCTCATGAGATTCCGACCCTAATCCAGTATTTTCTATCAGAAAAATCCGCTTAAAAAAATAAGAAATCTGCTGGCGACGGCGCTCAATTTGGACCTCTATAGGTCCCCAATTAAATAAAATAATGAGTAAAGGCTCAGATTGCGCCCACGCCAATTTCCGTCCAAAATTCCCAATTTCTTACAAAATGAAATTAATATTTTACAAATCCGACGCTTCTAGAATCAGGTCAATCGGACGACGGACGGAAAAGAAATCGACAAAAGAAACCAAAATTCAAATTAACCAATTAATATCTCTATATATATAACCCTTATTCCCTTCTTTATTTTCCCGATTTCAAGCCAACTTTCAACACCAATAACTCATTGCACACAATTCAGAAAATACAAATCATACCTTGTTGGAAAGATCACGAAACCCTCTACAATTCTCATGAAGACCATGAAAATCAATTTCACCCTAAGGGTGTCAAAATCCAATCCCAACTACTGCCTACTCAAAACCAATCACAACAGATCAGTACAATACAAATTCGACAACTTGTCATTTCTTCAGTCACAAATTACCACAAAATATATTCAGTAAGTTCACAATGTCATCTACAACTCTCATGAACAATCCAACATCAAATTCACTTGCTAACCACCTTAAACAATTCACTGAATGTTGTTGTCCCTGAAATCATGCAATTTGAGCAGTAAATTTATAACCAACATAACTCCTGTAGACACGTCATTAAAATCAGAGCTTTATATCCCTGAAAAGATAAAATCCCAAACTTCAATTCTTCCTGAAATAACCAAACTCCAATTCAGCCTCTAACATTTTCAAATCTGTCATGCAAGTTTCTGACCTAAACAACACTTAACATCACAATGTAGGTCCAGATTTTGAAATTCCATATTTCCCACATCTGACCTCCAAAAATTATAAGACATATACCATTTTCAAGATCAATCTGATATCTAAAACTCTTCAGTACAATGCAAACCCCAAATCAAATCACAAAAATTCCTAAAATTCCTGTAAACCCGAAAGTGCACTAAATGTGCCAATCCAGCTAGGTTTCAGCCAATGCATAAAAACAGTCATCAGTAATCAGGTCATATCTCCTAACATACAACTCGAAAAATTGCAAGATCAGTGGCAATGGAAAGCTAATTCAATAGGCTACAACTTTCATTAAGACCATTTTCCCTAACTCCATACCAATTAATTGAGAAAAATCAGAAAAATTCATTGTACACATTTGCGGATACTGTTCACAGACCCCAAAACAGAAATGTTCCATGCCAATTTTCGACCTTCTAACATTACAATTTAGCAACACCTATTTCACACTAAAATGAAACCAACATCCCAAAGTTTCAGTGGGCACAAACCTTGCCTCAATTGGATAACCACACAATTAGTTATGATCAAAACAATACAGTAGGTCAAACTCACATTTTCCAGCTTGACTTCACAAGTCAATTTCTAACACTTCCACTACCAATTCCACATGCATAAGCATCCAAATAACACAAGATTTGAGCCAATAGGTCATCAAGACCTTCATGTCTAAATATATCCATAAATTTCAGTACCTATGTTCAACCATTTTCCTATGAATTCATACATTAAAACCATAAGTAAAACATAAACATATACATCATCTTACCTAACCAAGCTTCCAACTACAACTCTTCCTTCTTCACCTAGCATCAACTTCTCCACTTCACCCATATGTAAGCACCATCATAATAAAGAAGTAGGAGGTTTAAACTAGTAGAGGGAGCACTAAAGTTGGAGGATTTTCGACAATTTCATGAAGAGAGAAAAGGGATGAGTTTCGGTGGAGGAGAAGCCAAAAGCACCCACTTATTCTATTGTTTCATTTTGTTCACTTATCAAAGTCGTGAATGGGATAAATAAAACATCAACTTCAACCTTTCATTCCTCCACCAGAAGAATCGAGACACTAAAAGGGAAAGAAGACAAACAACAAGTGGCATAAGGAACAAAATAGACTAAAGACAAACATGTCATTAAATAATAAGCTTACTTTCCTCATTTAACCCATTTATTCATTCTTTCTCCTTTTAACCATGAAGAAGCATCGAGAATGAGAAGAGGAGACCAAGCCTAAGCCATTACCAAGCACTAAATTAGGAGGACACTTGGCATTTACAAAGAAGAAAAGACAAAAACTACTTAATTAACTTACTTTAATCATAATCCATAATCTAATTTAATCTAAACCCAATTTATGCTAATAAGTCTCTAACAATTCCCATAATGAATTTTTTTACTAATCCCATGTCATTTTGCAGTCCCTTTTCAGTACAGAAAAGCCCACTCAGTCAACCCACGGAAATTCTCCTATCCCGCAACTAACCCAAAAATTCCAAAAATTTTCATAAATCCCAAAATGGAAAACACTTTATACAAGACTCCAAATAATTTTTCAAACACGAAAACCATATTTTCCAAACAAAACACCTTTAGGCCATAGACCTGCGTTTTTTAGCGGTTTAAATTTTCTCCTAAAATTCCGTAAAATTCTGAAAATCCCATAAAATATAAAACAATTTTAAGACTCGGATAAGTTTTCAAATACAAGTATCCCATAAATTTCACAAAGATCTCAATTTGAAACCTAAAGCGGAAATGTCATGAATGCATGTATCGTAATTTCATGTGCACAATTGCTACTGTGTAGCAATCCTATTATGCATGAGCAGTCCTATGCAATCTCAATCTATCCCATCCTATGCCAATTTTACCATTTTACCCTTCCAGTAGGGGGTGGGATGTTACAATTCCCCCCTCCTTATAAAAATTTCGTCCTCGAAATTCTCAATCAAATTCTCAATCAATGGTTCAAGATGACAAGAATCATATGTTCTGCATGTCCCATACACTTTTCCATTCCATAATTCATTATCACTCGTCATGATAAACATACCCCACAAGACTGTCAGTTGGCGATCTCACTCTCTTAACTATATCACTTACCATTTTCAGATTAGCTATACCCTTTTGTTCCGATGTTATGATTCATTTCCTTATTTCCAACCTGCTCACTTATCACGCTTTTATTCATCCAAATCTAGATTACTAATATTATCTTATTCTCACTACCATCCAATACCTTTTTCCCCAAAGAATATACTGCATAATTCATATTCCATCGAGTACATCTGCTCAAGGTGTTACTTACAATAACATCATTTATCTTGTCCTTGTCCCTTCACTTTCCTTTTGATACTAAGACGATGACACTTAGCTCCATTTTGATAAAACCAAAGGTAATTTACCTCTGCGGTCATTCTTTATACTATTGACTTTCTGCTCAATTTCAACTCTCCTTGACAATTCATTGTTCTATGGTATTCATACACTCTATTCGAATATGTACTTTACGCTAATTCATTTGTCCGATCCGGTTTACCTCCACTAACCCATTCAGCTTTTCTAAGTTACTTTCCTTTGTCTCTCACATCACGCCTCAAATCCATATAGGTCTTTGACTCCGTTAAGCATTATGCAAAGTGTAGCGGTATTTCCTACAAGAAATCGTAACTCTATAACATGGTTATAACCCTATGAAACCTAAACCACTTACGCATTGTGCCTGCTGACCATTCAAATCTATAAACAATTTCACTTTTCACATATGATTACTAGAATGTCTAACTTTGACTATTCACTTTCTTATTCACTTTTTTAGTCTAGCACTTTTATCTGAACACATACCTTTTCTTTGAATCATTCGATATTGTAATTCGATTTGACTTGCATATTCACTACTTAAACTCCTGCATTATTAACCATTCTTACCCTTATCCAAAGATTCCATTTTCCGTAAACACTTTGCACTTACCCATAATCTACTTGACATTCATTGAAATCCCAATATCTCGTAATTTGTTCCTCGCAACTATTCACTATTTGAATTTAGTAGGCAAAATTTTCTGCTTATTTCAAAATTGTCGATATAATAGTCATTTATGCCCATCTTTTCCTCAATTAACACCATGTATCCTTATAGGAATCTAAAGTCTCCAATACCATTTATCAACGCTACCGATTTATCTTATACCATTATCACTATAATGATCATGGCTACCTCTAAACACATTTCGCATTTAATAGAGTTCCAATTTTTCCAAACAATATATTTCAATCACTAGTCACAAAGCAGCCCATGCGATTATACTTGTCCCTATGCACACAAAATCACTTCACACAATTTCATCAGACTGTATCATAACATTTACTGGAACATTTCTATACAGATTGCCAAGTCTCCAGATTGAAGCGATACAATCAATACTCAATTTATAAATTTTTTTCCAAATGTCTCCTTTTACAATTATCAATCTTATAACTCATACGTTTTTCCTCCAATATTTTGAGCTTTCGCAACTTCTGGATGTATCCAGCCTATAACCAATCCCAAGTAACTCCAAATTCCATATATATATATATATTCCTTACGACTTCGCAATTTATTTCATTTAATCTCCCAATATGCCATGTTCAAACACTAATTCATCCACAAATTGTATTGATCCAACTAGAATTCACTTTGCAATAGGATCACCTCGAATCAACATTCCATTTCTGTCATTGAATACTTTACATTTCCGTACATACAGTGCATAAAACCTCAGTGGTATGCCTAAGTCTCCTCTTGAGACATGACTCCAATTCACATTTTGATTTAATACATACATACTCTCGTTTTATTCTAGTCATTCACATAAGTCTTGCTATCGTCATTATAATTTGTTCAAAATCTCATCAGCCAATTAGTGTCCCAAAGTGCTTTTCAATCATTCGTAACTATACGCACTATATGCCATCAATAAAAGAACAGAACATTCCTTGCACTAAGGTCCCATTCGACAATCACCTAAACACTTCTTCAACACTTATTCAGCTACACATCACCAGAACATATTTCCTCTTATCCGGAGACCAATTAATAACCTATACCCTTTAGACTTTCACCAAACTCCTCTCTATATATGTTGATCCTCAAATAGAGGACTGATTCCATAATTATTCTTTATTTCTTCTTATACTTTAATCCATTATAACCCTTACACTTATAGCCACTATACTCACCACCGATCATCTCCTCTATGTTTTCCATGTATCTTTCACATAATGCTTCATTCATCACGATTGACTTTACTATCCAATAGATACTCCCAACGATAAATGCGACAACTCTTTTCATATATCACTATCATTGTTTCATTTTCCACGTATCATTGAACTATATGTCTCATCATTTTATTTTCATATCCGCCACATGTAGGCTTGATCTTGTAAGGTCATTCTGACGACTCATACAATCGTTATTTCCTTATTACTACGTATCTCTTTATTTTCCTCAAGATTCACAATCCCCAATACCCGACAAATCCGTTGATACAACTTCACTGTATCTCCATCCATTTATCTACTTTACCCATCCATTTATCATTCTATGTCCAGATCTACATATTCAACTAATCCAAAATTTCCCGATATACAATCACCACAATTGTCGGTTTATCTTTTCCCTTACGATTTTATTATACTGATTTCCAAACCCTTATCACAATACTCACATAACCATTTCAGTCTCACGCTTAGGCGCTCACGATCCTTCCTGCTTCACAAGTTCATTTCAGTTCATCTGCACACTTTTATCTCACCATGCCTACTTTTTCCTCCCTACTAGGTACTTTGCTCTTTCGATTCTAGGTAGACCGTTATGGTACAATATTGCTCTTAGTACAATCTCACTATCATCATCTCTATGATATCTCATCGATGTCTAACACCAATAGGTGTAGTACAATGAATCAATATTTGCCTAATCGCACCATCTACGCTTTACTTAGTTTCAATATTTCCCATTTCATCGCATCTACAATCGAGCTCTCATTCCTAACTTTAACTTTTACTACGGCCTATAACCAATATACTTCTCATATTTCCAATGGACCTCTCCCAGCTTCGACATATTCGTTCTCTGTCGTCGTAATCTTTCCTTAATCACCATACACACCACAATACATTATAATTCTCATTAGTTACGCTTCCTTTTCCCATTCCTCATTGCTCAAACACATTCACGGGTTCACTTTCTAATACTGGTCTCACTTTTCTCTCACTTAGTCACTTAACACGTATGCACACGTAGGATTTATCCTCGTCGTCCTCATACTAGGGATCGCTTACTACGATGCTGCAACGACACGACTCAAATGCATGCAATTTGACCTATGTTTGATCGTGCCCGGATACATTACGCATCACTTTGGGCTCGATATTATTAAAATGTAGATCCCACTCCCGCAAGTCCCGAACCCGATATCGACGGTGATATCCGAGCCCGCGACCACGAGGGGTGGTATCTTTAGAGCGATCAATGCGCTCAAAACTTCGGTAATACATTTTTTTTTTCGTAACCAATCGAGTCTTGCAAAACATTTTCAATCAAAATATTCTTTCAAGACTATATTACAAATCTTGGGCCCTTTACATTAACAAAGACAAATCAGCGGAAATACAATTTATACATAATTCAAAATGATACAAATGCAGACGGAACCGATCCCGACTCCAAACACCGACTTTCTTGTCAGAATCATACTCCCATCTCACCGACGGGTACTCTTCAATTCTGAAAAATAGTTGAATGTTGGGTGAGTTTGCGAACTCAATGAAAACCATCATCGATGGTTCACTCAACTCACGCATAGTCAATCAAGATACCAATTATCATACATGATCACAATTCATAAATGCAATACAATTCACATTAATCATACCACTTATGCAATGCACATGAGACCTTTCCATTTTTATTACGTTGTTGTGACTGATGCCTGGCTCGTCCCAAATGACGGCACATTGCGTTGAGCCAAGGCTCTTGAAAACATCGGCTTGAAGCCGATACATCGAGCTCGAGGCTCTAAATACGTTGGACCGAGGTCTGCAAGGCTGAAATGAAAGCTCATATACGTTAGGCGGATATGCCTCGACACGGTGTCGCTTTGTCCACAATCGCTTTTATCTCGATCATACCATTACGCATGAATGCCTATGCTCCAATTCCCATTTACAACGGTTATAATTCAATGACCACGCTTCCATTTATATGTCAATGCTATTTGCCCTTTCTTGTATCATACCATATCATATTAAAGACACATCCAATGTATAGAAACCAACAATTAACACTTCAATATCGACATTACCCATTCCCTCGGACCTTTGGTCCGAGATCCCCATTCACAAACAAGCATACACAAGTAGCACTTCTTTATCTCATTCCAAATATTTCGACACCTATGGTCCAAATCAATCAAAATCAAACACACATAAACCTTCCATTATCTCCATGGCATAATTGCAAAATCAGAACACATAAAGGTCGAGAACCAACTAGGTTATTCACCTGCATTTCCAAACTAATGTCGGAAGTCTTTGCAACGTCGGTAGGTCGACGCCCAATTGTGCCTCTATAATAAGCGTAGAAGTAATCGACCATTAATTTTCCAATTCAACTAGTAATAATGCACATGTGTGTATAATGCATGTTCATGAGATTCCGACCCTAATCCAGTATTTTCTATCAGAAAATCCGCTTAAAAAAATAAGAAATCTGCTGGCCGACGGCGCTCAATTTGGACCTCTATAGGTCCCCAATTAAATAAAATAATGAGTAAAGGCTCAGATTACAGGGCCCACGCCAATTTCCCGTCCAAAATTCCCAATTTCTTACAAAATGAAATTAATATTTTACAAACCGATGCCTAGAATCAGGTCAATCGACGACGGACGGAAAAGAAATTGACAAAAGAAACCAAAATTCAAATTAACCAATTAATATCTCTATATATATAACCCTTATTCCTTCTTTATTTTCCTGATTTCAAGCCAACTTTCAACACCAATAACTCATTGCACACAATTCAGAAAAATACAAATCATACCTTGTTGGAAAGATCATGAAACCCTCTACAATTCTCATGAAGACCATGAAAATCAATTTCACCCCTAAGGGTGTCAAAAATCCAATCCCAACTACTGCCTACTCAAAACCAATCACAACAGATCAGTACAATACAAATTCGACAACTTGTCATTTCTTCAGTCACAAATTACCACAAAAATATATTCAGTAAGTTCACAATGTCATCTACAACTCTCATGAACAATCCAACATCAAATTCACTTGCTAACCACCTTAAACAATTCACTGAATGTTGTTGTCCCTGAAATCATGCAATTTGAGCAGTAAATTTATAACCAACATAACTCCCTGTAGACACGTCATTAAAATCAGAGCTTTATATCCCTGAAAAGATAAAATCCCAAACTTCAATTCTTCCTGAAATAACCAAACTCCAATTCAGCCTCTAACATTTTCAAATCTGTCATGCAAGTTTCTGACCTAAACAACACTTAACATCACAATGTAGGTCCAGATTTTGAAATTCCATATTTCCCACATCTGACCTCCAAAAATTATAAGACATATACCATTTTCAAGATCAATCTGATATCTAAAACTCTTCAGTACAATGCAAACCCCAAATCAAATCACAAAAATTCCTAAAATTCCTGTAAACCCGAAAGTGCACTAAATGTGCCAATCCAGCTAGGTTTCAGCCAATGCATAAAAACAGTCATCAGTAATCAGGTCATATCTCCTAACATACAACTCGAAAATTGCAAGATCAGTGGCAATGGAAAGCTAATTCAATAGGCTACAACTTTCATTAAGACCATTTTCCCTAACTCCATACCAATTAATTGAGAAAAATCAGAAAAATTCATTGAACACATTTGCGGATACTGTTCACAGACCCCAAAACAGAAATGTTCCATGCCAATTTTCGACCTTCTAACATTACAATTTAGCAACACCTATTTCACACTAAAATGAAACCAACATCCCAAAGTTTCAGTGGGCACAAACCTTGCCTCAATTGGATAACCACACAATTAGTTATGATCAAAACAATACAGTAGGTCAAACTCACATTTTCCAGCTTGACTTCACAAGTCAATTTCTAACACTTCCACTACCAATTCCACATGCATAAGCATCCAAATAACACAAGATTTGAGCCAATAGGTCATCAAGACCTTCATGTCTAAATATATCCATAAATTTCAGTACCTATGTTCAACCATTTTCCTATGAATTCATACATTAAAACCATAAGTAAAACATAAACATATACATCATCTTACCTAACCAAGCTTCCAACTACAACTCTTCCTTCTTCACCTAGCATCAACTTCTCCACTTCACTCCATATGTAAGCACCATCATAATAAAGAAGTAGGAGGTTTAAACTAGTAGAGGGAGCACTAAAGTTGGAGGATTTTCGACAATTTCATGAAGAGAAAAGGGATGAGTTTCGGTGGAGGAGAAGCCAAAAGCACCCACTTATTCTATTGTTTCATTTTGTTCACTTATCAAAGTCGTGAATGGGATAAATAAAACATCAACTTCAACCTTTCATTCCTCCACCAGAAGAATCGAGACACTAAAAGGGAAAGAAGACAAACAACAAGTGGCATAAGGAACAAAATAGACTAAAGACAAACATGTCATTAAATAATAAGCTTACTTTCCTCATTTAACCCATTTATTCATTCTTTCTCCTTTTAACCATGAAGAAGCATCGAGAATGAGAAGAGGAGACCAAGCCTAAGCCATTACCAAGCACTAAATTAGAGGACACTTGGCATTTACAAAGAAGAAAAGACAAAACTACTTAATTAACTTACTTTAATCATAATCCATAATCTAATTTAATCTAAACCCAATTTATGCTAATAAGTCTCTAACAATTCCCATAATGAATTTTTTACTAATCCCATGTCATTTTGCAGTCCTTTTCAAGACAGAAAAGCCCACTCACCAACTCACTGAAATTCTCCTATCAAGCAACTAACCCAAAAATTCCGAAAATTTTCATAAATCCCAAAATGGAAAACACTTTATGGCGACTCCAAATAATTTTTCAAACACGAAAACCACATTTTCCAAACAAAAACACCTTTAGGCCATAGATCAGGCGTTTTTGCGGTTGGGAATTTTCTCCTAAAATTCGGAAAATTCTGAAAATCCCATAAAATATAAAACAATTTTGGCGCGCTCCGGATAAGTTTTCAAATACAAGTATCCCATAAATTTCACAAAAGATCTCAATTTGAAACCTGGCTTGAAATGTCATGAATGCATGTCTTGTAATTTCATGTGCACAATTGCTACTAGCAATCCTATTATGCATGAGCGATCCATGCAATCTCAATCTATCCCATCCTATGCCAATTTTACCATTTTACCCTTCCAAAGTGGGGGTGGGATGTTACAAATAGGTGCGGATCTCCAGTTGAGTCGCCTCAAAACACCGACACTGTCACCCTCGGTTACCAATGAAGAAGCATAGACCACCAACTCGTTGAACCGCACCTCATAGTCGGCCACGATCAACTGCCCCTGTCTCAGCTCTAAGAACTCTTGCAACTTCATTTCTAGATAGATCTTGGGCATGAAATTATCCTTGAAGGCCCTCAGAAAATCATCCCATGTCACAGTCACGGGGCACGGTGGTACCGCCTGACAGTCTTCCACCACTGATATGTAGGACCCTGAAGCAGAGAAACCGCGTAGTCAAAACGCTCATCCGGGTCACATTCCATCTGGTCGAGGACTCTCTCGGTCCTCTCTAACCATCCCTCAGCCTCCGTAGGGTCGGTCTTTGCCATAAGTTGATCGCCCCCACGCAGCTGATCATATCTCCGCTCCGCCTCACAGAACTCGAGAAGGCAACTCCTCTGAATGAGGCATCGGGGACTCCCTACTAGCTCCTACCAATTCCAGGTCAGCTGGTAACTCAACTCGATCTCCAAGGACGGATGACCTAAAACAGACAAGAAATTTCCAATCAGTTCCGCTATTTTCACAGTAATTCAAGCCTATAATACACTATGCCCAAAAGATGCCAAACCATGCTTTGATACCACTTATTGTAGCGCCCCCTCACCATAGGGTACACATCGAGAAACCTGAAGGTCGCTCCGACACGTATCCCACGATAAAGGTGCACCACCAGAACATTCCCACTAATAATCCATATGGCATCGCAATAATTAAATCCAAATATCAGAAATCAGTAAACTTTTAAAATCCAAAAGAATCTAAATACAGTCATCCAGTAGCAGACTAGACAAGTCTATCAGTCCCCTAAATAAAACCAAAAAGGAAACTGATACAAGCATCTATCCTAAGCCGTCCTCAAAAGTCCAACCCAACCGACCAACTGCCGTGCTATCGCTTTTGCCAAAGACGCCGCTACGGCAGAAAAGACTATCTCCTGAGCTAGAGTCTACTTTATCGATCCTAAAAATAGGTTGCAATTTTGGGTGAGTTTATGAACTCGGTGAGAAACCATCATCGATGGTTCACTCAAATCATGCATTACGCAGATTACGTCTGAAGACGGCGCAGTAATATTCAATTAACGATATTATATAAAATTTACATGAGTCTATAACGCTTTGCGATCAAATAACAATTTACAAGATCATATCACAATTCACGATATTATGCAACGACACAAGAGCATGTAACAATTTGCAATCTCTCATGTCATCACACAATTTAGTAAGTTTGCAATTCAACCAGTTATGTGTATACAATGCATATGAGACTCTTTTCCATTTATTCAGTGTTGTGCTCAAGTGCTCAACAAGATTCAGCTGGGGGCGCGACAGATTTCTCCCTCGAGCTCGAGGCGGTCGAGACAAAGGTTCGAGCTCGAGGCTCTTTTCAATGATAAGAGTAACTTGGGTCACATATCCATTATCTGATCATGCATTTATGCATGCAATGCAGTGTTCAATAATTCAAAGGTTCAAGAATCTACGATGTATGCGACTATAAAAGCCCAAGATTGCATTTCTCAAGATCATCAAGAGTCCAAATCCAATATAGTAGTCCAATCTAATACAGTAGAAACATGCCATTCGATCATATATATTTCAGTAATCATGCAATTTCACATTGGCAAGTAATTCATATTGAGCATTTAGACAATCAGAATTTGAGAAACCAACTAGTTACTCACCAGAACTTCCGAAGCACGCCGAAGTTCCAAAGAATGTCCGTGGAATGACGATCCAACGCGCCTCTCAGTAAAAGAAAAATACGCCTCATTACTAGATACTCAATTAAAACGATTCAGTAATGCATATGTCTCAGTGGAATTATGCATAATGCATGCTCACGATTTTCGGCGCTAAAACCCAATTTTGAACTCTTATGTCCCATTCTAACTCGCAGTTCGATTGATCGACAATAATTGATCCAATCCTATAATTCAGTTCAATTTCTCAATTGCATTTCCTATAACAGCTCCTATTCACCGGATCAAAACCTCCATTGAAAACCTCAATTAAAACTCCAATTGTCTCAATTCAATACTTAGGTCACACTATGAACCATAATTGACCTTAATCTCGATAAATCAATACCACTTAAATTAAATTCTAACTCCCATAATTATCCTCAATAGTAGACCTCTTTCCCTAGTCCGTAACGAATCAGGAATCACCTCAATCGGAGGTCTACACCATCAATTATACCCAACAAACTAAAATCAATTCAATCAGAAAAATCCCTTCGCCGCGACCTACAGCCCTCATCGTGACATACAGAGGATCACTCGCCGAGGCGTGAATGACGCCTTCGCCCAAGGCGCTTCTTTCACGCTCGTCGCGACATACCTCCAGCGCGCCACATGGCGTCCGCTAACGTCGTCAAGCGAAGCACTATATTTTCTTGCCAAGGCGAGGCACACCAGACGTTCGACGCCGAAGTCACCCATCGCTTCTCCGATCGATTTCCATCCATTTCTCTCTAAAACCTCCATTAAACACTCCCATCTACCCAACTCAACCATAATAAATGCCATAAATGCAATAAAACCATTAATAACAACATTAATGCCATTAAAACTTACCAATCAAGATCAATCCACAAATTTCTCAAAATCACCGTAACCCTAAAATCTTTCAAACTCAACGATAACCCACTCCAAATCATTCTCAACCTTCATCAATCACAATAAACCAGTTAGGCTAGCATAATGATAAGAAACCATAAGGAAAGATCAAGGAATCCTCACCAATGGGAGGAGTCAAGATCGCCGTGGAGGAGGAAGAGAAGAAATGCGTTTTGCCTTAGGATAAAATCCACAAATTTCAAACCTTGCTATTTATAGACATAGGTCTCCAAATTAGTCCAAATTTCAGTCTCTAAATTTCAATGGCTCAACATTTTAATTTCCTAACAAGATAACTCTAATTTTTCCTTTGCCATTGGACAATTCTTTCAAGATTATACAAATAATCACCATCACCCAAAATTTCCTATTCGCATTTTCTCCTAAATTTCTCGAAAATTTCTCGAAAATTTCCTATAAGTCACTATCAGTAGCCAATTACTCTTAGACTATTTTAAATCAGTCACTCAAGCCCACTTACTCTTAATTTCTCAATCAATCAATCATAATCCAAATACTTCGATCGGTTTCAGCTTCACGCCTAATCAATTCATAATCACAATTAAAATGCCAAAAAATCATGAATGCATGTGCCTATGAATAAATGCATATCCAATAAACCTGTTCCTCTACAATTAGAGGCCAGTAACATGCTCAATCAGTGAATGCAATGAAACCTATCAGTCTGACCCATATTACCATAATGCCCTTGCTAACAGTAACAGGATGTTACAAAATCCTTTCCTTTGATCCCTCACGATAACCCCTTCGTCCGCCAACTCTTTCAACTCAACCTCACCAACCTATCCCAACCCCGCACCTCTGGGAACCTAACATTCGTCCGCCAGTTCTACACCCATGCCTGCTTTCTCGTGCACCTTCGTAATCGAGTTAGTGGTGTTTCCATTCCCGAGCTTTCTTCTATCTCCATTCGGGAACATTATCATCTCCCTCCTACCCCCCGCTACCACTACTCGGAGCTCATCCATGAGTACCCTTGGGATGACGTCCTTCGTACCCTCTATCTTGAGGGTACCCAGTGGTATCAATCTAGAGGGGCTTAGCGTTATATTCGTCGTGCTGACCTGCGCTCTGAGGCCCGTCCGTGGCTTCATTTTATTTGTAACAACATCCTTCCCACCACCCATTTGTCCATGGTTCCCAAGGAGCAGGCTCTTTACATTTACCTGTTGATCGTCGGCCGGCCCGTCGACCTTGCTCTAGCCATCACCTCCGCCCTTCGTCAATGCCTACTCTCCACCAACATCACCCATTCCCTCATATTTCCCCATCTCATCACCGATATGTTTCGAGCCTATCGGGTTCCGTAACATCCGATCGATCTTACTTTCGAGCCTGCTCCTACTTTCCGGTACATTCATCTCCGCCAACCTCGTCGCCTTCACACCCCACCTGTCCCTTCCCCACCTTCTTCTCCCTCCCCTACCCTTGTTCCTTCTTCTGCTCTTCCCCCTGCTCCTGCTCCCTCTGTTCTTTTCCCTCCATCCGAGGCTCCGCCTCGCGACCCTATCCATCCACCACATTTCTCTTCCACCTCTCCTGACTCGGTCGCCCTTCTTCACGACGACTTACGATCCATCGAGGCACAGATGGCAGCTAATCGTCGGTTTTATCAATCGATGTTCACCCTTATTGCGGATCGCCTGTAGTTGCCACTCCCTCCTGCACTCCAAGATCTTTCAGCTGGCCCTAGTACTTCTCAGGCTGCCCTCCCGGACCCGCCAGCTAATGATCCTTTGGCTTAATTTTGTCTTTTAGTTCTTAATTTTTCTTGTATTTCTTTTCTTATGTTGTCTTTTATTTCTATTTTTAGTTTATTCCTTCTGTTGTCCTTTTTGTAGTTGACTTATTCCATTTAATGATCAATCTTTCATTCCGTCTTCCATCTTTTTGTGCCTTGTGCTTCTTATTTTTTCCTTCCTCTACATTTTCATTGAGGACAATGTGTGCTTTAAGTGTGGGGGAGCTGTTTCCCCATTTATCCTCCATAGTGCATGATTGTTGACACTGTGATTATGAATTGTTGGCCAATTGGTGAATTCTGTCGATTAACTTGGTGCATTTTACATATTTCTGTCATTCTGCATTTCTTTGCCACGACGAGTGACCACACGTCACGGCGAAGCTATTCCTTCGAATGCTCATACGTCGCGATGTCACCCATGTCACACGTCATGACGTCCAGACGTTATTTATCGTCCGCCTCAAAGACGCCATGACGTTAGGGTGTAAGTCGACTTGTATGAAGATGTAAGTCGACTTATACCAGTTTGGTACTAATAAGTCGACTTGTATACCCATGTAAGTCGACTTATGTGTGTCAAAGATCGTGAGATTGTTAGAGTAGTGCCCTAAAGGCAATCCCTTTAGCGCTTTTTGTTCATAGTCATGTATGCACTTTATGAATAAATAAAGAAAGGCATGTTTCATTTATTTGATGTTCTTTATGAATTGATAATGATCTTTAATCAAATTAATGAAGTCCATGATATATGACATAGCATGAAGGAAATTATGATGTGATCATAATCTTGAGATTCCTATCATGTGCAATTATGTCAAGATTCAAATTCTCCCTAGTCATAAGATTAATGAGATCGACATCATTAATTGGACGGATTAGCATATGTTATACCCTTGATTGGATCAAGGTGGATCTCAAAGAATCGTAAATATGTGATATTTAGAGTTGACATGTGATGCTTACTAGCGGTAGTAAGTACATCGATGACCTGCCATGAGATCATCACATGGATGTCCTATTCTAATGTCGTTGATAATCTCATCATAGCAATGATGCAAGTATCCTTAGACTTGAGGTACTCAAGGATATCTTGATACCGATTCGTGCTTTGACTCCATTCCTTGTTGCCTTTCGGAGGTTACTCATAGGGTGGTGCTTGGGTGCGACTTGAGGTATTCAAGGTAATCGAGTAGCCAATAAAGGATTCATCACTTCGTGATAGCGTAAGAGATACCGCAACCTCTTGTCAGATCATTACTTTAAGTCTCGTCAGAGCATAAATATGTCATGAAGAGTGTCTTCATGGACATATAAAGTAATGAGTCCCAAGACAGAACCGATATCACTGGGCTAGACTTAGTCTAGTAAGAGTTGACACTTTGACCATACTCATAACCAAGTGGGGTATAGGATGTTGAAAGGACTAATTGCACAAGAATTGTTCATGGAAGGGTTCGTGATCGGTTCGTGATGAATTCATCAAACCAATTACTTTCCGGTCAATTGGGGTCATGATGTGTTGCTAGACGCCATGACTTGCTTTCAGATTAATTGTTAATCTAAGTGGCCAACATAACCGGGAACCTAAAGGGTCACACGCATAAGAGTGTTGCAGAGAATCCGTAAAATAGTTTTGGACTGAGTTCCAATATATGGAGAGCATTCGGATTAAATGGATCCCGATGGGATCGAGATATGTCCCGATGAGATCGCGATATTGATATTGCTGAAAAAGGTTTCCGGGGATTTTTTCCATACCGGGACCCGGTAGGACCGACCCCAGTTTGACTGGACCGCTTCAGCAATTATATATATATATTAATTAAGTAAATAATTAATTAATTAATATATATATATGTTGAATACATGGAAAGCATGAAAGAAGGAAATGGAATCTTCCATTTTACATGCTTAGTCATTAAGTAATAAATGACTAAAAGACAAAACTAAGAAGATAAAAGATGATGATGCTCGTAGATGAGAAAAAGAAGTAGGTTTTGGAAGAAAAACCTATGAACTTGAGAAGTGTTCTTCGTGGGTTGAAAAGGAAGAAGGAAAAGTGATTTTTCATCTTTCAATCTCTCATCAAGCTCATCTTCATCTTTCAAGCTTCTCCTCCATCATTTTCCAAGCTCTCCAGGACAAAGGTAGGGTCTAGCAGCCTTTACTTTGTTCTAGCTATTCCCGGGTCAAAAGGGTTTGTCCCGGTTAGGTTTTCAGATCTCTACGTGGATACCTTTAGAGATAGTCTCTATTGGCTATTCAAGTTTGAGTCTTCATACCGACACATAGATCCTGGCCTTCGGGAAGGTCCCGGCGACAAAAATTTTTGTTTTCCGCACCTGGTACATGTGATGTACCTCCCGGGATTTCCCTACAGTGGTATCAGAGCCACTTGTGTCGTGTATGAAGCTAAAACCCTAGCTAGGTCGGACTTCCTATTTGAATTTGATGTTGATGCATGTATGCTGTCCAAATTTCGAATTAATATAGGGATATGTTTTTTGAAAATTTTCTTCTCAGAATTGTTCATAACATGTTATAGAATATGTCTGTGAGAGATGAGAATTTATCAATTTGTTTTGATATAGTTTTGCTAATTTATTCCCTAAGGTTCTAGATGCTGTTTTGTGACACATTCTGTGAACAGGCATGTGTATAAATTCGATAATAAATTCTAGAAAAAGTGTTTTTCGGATTGGCCTTCACCAACATGTCCCTAAGATGTTTTTGAATGTCTATGTGGATGGAAAAGTGTTTTCAAGGTGATTTGCTATTTATTCACGAATTTATTCTATGCTGTTGGGAATAGCTGTGTTGATGAACACAGATTTTGAATCGGTTTTGTTGCTTAGGTTGACTGAGTTTTTTATGGCTATAAATCCTGAAAAAATTCATGAGGCATTTTCTGAACATTTAGTAACCTGTGTAATGTTCTCAGAATTTATTGAAATTTTTTCAATGATTATTTCGAGCAATGTGTAGTACTTGGCAGTTTTGTGAACATTGCTGGGACTGTTTTGCTTGACATAATTGAATGTGTATTTTTCAGTTCCAATGCCTTGGACCATTTTTAATTTTATTAAAAATGTGTTATCTTGATGTTGTATGCTTTCCAAACTGAATTGCTTGAAGTTGGTTTTCCAAGAATTTTTGGATGCCGAATAGGTCACATTAGCGTCTCGTTAGTGTATTTCATTATCTTGCTTGTTTTGTCCGTCATAATTTTTTGTGACTTGTGCCGAAGTAATTTGATAACGTATGGACTAGCTAGAGATGCTTAGAGTGATAATTTTGTGTTTCCTAAATTGTTTGGATATTTGTGAGTAATGACTCATTTTCAAACTTTTCTTGTATGGTTTGACTGTATATGGCAATCATGTTACAATGAAGTGTTCATTGGTACATCAAATTAACAGATATTACCTTAGTTATGTTGGTATTGTGAATTGGGACTACACGGATTGAGAAATTAGCCGATTAGATAGCAATTTCGCTTGGATAAGTCGACTTACACAATGTACAAGTCGACTTGTCCGCAGCATCAGAGCGATAAGTCGACTTGCACAATGGTACAAGTCCACTTGTTCATGCAGATTGCACAAGTCGACTTACACATGCATAAGTCGACTTATTATTAGAGGCATAAGTCCACCTATACATACACAAGTCGACTTATTACATGCAAAGGAGGTATGATGGATGATTTTAGGTATAAATTCAATGTGATTGATGAAGTACCCTAAGTCATGCCATATAGTCATGGTGACTATAATCCTACGGCTTGGAGAAGAAGAAGATGAGACCTGAAAACCCTCAAATCATATGAAAACTAACGCCTTCCATTAATATGGTAAGAACCAGAGTTCTTATAGGGTTGGGTTGTTGGGCAAACCCAAGCTCGCTCTATACGGATATGTTCGAACCATGAAAATGTGATTTTCGGATTAATGGGTTGGTTTTCACTAGAAGCGTTGGTTTGTTGAATAAACTCAAGGTCAACGTGGACAGAGGCAAAATTGGGTAGCATACATCAGATGTATGCGCATCAAAGAGTTGATAACCCAATGTAAGTGCACACATCAACAAGTTGATAGCACTGATCGATAGTTGTGTCTAAGATGTAATTGGTATATCTGATACCTCCCGAGATATAAGGTGGCTTGTTGGGTAAACCCAAGGTAATTCTTAATGTCGGTTATCGATGATGCAATTGGTATGTTCGATACCTACTGATTGACCTAAGTTGTGGCTTGTTGGGTAAACCCAAGGTCATTCTTAGCAATATCGGATATCAACCCACTAGGACATTATGTCATTTTGTTTCTTTGGATTCGTAATAAGGGTTATGGATTCTATGAAACTAGTGGGAGCTTTTTGCATATCATTCAAGTCCTTATGATTATGCATCTATTCCTATTCTAACATTCTTTCTCTCTTTCCGTTTAGGTTGGTTAAAGATGTCTTCCAGTGTGAACTTATGCTCGCTAATGGATTCCAACAAGTTAACTGGACCGAATTTTCTTGACTGGCTAAGAAATCTGAGAATTGGTCTCAGATCTGAGGAACTGGGATACATCCTAGATGTTCCACTTCCAGATGCACCTGCTATCGATGCTTCTGATGAGGATCAGAAGGCATATCGTAAGCATCTAAAGGACAGTGACATGGCTACTTGCATTATGCTTGCCTCGATGTCACCAGAGTGCAGAAGCGTGAGTCCATGGATGCTCACACTATAGTATTTCATCTTAGGGAGGCGTTTGATGAGCAAGCTTGTCCGAAAGGTTCGAGACCTCAAGGCTTCTCTTCACCACAAAGATGGCTCTAGGACATCTGGCATGCAAGATGCCCCAAGATGAATGGCTATATTAAGAGATTGGTCGCCTTAGGCTTTGTAATGGATTATGAGTTAAGTATAGACTTAATTACGGTCGATTGTCCGAGAGTTATTCACGCTCGTGTTAAACTATCGGATGAACCAAATATCCGCAATAATACTCGAGTTGATCAATCTGCTTCAAGACAAATGAAAGGTGCTATCAAGAATGATAGCAAGCAAGTGCTAATGGTGGCTGCTTCTTCTTCGGTTCAAAGAAGAAAAGAACCCAAAGAAGAAGAAGGCCAAGAAACCAAAGGAAGCGCCATCAAGAAGAAGACCAAAGAAGCCGCCCGAAGGAACTTGCTTCCATCAGGTAAAGATGGCCATTGAGGCGCAATTGCAAAGTCTATCTCGAGTCATCAAGCGTAAGAAGGCATCGATGCCTCAACTACTTCGTATGTATGTCATCGAGGTTAATACTGCTTCGATCACAACATTTGGGTATTTGATACTAGTTGTGGCTCACACATATGTAATGATATGCAGGGGCCTCGTGGACGATGAGATGACTCATGAAGGGAGAAGTAGACTGCGTGTTGGAAATGGAGCAAGAGTTCTTTGCATTAGTCAGTAGGAACCTATGTTTTGTCTCTCCCCACCGGGCTTGTACTCGAATTGGATGATTGTTATTTTGTACCCGCTTTGACAAAGAACATATTGCATTGCTTTGTTTAAATAAAGCTGGTTTCCATTTGAATTTTAATAGCAATGGTTGCTCTATTAATTCTAATGGAATGCTTTATGGTACTGGTACATTATGCAATGAAATTTACATATTAGATATGTCTCATCCAATTATGAATGTCAATAACACCAAACGGCATAAAAGAGATAATTTAAAGTCAACTTACTTATGACATTGTCGGCTTGGCCATATAAATGAGACACGCATCGCTAAACTCCATAAGAGTGGCAGTTTAGGGTCATTTGATTATGAATCATATGACACATGCGAATCTTGTTTATTAGGCAAGATGACTAAGTTACCCTTCAAGGGAAAGGGTGAACGAGCGATCGAGTATTAGACCTAATACATTCGGATGTATGCGTCCGATGTCCATCCATGCTAGAAGTGGTTGTCGTTATTTCATTACCTTTATCGATGATTATTCTCGATATGGGTACTTGTATCGATGAGATACAAATCAAGCGCTTGAAAAGTTCAAACAATTGAAATGAAGTAGAAAACCAACTTGGTAAAAGTATCAAGGCATTACGATCCGATCGTGGTGGAGAATACTTAGACCAACAGCTTCGGATCATCTCGTAGATAATGGCATTTTATCTCGGTGGACTCCTCCTTACACACCACAAAGACAATGGTGTGGTTGAAAAGAGAAATCGAACCTTGTTGGACATGGTACGATCAATGATGGGTTTCGCAGTTACCAAAATCGCTTTGGGGGTATGCGCTAGAGGCAATTGCTTACTTGTTAAACGAGTTCCCTCTAAGACAGCTTGATGTTACTCCATATGAGATGTGGACTAACGTAAAACCTTATCTTTCTCATTTGAAAGTTTGGGGTTGTCACCTTCGTGAAGTGGATTCAATCGATAAGCTTGAAACAAAGTCCCATAAGTGTTTGTTTGTAGGATATCCTAAAGAGACCATGGATATCAATTTTACCTTCGAGGAACAAAAGGTGTTTGTTTCAAAGCATGCTGTTTTTTAGAGAAAGAGTTTCTTATGCAAGAGGACGGTGGGAGCAAAGTCGAACTTGAAGAAGTTCAAGATGCTCAAATGCATACGCATCAACCGCTCGAACCTAAGACTGCCACTCATTCGGATGAAGTAACAGCTCAACCTTCTACTACACACGAAGTTCAGAGGTCAAGTAGGATACGACCGCTCCCGAGAGATATGGATTTCGTAAGTGAACAGAATGACGATTGCTCATAGAAGATGATGAGCTCGCTACCTATGAAGAGGTTCGAAAAGTTCAGAGTCCGAAAATGGCTTTGTGCCATGAAAGTTTAAATGGATTCCATGTACGAAAACCAAGTATGGACTTTGGTCGATGCACCAAAGGATAAAACCTATAGGGTGCAAATGGGTTTTCAAGAAGAAACCGACATGGATGGTAATGTGATTACTTATAAAGAAGGCTTGTGGCCAAAGGATTTCGCCGAGACAAGGACTTGACTATGACGAGACCTTCACTTCAGAATAATGCTTAAATCCATTCGGATACTCCTAGCCATTCGCCATTATGATTATGAGATATGGCAAATGGATGTGAAGACAACTTTCCTTAATGGAAATCGCCGAGGATGTGTACATGACACAACCGTAGGGCTTCACTTCCATCGATGGCGAAAAGGTATGCAAGCTTCGTAAATCCATTTATGGATCAAAGCAAGCATCCAGAGTTGGAACATCCGCTTTGATGAGTCAATCAAAGAGTTTGGTTTCTCACAAAATCCGGATGAACACTGTGTGTACAAGAAGGTTAATGGGACTGCAATCATATTCCTTGTGTTATATGTAGATGACATATTATTACTAGGAAATGATGTCTCGATGCTGCAATCAGTTAAAATTTGGTTGTCCAAACAATTTGCGATGAAAGACCTTGGTGAAGCAACTTATATCCTTGGGATAAGAATCTATAGAGATAGATCAAAAAGGTTGCTTGGTCTTTCACAATCATCGTACATAGACAAGATGCTAAAGAGGTTTAGCATGGAGCAATCCAAGAGAGGGTTTCTTTCTATGTCTCATGGGATAACACTCTCGAAATCTATATGTCCCAAGACACAAGATGAGAGGATGCGCATGGATCAGATCCCGTATGCATCTGCAGTAGGATCGATCATGTATGCTATGTTATGTACGAGGCTCGATGTATCGTATGCTCGAGTGTCACGGCGGATACCAATCGGATCCTGGTGAGGGTCATCGGGTGGTCACAAGAATATCCTCAAGTACTTGCGAAGGACTAAGGATGTTTTCTTGATATATGGAGATGGAAATCTCCAAGTGAGCGGCATACGGATGCCGCTTTTCAACTGATAAGGATGATTCAAAATCCCAAAAAGTTATGTTTTCACACCGAGCGGCGGAGCGGTCGGTTGGAAGAGTTCCAAACAAGAGACGACGGCCGATTCAACGATCGAGGCGAGTACATTCTCGCATCGAGGCAAAGAAAGGAAGTCGTTGATCGAAGTTCATTATCGAACTTGGTGTGGTTCCTAATGTGATGGGCCCATACAATTGTATTGTGACAACAATGGGGCTATTGCTCGAGCAAAGGAACCAAGGTCTCACCAACGATCTAAACACGCACTCTACGGATATCATCCGATTCGAGAGATCATTGCGGAGGTGATGTCGCGATCGAGAGAATTCCCACAGAGCGTAACATTCTCGATCCATTGACGGCCATTGTCACGTAAGAATTTTGATTCTCATGTACTCGCTATGGTATTAGATACCAAGGCGATTGGCTTTAGGTCAAGTGGGAGATTTGTAGGTGTAAGTCGACTTGTATGAAGATGTAAGTCGACTTATACCAGTTCGGTACTAATAAGTCGACTTGTATGCCGTGTAAGTCAACTTACGCGTGTACAAGATCGTGAGATTGTTAGAGTAGTGCCCAAAGGCAATCCCTTTAGCGCTTTTTGTTCATAGTCATGTACATACTTTATGAATAAATAAAGAAAGGCATGTTTCATTTATTTGATGTTCTTTATGAATTGATAATGATCTTTAATCAAATTAATGAAGTCCATGATATATGACATAGCATGAAGGAAATTATGATGTGATCATAATCCCGAGATTCCTATCATATGCAATTATGTCAAGATCTAAATTCTCCTAGTCATAGGATTAATGAGACCGACATCATTAATCCCAATGACTAAGATATGTTATACTCCTTGATTGGATCAAGTAGTGGATCTCGAAACCGTAAATATGGGATATTTAGAGTTGACATGTGGATGCTTACTAGCGGTAGTAAGTACATTGGATGACCCGCCATGAGATCATCACATGGATGTCCTATTCTAATGTCGTTGATAATCTCATCATAAGAATGATGCAAGTATCCTTAGACTCGAGGTACTCAAGGATATCTTGATACTTGATTCGCGCTTTGACTCCATTCCTTGTTGCCTTCGGAGGTTACTCATAGGGTGGTGCTTGGGTACAGCTTGAGGTATTCAAGGTAATTGAGTAGCTAATAAAGATTCATCACTTCGTGATAGCGAAGAGATACCTCGCCTCTTGTCGGATCATTACTTTAAGTCTCGGCGAGCATAAATATGTCATGAAGAGTGTCTTCATGGACATATAAAGTAATGAGTCCCAAGACAGAACCGATATCACTGGGCTAGACTTAGTCTAGTAAGAGTTGACACTTTGACCATACTCATAACCAAGTGGGGTATAGGATGTTGAAAGGACGAATTGCATGAATAATTGTCATGGAAGGGTTCGTGATCCGTTCGTGATGAATTCATCAAACCAATTACTTTCCGGTCAATCGGGGTCATGATGTGTTGCTAGACGCCACTCATGACTTGCTCGATTAATTGTTAATCTAAGTGGCCAACATAACCGGGAACCTAAAGGGTCACACGCATAAGAGTGTTTCAGAGAATCCGTAAAATAGTTTTGGACTAAGTTCTAATATATGGAGAGCATTCGGATTAAATGGATCCCAATGAGATCGAGATATGTCCCGATGAGATCGCGACATTGATATTGCTGAAAAAGGTTTCTGGAGATTTTTCCATAATGGGACCTTAGAGACCGACCCAGCTTGATCGACGCTTTCAAAGAATTATATATATATTAATTAAGTAAATAATTAATTAATATATATATATATATATGTTGAATATGTGGAAAGCATGAAAGAAGGAAATGGAATCTTCCATTTTACATGCTTAGTCATTAAGTAATAAATGACTAAAAGACAAAACTAAGAAGATAAAAGATGATGATGCTCGTAGATGAGAAAAGAAGTAGGTTTTGGAAGAAAACCTATGAACTTGAGAAGTGTTCTTCGTGGGTTGAAAAGGAAGAAGGAAAAGTGATTTTCATCTTTCAATCTCTCATCAAGCTCATCTTCATCTTTCAAGCTTCTCTCCATCATTTTCCAAGCTCTCCAGACAAAGGTAGGTCTAGCAACCTTTACTTTGTTCTAGCTATTTCCGGTCAAAAGGGTTTGTCCCTTAGGTTTTCGATCTCTCGTGGATATCTTTAGAGATAGTCTCTATTGGCTATTCAGTTTGAGTCTTCATACCGACACATAGATCCTGGCCTTCGAAGGTCCCACAAAAATTTTTGTTTTCCGCACCTGGTACATGTGATGTACCTCCCGGGATTTCCCTACAGACGTCACATGTCTGCATGAATGATTTGTGCTTCATTTTTCCATTTTTCTATTCAATCAAACATTTTCTGCACTGGATTTTTTGTAGCTGTTGTATTCAAAGTTTTTACTAGTTTCAAAATGATGCTTGAATTTTTGAAAACACCTTCCATTCTTTTAATGATAGTTGGAATTGACAAAATTTTGCTCTTCATGTTTTCAACACACAGTGAATGGAAGTATTCTAACAAAGTAGCATTTTAAGTTTTTGAGACATGAGATTGTTCATAGAGATAATACCCTTATTGGAAGGATATTTGAGCCAAAAATTTTCTTTTATCTTTGTGTGCATCTGCTTATTTCATTCTCCTCTAGAACTTGTTTTATTTTTTACTTGAAGCTTAATGGACTGGATTTTGTTGATATGATAGAGCTTTCCTCAACCCATTTTCCTAAACACAGTCCCTTACATATTTATCCTTTGCTAGCCCGTTGAGCCTTCTTGTTATGAGCATTTGCATTCATATTTTTACGTGTCATTAGTTATTTTTCATATAAAAAAAGTTCCAAAAAGGGGACAGAAGTGTTTTTCAATTCAAAAATAAAAAAAAAATAAAAAAAGAGAAAGAAGAAAAGCAAGATCAATAATAATTTATGCAGTATATATTGCATAATAATAAAAAAAAAGCATTATGTTTATGCATACATTTAGTTTCAGAAAACTATTGACATCAGCTCTTTGTTTAATGCATGTGCTCATACTATTCTTTCTTTCTTTCACCTTATCCATTCATTTAGCCTACCATACATTACATCCCTAAAAGTCCTCTTGATCTTTAAAATGATAGTTCTTGTGGTGGAGAAATAGAATTGACACAAGCCTATGGTAGGAGATGGATTAAGCAGACTGAGAGCAACAATATCCCTAGACACAAGTGAGATGAGCATATACACTATATCCCGAGTGATTCTCTTTTGTTCAATCTCTTGTGCTTGAATTCTTTCAATGTTTGTTTTATTAGGACTCTTTCACTTTTCTGTGATTGATTTTTGAGGAAATGAATTGAGTTAATTTCCTTTTATTGTTTTGAGCATGGCAGATATTTTCTTTCACTCTTGTATTCTTTTTTACTCTTGTAAACTTTGTCCAGGAGTACAAAGGTCTAAGTGTGGAGGAATTTGATTGAGCCAAGTTTACATTATAAATTGGCTGCATTTTCATAGCTGCTTATGCATTCGTTGACTCCTAATTGATGATTTTTGTGCTTAAATTGGCTCCTCATATTGATTTCTTTTAATTCACAATTTGTCAGAAACTTGTCATGATTTGATACTACTTTCTTTATAATTTTCATGAGGACAATTGATACTGCAAAATTGTTATTTTTATTGTAGGAACAAAGGAGTCAACACATCAGGAAGTCAACAGTCATGAGGTCAATCTGCACGTCGCGACGAATATCAATCCGCACGTCGCGACGAGCACTTCAATCTACACGTCGCGACAAATATTAATTTATACGTCGCGACGAAAGCGTGCAATTCTACACATCGCGATTTAATTTTCATTTATACGTCATGACGCATTTGAAAGCGATATCCGACCTTAAATGGAAAGTTTGTCTCACCGCTCCGACCGGCCCACTCCACTATATAAAAACCTTGCTATTTTTAGGTCAAAGAGACTTCGGATACGCAGAGACTGAGAATACGCATACACTGAATCTGGAGGCAGTAGAGAAACGAAACCTTACTCCACCATCATCTTCACATCTTCACCATCTCCAACTATCGCCATCAAAATCGCCACCATTAGTATCTTCTGCCAACATGAGTATCACTCAATCTCCAGTAGTCGAGGGACAGACCAGAGCCATGCGTAGCTATGTCACATTTCCTCTTGAAGATGTAGCAATGGTTTGAGTTCACAGAAGCTTCAAAGGGGAGTAATCATATAGTGTCTGAAATTTAGTTATACTTGTGTAGACTCTGAGTTAGAGGTTGCATCTGTATAGCTAGATTAGCATTGTTATAGTTTAACCGTGTGCTGAACACTATGTTGGGATTTGGACAAAGTGATTTGTAGAATGTTTGATGCTTAATATATGAAGTTTCATATATGTCGTTGGATATTGCATTTACTGTCTTCATCTGCCTAGTTGTGTTTGATTAAGATTGTTGTGTTTTTATCCAATTGACCAATTGCATTTACTTGTCCATTCTCACACTAAGGTTTTTAACAAGGATTTAAATGATGGAGTTAATTAGTTAAATCTTTGGACCTAAAGAGTCATTTAGGGTTGATCTTTCGAAACTTAGTGGATTCTACACCTAAAAATCATTTTTGGACCGTGATAGCCTGCGCCCATTTTCAAGAGGATTTTATCAATTAGATTTCTATCTGATTTTTGTTAATTGCATTATTTCCAAAATTCCAAAAATATTCTTTTATACTTTTTTGTCCAATTTTGATTACTTTATCAGTTTTGACCAAAATACCAAACCCCCGTTTTATCAACTTGATTGCAATTTTTGACATTTAGGCTAGTTTAGACCTTTTTCACTTGGTTCCAATTAAGTGAGACGACCCGAGAATTACAACCTATACCGCAATCTTGGAATTTATTATATTTGACCGGTTTCCAAGGATCGATCGTAAGATCGAATCGACAAAGTCGCGATCAACTAGTCCATATCCCTTGTGTAACACCCCACACTTGCAAGACCTGAACCTGATATCGATGGTAATATCCGAGTTCGTGCGCTACGAGAGTGGCATGCTAAAACACTTAACACATTCAGAAATCTGTATAAATTCTTTTTTTCACTTGAAACACAATCACCATACGCGGAAATCGTTACTTGAACTTGGCCCTTCACAAATACTATACACTTGAGACATAATGTCTCTACATTATAAAATTAATCATTTGTAAAATTTATACAAAATAAAAAAGAACATAAATGCAAACACGACCTAATCCTGACCTCTATCCTTTACTTGAATGCTGCAAGCATATTAACGGGATATTCTTCCCATCTTGAAAAATATTTACAAATTTTAGGTGAATTTTGCGAACTCAATGAGCGACCATCATCGATGGCTCTCCCAATCACATAATACATAAATTCATATATTGGACATTTGACATTTTCACACATTTTAAATGTCATATTCAACTCACTCAACGTGTATATGCATTGTACATAGGACCCACTTCCCATTTGTTATTTTGTTGTGACTAAGTGTCTAACTGTCTCTTAAAGGGCACATTAACGTTGAGCTTGAGGCTCTAATTTTTGTTGAGCTTTAATCACATTAGAGCGCGAAGCTTCAAAACGTTGAGCATTTAGCTTTGATCGATGGCTACTCGACTCACAACAACCATTATATTTCATGCATTCATGCAATGGAATACATCCCTTACATTTGCATATTAGATTCATTCATTCTCTCATATCATCGGACCTTAGTCTGGCATTCAACTTATAGTTGAGAATCGACAACTTTATTCACATGCAAATGCAAATTTTGGGTTAGCAATCACTTAAATGCACTTAGTTCATCCAATTCACATTTAAGTAGCACTTCAATATCCAATCACAATCACAATCATCGGACCTCCTGTCCAGAACCTAATTTAAACAAACACATTCACAATATCATCCAGTAGACAATTTATACGAAATATAATCAAAACCGACAATGGAATAAGACCCTCCAGGTCTACTAACAGTACGCTGCAGATTAACATTTGCTTTCAAATTCTGGGAACGCCTGAATGCACACATTTGACCTTGATTCTTCACTAATTGAAAAGATCTTTAGCTCAAATGGAAACTCTTTTCTTCCTCTTCCTTTTTCTCTTCTTGGACAACTTCAAAAGCCTTCTTGAAAACTAAGAAAAATTAAACCCTAGCTTAACTCTCGTCTTTTCTCTCAAACCACCAAACTCTCCTTCTCTTTCTCTCTCGTTTTTGTTGTTCTCATCTACTTTTTTCCTTCCATTCACGTGTTTCTACTCCATTTATAGGCAATACAACACTTCTTCTTCCAATTATGCCCTTAATGATTGAGAATTGTCCCATTTGCCCTTCCATTTATACCTTATGTCTTTTACACATAAGTGTCTTGCAAAAAGCACCCTTGAATATTCTAACATAACAGTTTATTTTAGAAGAATCTTGTCTCTTGTCTTACATTTCCAATGACACTAAAAGCATTCAATTTGGTTCATTAGTGTAAAAGTTATATTGCAATATCTCCGGACTGCTTTTATTCCGAGAAAGCACCCTATACTTGACTTCCATCCAAGAATTGAAACTCTTAGAGTTTGATTCAGAATTTTATGTCTGTATATAATTTGTAACCATATGTTTCTAGTTTATTCCAAATAAAATATCATCTCATTTGGAACTCTACGTATAATGACATCATCAAAATACTGAAGCATGTTCAGTAGAATAACACCAGTTCATACTACTGAAGAATACACTCACTGTACCCGTTCCACTTTTGCACTCAATATTTCTTAATTTAATTCAGAGGGCTATGATTTCGGGTAGAGATGTAGAGAAAATTCTTACGAGTTCAATGGTTCACGAATCAAGTCATGTGGATGTCTAGAGAGGAAGTTATGACCAAAAGAAGCAACTATGTTTATGACTTCAGTCGTCTTACTTTGCTTCGTCTTACATGAACAATAACTTCATCTTAGAAGGTACAGTAACTAAGAAGAAGCAACATAACAACTTGTAATGCTCATATCTCTCAACTACGATATCCAAAATTTACAAACTTTATATCGTTGGAAAGATAAAAGAAAGATCTACAACTCTTAAGAAGGAAACTTTGTCAAAATATATTTAGAATAATTCAGATTTTCTCTCAAAGTCAAAAAATGAATTTTACATTCAGCTCCTAATATACTTGTTGGGCCCCGAATCGTATTAAGCATGTTTATGTTATTTTTTAGGTTTAATTTGAATTTTCCTTTTTGTTGGAATAAATTGAGGTTTATAGTGTTTAGAGGGATGAAAGTTAAATGTGGGATTAGTTTAAATTAGAATTGAATTGTTGTTAGAAGTTGAAAGGAATAAAATAGCTTAGGGGCAATTTAGGTAATTCACTATTGGTTCTAAAGACTAAGGCAAGGAAGGAAGGTTATATGGGTCCATTTAAGTTTCATTTAAAAATCAAAAGAAGAAGAGTATATGGGAGAGTCATTCATGAGAAGGGAAAGAAACAAAATTTGTAAGGAAAGGAATGTTTTTACCAAAACTACATAGTTTTGATGAGTTGGAGATTAGGTGTTAAGTTAAAAAGCTATGTGTTAGGGCAATTAAAAAAAGAATCACGAAATTTCTAGAGAAGAGGAGAGGGAGAGTTTAGGATAAGAGGAAGAAGAAGAAGAAGAGGAAGAAGAAGAAGAAGAAGAAGAAAGAGGCTAGGTCTTTAGGTTTTTCTTGCTTAGTGAAGGGTAGTAGAGTGTTTAAGAAAGAGAAGAGAAGGAAAGGATTAAGAGTTTTCATCAAATCCTAGAGAGGGAGAAATTTCATGGGTCTCCTTTCAAGGTAAGAAAAATGTGGAATTCTTTGGATTTATAAGTGGGTTTTGATGCAAATGGCTTAAGCAAGGTTTGGGTAAAGTTAGATAGGTTTATTCCCATGTTTTTCTCTCCTAGGATTGTCTAATTTTGGGATATCCCTGTAAGAAAATCCCGGGGTGTTCATCACATGAACACAGTGTGGAATTTAAAATTTTGAGTCTCGAGATATTCCCGAAAGCCAGGATCCATGTGTATGTATAACTAGTCAAACTATAACGACCAAAGGAGACCGTCTCTAACGGTATCCACGCAGAGGTCAGAAAACCTAACCGAGACAAACCCCTTTGACCCGGGAATAGCTAGAACAAGGTAAAGAGTGTGCTAGCACTAACCTTGATCTTGGAGAGCAAGTGAGATAACTAGGAGAAGCCTTGGAGAGGAAGAGAGGAATGAAGAAAGCCTTGAAAAATCAAAATTTTCCTAAACTTAACAAGTAAGTTTCGGCCATCAACCTTCATCAACGAGCTTTCTACCACTTCTAAGGCTTCTCATGCCTTCTTATATCATTATTTAACTAATTAAAGGTATAAGAAAGCATGGTTAAGAGCCTAGCCACGTTGGTGGCTTAAAACCAATTAAAAGTCAAAGGTAATCATAAGTTTGACCAAGTCAAACTTTGATTCCTTAAGGCATCCATCAAACTAGCATATATATATAATAATTAATCAATTCTTAATTAATTAATTAACATATATATATTGCTGAAGAGGTCCAATAAATTGGTGTCGGTCCTACCGCCTATCACTACCATTGGCGAAAGATCGTAGGAACGGTTTTCAAGAATGTCAATGTCGCGATCTCATCGGGACATATCCCAACTTCATCGATCCATTTAATCCTATTGCTTCCAGATATCGGATCTCGTCCAAACTATTTTACGATTCTCCGAGTCACTCTTATCGTGTGACCCATTAGTTCCCTACATGTTGGCCACTTAGATTAACACTTAACTGAGCAAATCATGAGCGGTATCTAGCAACACATCATGACCCCAATTGACCGGAAAGTAATTGGTTTGACTAATGAAACCATATCACTTAACCCTTCCATAGACAATTCTTCGCAATTCGTCCTTTCACCATGCTATACCCCACTGCTCGAGTATGGGCAATGTGTCAACTCTTACTAGACCGATCGATCAAATCTAGTCCAAGTGTAATCAGTTCTCGCCCTAGGACTCATTACTTGATATGTCCATGAAGACCTCTTCATGACACATGTGTTCCGCCAGAGACTTCCAAGTAATGATCCCGATAAGAGGCCATGGGTATCTCTTCGCTATCACGTAAGTAGTGAATCCTCTATTGGCTACTCAATTACCTTCAATACCTCAAACTGCACCCAATCACCACCCTATGAGCGACCTCTCGAAGGCAACAAGGAATGGAGTCAAAGCACGTAATCAAGACTCAAGATATCCTCGAGTACCTCAAGTCTAAGGATACTGCACCATTGCTATGATGAGATTATCAACGACATTTGTATAGACATCCATGTGATGATCTCATGGCAGGTCATCCAATGTACTTACTACCACTAGTAAGCATCCACATGTCAAATCTAAATATCTCAATATTTACGCTTTTGAGATCCACCGCTGATCCAATCAAGGAGTTTGACATGTGCTAGTCTATCCGGATTAACGATGTCCAGTCTCATTAATCCTATGACTAGGGATAATTTAGATATTGACATAATTGCACATGATAGGAATCTCAGTAGTATGATCGCATCATAATTTCCTTCATGCTATGTCATATATCATGGATTTCATAAATTTGATTAAAGATCACAATCAATTCATAATAAAATGAACATCAAATAAATGAAATATGCCTTGCTTTATTTATTCATAAAGTCTGTACATGACTATGAACAAAACGCGCTAAAGGGGATTGCCTTTAGGGCACTACTCTAATAATCTGATGGTACTATACACATATAAGTCGACTTACACGAGTCGACTTATCAGTACCGAGCAAGCACAAGTCGCCTTACACATGGTACAAGTCGACTTACACTTACAAATCTCCCACTTGACCTAAAGCCAATCGCCTTGGTATCTAATACCATAAGCGAGTACATGAGAATCAAAATTCTTCTGTGACAATGGCTTTGTCAACGGATCGCAATATTCGCTTCTCTAGGAATTCTCTATCGTGACATCACCGAGCAATGATCTCCGAATCAAATGGTATCGGCGAGTACGGTTCGATCGCGATGAGACCTTGGTTCCTTTGCTCGAGCAATAGCTCCATTGTTGTCACAATACAACCGTATGGGTCCATCACAACTAGGAACCACACCAAGTTCAAGAATGAACTTCGATCCAAACGGCTTTTTTCTTTGCGTCGATGCGTGATGTACTCTGCGCTTCGATCGTTGAATCGCCAGCCGCCTCCTATTTGGAACTCTTCCAACCGATCGCTCCGCCGCTCAATGTGAAAACATAACCTGATTGGGACTTGGAATCGCCCTTATCGATTGAAAACCGCATCCGTATGCCCGCCACTTGAAATTTCCATCTCCATATATCAAGAAAACATCCTTAGTTCTTCGCAAGTACTTTAGATATTCTTGATGACCACCCAAATGACCTTCACCAGATCCGATTGGTATCCGCCGTAACACTTAGAGCGTATGATATATCGGGTCTCGTATATAGCATTACAGTACATAATAGATCCTATCGCAGACGATACGGATCATATTCATACGCATCCTCTCGCCCCGTGTCCGAGGACATAGACTTCGAGAGTGTTATCCCACGAGCAATGGGACGAAACCCTCTCTCGATTGCTCCATGCTAAACCTCTTTAGCACCTTGTCTATGTATGCTGACCGTGAAAGACCAAGCAACCTCTTCGATCTATCTCTATAAATCTTTATCCCAAGGATATAAGTTGCTTCTCCAAGGTCTTTCATGGCAAATTGTTTGACAACCAAATTTTTACAGATCAAGAAGATAGAGACATCGCTTCCTAGTAACAATATGTCATCTACATATAACACAAGGAATACGATTGCAGCCCATTAACCTTCTTGTACACACAAGGTGTTCATCCGGATTTTGTGAGAAACCAAACTCTTTGATTGTCTCATCAAACGGATATTCCAACTCTGGATGCTTGCTTCAATCCATAAATGGATTTCGAAGCTTGCATACCTTTTCGCCATCACCGAAATGAAGCCCTCGAGTTGTGTCATGTACACATCCTCGGCGATTTCCATTCAGAAAGTTGTCTTCACATCCATTTGCCATATCTCATAATCATAATGAGCGGCAATGGCTAGGAGTATCCTAATGGATTTAAGCATTGCTATCGGATCGACGGCCTCGTCATAGTCAACTCCTTGTCTTTGACGAAAGCCTTTAGCCACAAGCCTCGCTTTATAGGTAATCACATTACCATCCATGTCGGTTTTCTTCTTGAAAACCCATTTGCACCCTATAGATTTTATCCTTCAGTGCATCAACCAAAGTCCATACCGGTTTTCATACATGGAATCCATTTCGATTTCATGGCACGAAGCCATTTTTCGACATCAACTCTTCGTAACCTCTTCATAGGTCGTAGACTCATCATCCTCTATGAGCAATCACGTCATTCTGCTCACTTACGAAATCCATATCTCTCGTGAACAGAGCGTATCCTACTTGACCTCACAATTTCGTGTGAAGTAGAAGGTCGAATCTGCTACCTCATCTGTATGAAGTTAAGCCAGTTGAGTTCAACGATTGATCTGCGTCGTCCGAGCATCTTGAACTTCTTCAAGTTCAACTTTGCTCCCACCGTCCTCTTTTAAAAGAAACTCTTTCTCTAAAAGACAGCATGCGTTGAAACAAACACCTTTTGTTCCTCAAAGAAGTAGAATTGATATCCTCTTGTTTCTTTAGATATCCTACGAACAAACACTTGTCGATTTTGCTTCAAGCTTATCTCGACTTTGTCCGCTTCACATAAGCGTGACAACCCCATACTTTCAAATAAGAAAGATAAGGTTTCTTGTTAGTCCACATCTCATATGGAGTAACATCAACTGTCTTTGATGGAACTCGCTTAACAAGTAAACAAATGCCTCAAGTGCATACCCTCAAAAGGATTTTGGTAATCGTAAAGCCCATCATAGATCGTACTACGTCCAATAAGGTTCGATTTCTCCTTTCTGTCACACCATTATGCTGTGGTGTGTAAGGAGGAGTCCACTGAGATAAAATCCCATTATCTCTGAGATAATCCAAAAACTCTTGGTCTAAGTATTCACCACCACGATCGGATCGTAATGTTTTGATACTTTTACCAATTTGTTTTTCTACTTCATTTCTGAATTGTTTGAACTTTTCAAACGCCTTGATTTGTATCTCATTAGATACTGATACCCATATCGAGAATAATCATCGATAAAGGTAATGAAGTAACAACAACCATTTCGCATGGATGGACATCGGACCACATACATCCTAATATATTAGATCTAATAATCCAAATATTCGCTCACCCTTTCCTTAAAGGTAACTTAGTCATCTTGCCTAATAAACAAGATTCACATGTGTCATAAGATTCATAATCGAATGACCCTAAACTTCCATTCTTATGGAGCTTAGTGATTCATTTATATGGCCAAGGCGACAATGCCATAAGTAAGTTGATTTTAAATTATCTCTTTTATGTCTTTTTGCGTCATTGACATTCATAACCGGATGTGACATATCTAATATGTAAATACCGTTGCATAATGTACCAGTATCATAAAGCATTCCATTTGAGCTAATAGAACAACCATTGTTACCAAAAGACAAATGGAAACCACTCTATTTAAACAAGAAATGATAATATGTTCTTTGTTAACACGGTACAAAATAACAATCATCCAAGTTAAGTACAAGCCCACTGGGAGTGTCAAAACATAAGTCCCTACGGCTAATGCAAAGAACTCTTGCTCCATTACCAACACGCAGTCCATTTCTCCTTTATGAGTCGCCATCGTCCCTCGAGGCCCTACATATCATTGCATATGTGAGCCACAACCGTATCTAATACCCATATGTTATGATCGAAACAGATAACCTCAATGACAAACATACCGAAGAAGTCGAGGCATCGATGCCTTCTTCGCTTCAGCTTCTTCCAGATAGACTTTGCGATTCGCCTCCAATGACCAGTCTTACATGAATGGAAGCGTACCTTTTGGTGCGATCTCTTTGGTCTTCTTCTTGCCTTTGGTCAGGCTTCCTTTTGGATTTTCCTTGGGTTTCTTACCCTTCTTCTTCTTCTTTCTTTTTCTTGGAACCAGAGGAAGAAGAATCCACCAATAACAACGCCTTGTTATCTTGCTTGACAACATGTTTCATTGCTCGAGCAGATTGATCACTTCGAATTGTGGTGGATATTTGGTTCATCCGATAGTTCAACACAAACCGTGAATAACTATCCGACAAGCCAACAAGAATCAAGTCTATACTTAACTCACAATCCATCACAAAACCTAAGACAACCAACCTCTCATTATAGCCATTCATCTTCAATGCATATTGCACCGCAGATGAACCAGAGTCATTTTCGCTGTAAAGAGCAACCTCGAGGTCTCGAACTGCTCGAACCGAGCTTGCTCATCAAACAAATCTAGTAGATGAAACACTATCGCAGTGAGCATCCATAGACTCGTCGTCGCTTCGCAGCTCAGTGACATCGATGCAAGCATAATGCAGTGGCTATGTCATCGTCTTTTAGATGCTTACGATATGCCTTCCGATCATCATCGAAGCTCCTTCACAAGTGGATCCTAAGCGGAAAATCAAGGATATATCCTAGATCCTCGATCCGAGAACAATTATCGATTTCGCACCAATCAAGAAAATTTGGTCCATTAATTTGTTTGAGTCCATTAGTATGCCAAGATTCACACCGGTCCACATCTTCAACCAACCTAAACATAGAGAGAAAGAAAGTTAGAATAGAATTAAATGTATGATCATAAGGACTTAAATGACATACATATGGCTCCCACTAGTTTCAATCTAATCCATAACCCTCATCATGAATCCAAGAAACAAAATGGCACAATGACCTAGTGGGTCAATATCCGACATTGCTAAGAATGACCTTGGGGTTAGCCCAACAAGCCACCTTAGGTCAATCGGTAGGTATCGGTCATACCAATTGCATCACGAATGCAACTATCGCTCAGTGCTATCAACAGTTGATGTATGCACATACATTGGGTTATCAACACTTGCGCGTACATCCGATGTACACTACCCAATGTTGCCTCCGCCCACGCTGACCTTGAGGTTAGCTCAACAAATCAACGCTTCTAGGAAAACCGACCCATTAATCCGAAAATCACATTTTCATGGTTTGAACATATTCGTATAGAGTGAGCTTGATGTTAGCTCAACAACCCAACCCTATAAGAACTCTGGTTCTTACCATATTAATGGAAGGCGTTAGTTTTCATATTTTAAGTGAGGGATTTTAGGTCTCATCTTTCTGATCTCATCCAAGCTATAGGATCATAGTCACCTTGACTATATGGACTGATTTAGGGCATTATATCAATCATATTGAATTCATACCGAAAATCATCCATCATCCCACCTCAGCCTGATACAAGTCGACTTATTCTGATACAAGTCGACTTATGCTGTTGTGCATGTACAAGTCGCCTTATACCAAAGGTACAAGTCGACTTATACGATTTCAGATATGTAAGTCGACTTATCAACCTGCATAAGTCGCCTTACACAAGGAAATTTGCTATCTAGTCGGCTAATTCTCAATCCAGGCATTTCCAATTCACAATACCATATACCAAGTATATTATTCTTTATATTAATGTGCTAATGAAACATTTTCATTGAAACATGCATGCCATATAGTCAAACTATATATGAAAACCTTGAAACCGATTAATCCACCATTAATCACTAGATTTTCACATAATTCAAGGACACCAAATAATCATACTAAATAGCTCTAGATAGTCTACACATTATCAAGATTACTCCGGCACTAGTCACAAAAATTGTGACGGCCAAAATAAGCAAGATAATGGAATAAGCTAATAAGACGCTAAAGTAACCTATTCATCATCCGAAAATTATTGGAAACCCAATTTTAAGAATCTCATTTTGGGATGCATGCCACATCAATATAACACATTTTAATCACTATAAAATGATTCAAGGCATTGGAACCGAAAATAACACAAGCAATCATTTCAAACAAAACAGCCCCAGCATGTTTCTCAAAACTGCCAAGCTCGCCTTTTGCTCAAAATGATCATTGAAACAATTTCAATAAATGCTGAGAAAATTACAGAGGTTAAAACATGTTCCTAAAATGCTCCATGAATTTTTCCAGGATTTATTTCCCACAAAAACTCATTGAACCTCTGCAATCTAGCTGAACCAGAATCTGTGTTTTTCAACATAGACATTCCCAGCAGCATACAAGAAATTCGGAAATAAATAGTAAATCACCTTGAAAACATTTTTCCATCCACAGAGACATTCACAAACATCTTAGGGACATGTCGGTGAAAACCAATTTATTCTCGAATTTACAAGCATACCTGTTTCGAAACGCTCAACAAGACAAAGATCCAAACTTGAGGGAATTAAATAGCAAAACATATCAAACGACATCGATAAATTTTTTCCTTTTACAGAAACATTTAGAAACATCTTATGAGCAGGTCTATGCAATAAAATTTCAAAACCCTAATTCTACACTGGTTCAAATTGCACACACATCATGCTACACACTCAATTCACAAAGGAACTCCGACCTAGTTATCATTTCGATCGCTTACACAACACAAGCTGCCTGATACCCTTAGAAAATCCCGGTGTTCATCACATGAACACAGTGCGGAATTTAAAATTTTGAGTCCCGGACATTCCCAAAGCTAGGATCCATGTGTATGTATAACTAGTCAAACTATAACGACCAAAGGAGACCGCCTCTAATCAGTATCCACGCAGAGGTCGAAAACCTAACCGAGACAAACCCTTTGACCCGGAATAGCTAGAACAAGGTAAAGAGTGTGCTAGTACTAACCTTGATCTTGGAGAGCAAGTGAGATAACTAGGAGAAGCCTTGGAGAGGAAGAGAGGAATGAAGAAAGCCTTGAAAAATCAAAATTTTCCTAAACTTAACAAGTAAGTTTCGGCCATCAACCTTCATCAACGAGCTTTCTACCACTTCTATATTTCTCATGCCTTCTTATATCATTATTTAACTAATTAAAGGTATAAGAAAGCATGGTTAAGAGCCTAGCCACGTTGGTGGCTTAAAACCAATTAAAAAGTCAAGGTAATCATAAGTTTGACCAAGTCAAACTTTGATTCCTTAAGGCATCCACCGAAACTAGCATATATATATAATAATTAATCAATTCTTAATTAATTAATTAACATATATATATTTACTGAAGAGGTCCAGTTAAATTAGGGTCGGTCCTACCGCCTATCAGTCTCCGCGGCCAAAGATCGCCGAAACGGTTTCAAGAATGTCAATATCGCGATCTCATCGACATATCCCAATCTCATCGGGATCCATTTAATCCTATTGTTTCCGTATATCGGATCGCTGTCCAAACTATTTTACAGATTCTCCGAGTCACTCTTACGCGCAGTGACCCATTAGGTTCCGGTTATGTTGGCCACTTAGATTAACACTTAATCCGAGCAAGTCATGAGCGGTATCTAGCAATACATCACGACCCCCAATCGACCGGAAAGTAATTGGTTTGACTAATGAAACCATATCACTAACTCTTCCATGACAATTCATCGCAATTCGTCCTTTCACCATGCTATACCCCACTTGGTTTGAGTATGGGCAATGTGTCAACTCTTACTAGACCGATCGATCAAATCTAGTCCAAGTGTAATCAGCTCATCCTAGGACTCATTACTTGATATGTCCACGAAGACCCTCTTCATGACACACGTGTGCTTCGGCGCCACGAGACTTCCAAGTAATGATCCCGATAAGAGGCCACGGGTATCTCTTCGCTATCACGTATGGTGAATCCTCTATTGGCTACTCAATTACCTTCAATGCCTCAAACTGCACTCCAATCACCACCCTATGAGCGACCTCTGAAAGGCAACAAGGAATGGAGTCAAAGCACGTAATCAAGACTAAGATATCCTCGAGTACCTCAAGTCTAAGGATACTGCACCATTGCTATGATGAGATTATCACCGACATTTGTATAGACATCCATGTGATGATCTCATGGCAGGTCATCCAATGTACTTACTACCACTAGTAAGCATCCACATGTCAAATCTAAATATCTCAATATTTACGCTTTTTTAGATCCACCGCTGATCCAATCAAGGAGTTTGACATGTCTAGTCTATCCGGATTAACGATGTCCAGTCTCATTAATCCTATGACTAGGGATAATTTAGATATTGACATAATTGCACATGATAGGAATCTCAGTAGTATGATCGCATCATAATTTCCTTCATGCTATGTCATATATCAAGGACTTCATAAATTTGATTAAAGATCACAATCAATTCATAATAAAATGAACATCAAATAAATGAAATATGCCTTGCTTTATTTATTCATAAAGTCTGTACATGACTATGAACAAAACACGCTAAAGGGGATTACCTTTAGGGCACTACTCTAACAATTTGATGGTACTGTACACATATAAGTCGACTTACACGAGTGGACAAGTCGACTTATCAGTACCGAGCAAGCACAAGTCGCCTTACACATGGTACAAGTCGACTTACACTTACAATCCCATGTTAATTGGGTTCTTATTTGCTTAATGAAGGTGAAGAGAAGTTATTAGAGCAAGAAGTAAGGTCAAGTGTCTAAATTCAAGGCTAAAGGATTTAAGGTGGGTAAATTTCTTAATAATTGAGTTAATGAACTTGTTAAAGTTCTACAATAAATGCTATTGAATACTTTAAAATGATTTATCAATGTTGCTTGTATTTCTTGAAATGATTTAAATATATATGAGATATGAAAATGTGTATATGATTGTTGAACAAGTGAAAAATAGATTCGAATATGTGATTTAGGCAATTATGTGAAAATGGATGTTGCAAGGTTCATTTAGGACTAATGTGTATAAAATGCATGAATGATGTGATATGCATGTTTCTATGGGTTTAGGGTGGTCCTTTATGTGATAGATGCACCTATATAGGCTTCTCCCGCCTGCCCGCTAGTGGCCACAGAGTTCCTCACGGACTCTCTCATGTGTTCACGGCTACACATGACCGTTTTACGGAAATGTGTAGTACGTCCTGTGGGACCCACCCAAACCAACTTATGTGTGACTATATTATATGCTGTCTAAGTTGTTATTGTGTGATATATTGTTTTGTAATTTCTTTTGATCATTTGATATTAATGAAGAATTGGTTTATGACAAAGATGCTTAGTTCAATTGTTTGAGAATGAATTGTTAAAGGATTTTGGCATGTTTATTCTTAGTTATTAAGTTTTTACCCACGGAGCTGTCGAGCTCACCCCCCATTTTCCCCTCCACGGGTCATGAGCGAGAAACTAAGACACCGCATCGGGAGTGAGGCTTTACTCCGATGCAATTTTTGAGTTTTGAAATCATATGTTTGAAACTAAGGCTTTAGATAGCATTTTAGAGCTATCAATGTACTTTGTATTTTTTCTTTGAGACTCTGATGTATTTGGGCTAAAATGCCCTCTAAAGCTTTGTAACAACTTTAAATTTCATGTAAATGCAAGATTGTTGAGTTTCATTTGTAATTTATGTAATTTACACATGTTTTATAGTTGACAAAAAGAGTGGTATGAGATTATATGGTTTTATGATTTGGAATGGAATAGATATCTAGGAGTGAGGTTGTTGCCTTTGAACTATGTTTGGAGATACTTTAGAATTGAAACATGTTGAATGAGGTTGGATATTGAGTTTTATGCAGGTGGTGGAGCTAGGATTGAAGTTTGGCTAGTTGTATTTTCAAGGGAAGTGCTGTCAAATTTTTCTAAAATTTGACAGAAACTTCGCTTCAGTTTAGACCCTCTTAGGGCTTGATTTAGATCGGGAAGTCTTCGTGAAGATTGTAGTAGAAGTTCAGAAATTTCTAAGGGTATATCATTTGTCTCATTTGGACTTAGGGTTAAAAAGTTATGAGGTTTAGAACACATTCAGTCACTGTTCATTTAGTTATATTACTGTTACATTGGTCTTTAATGAGCAGTGTCCTTTGAGTGGCTTTTTACTTTACTTAATGATGAAATTAACTTTTGCATCCTTCATGAATGTTGTAGAGCATCTTGTTATCTTTCCATTGGGGTATAATTTGTACTTTTTAGAATTTGGAGCAAGAAGTTATGAGAATTGGTAGAAAGCAGCTAAAGTTCATTTTGATGTTCATATTACTAGAGAGTTATGATAACTTTGATAACAAATGATTGAAATCCATGGTTTGATGAACCCATTTAAGTTGGAAATTATGAAGTTGGTGAGTTGAACTTGGAGTATGAAGTGTTTAGGTTTTGGAATGAATAAGTTTGTGAAGTGTATAAATGGTTATGAAGTTAGGTTGAAGATTGAGATGCATTGGAAGAGGATTGGAAGTTTTGGGAAATTGCATGTCCATTAAACGGACATGGATGTCCGTTAAACGGACAGCCTCGAGTGCAAAAATACCCCTTAGCCTGCCCATGTCCGTTAAACAGACTTGCATGTCCGTTTAACGGACATTTAAGGATTATTTGGGATACTTTCACTCGAACGTGTCCGTTAAACGGACATGTCTGTCCGTTTAACGGACAGTTATGGGAAAGATGGTGAATTTTAGAATTTTTGGAGGCCGAATCTCGTTTTTCGGTCTTCATGAAAGTTGTATATCTAGATGTATATTTTCTAATGGTCCAAAAACGAAAGGAATCCGATTTATAAATTGAAAGTTATGGTGATCGCGCCAAAAGAGTTTCAAACTGATTTAGGGCATGAACATACTTGATTCTTTTGGGCATAAATTCCTCATCCGACCTCCAATTGAGGTGAGACTTGAACCATTAGATTCATAAGACATATATATTTGCCTCAACAAAAATTGGTATCTTTTGGAGTCAAATTGAAAAAATTTTCATTAAAGTAAGTGAGAGGTCGGTTTGGAGATCATATTTGGAGTATGAGCTCTTTTAGCCTTTTAAGCATATCTTGAGTTATACAACTCCGTTTGAGGTGATTCTTATTGCGAAACGAACTTGAGGCATAGAGCTACAACTCATATGAATAAGTCAATCTATGATTTTGGTGTTTGCATAGTGTGCGCTCGCCACGAATGTGGAGTTACAACTAAGGACCCTGCAAGGCTATAAGCACAAGGTTCATGTTGTTGCAAATTTAATGCCGAAACAAGTCTATTATTGTGGTGAGGAATCCCTCCCTTGTGGGATGCGCGTCCGGACATCACGTAGGAAGTGGGACCCGTGATCCACCGGGATGGGGCTCCAACAGTACTGGACCCAATTCTCACTTCATGACAAATTTTGAGACTCTTAGAGACAGAATTGAAATTAGATGTCTTCATATGAAATGTAGCCATATATCTCTAGATTAATCCTAATTAGGAATCATCTCGTTTCAACAACTAAAGAAAACATTATGGCTAAAATACTGAAGCATATTCAGTGAACATTTTTTTTCCAGATCACTACCAATTTTGTTTCCAAATCTTTCCCTATCACAACTCATACCAAGATCACCCTCTCTACTCCCTTTACTTCTCATTTTCAATAAAATCACATCTAAAAATAATCATGCCTAAAAGTTTTCAATGAATGCATATACACTTATTTTTGTGCAAAGATTCAATATTCATATGCAGATATGCTAACATTATGCATGAGTAAGAAAATGCATTTCCTTAATCTCTCTTTGAGCTTACATATACTGAAATTTTGGGTCCTAATCCCTTAATATGGCGATGGGGTGTTACAATTCTCCCCACCTTAATAAATTTTGTTCCCAAAATTCTCATTTGATTGCTCAATGCAATAGAGGTAATAATTCCTCATATGCTTCTCCATTTCCTATATACTTCATCAGATACCCTTCCAATTGACTACAGTTAACAACTCAGTAGGTTCTTAAATCACTGATTCATTTTTCACACTATCTTGACTATTTCCAGAGTATATTTCAGATTTCTTACCAACTTTTACTTCGTATATTGTCAATCTATCTCTGTTGATTGTACCATTATTTCTTAACCTATTCACATATCACATATTTTTTAGTTTAAAACCTCCTTCATCAATAACACTAACTCATATTTTTATATATATATACAAACCAATTCATAAAATCTTAGCTTATCCTTTCTCTAAATCTGAGCACACCTTGCCAAGGTCATACTCACAAAAACAAAAACACTTCATCTCTCCTTTAACAATTCACTTCTCTTCAGTGTTAATACATTCAACTCTAATGTCCATTTGACTATATTCTCTAAATACAGTGTTGGTCCGCCTACCTCATTTATCTTTTATGAGTCACTTTACTCTTATTTCAGATTCATCTCACTCACTAACAGTATCTCACATTTATTATTGCCTTATAGCATTTTAGGCCCTCCTAATCTCAATATCAGGGTGAATAACCAACTTTCTGTCGTACTATGCCCCATATCGCTTCTAATGATGCCACTATGATAACAATTGTTATACTTGTAGCCAATTTGAATTATACCTTAATCTCATCTTCCTACGAACTCAAAAATATGAGCTTCAAGCATATTCCTAACAGTTAAAACTACTGGTAGTTCAAACCTTCAACCACTTGTTTCTATATCATTAGCAGCTAAAATACAATCTTAGCATATTCCTATTAGGATGTCTAGTTTAGGTTGTTACTTAGGCTTCTCTAACATTTTCTTTGTCCAATCATCTTTATCGGGTACATGTACTTCTTATTTCAGTCACCAAATATCATCATTCTGATTTCACTTGAAAGTTCATATTTTTTTTCACTTTTTTTGGGTGATTCAAAATTATAAATCCTTAGCTTTTAGGTTTTATTTTTTTCTAGTAAATTTGATCTTAAATTTCGGTGCAACTAGCAACACTTTTCATTGCACTAGATTTGAAAACCTCAATATCTGAATTTGTACTATTCCATTATAGAATTGTTCGTTCAATGTATTAGATTACACACTACCTTTACCAGTATAGCACTCATTTGAACATTTCTTTCAGACTCAATAATTTCCTCAAACTTACATAATTTGTACATTCCAAAAATGACTTTGCACATCTAGTGTCTCCAAGATCTCAAAGCGATTTCTATCATAGCAATTCTAAACCATGTATCAAAATCAACTCATAAGACTTTCATTGTCCCATGCATATCAAAACCACTTTTTACTATTACAATAGGTTGCATCTTAATCTCTGATGCGAAACTTCATTATATACCATATAATCTCCAAATCCAAATGATATTATTATCATCAGTGTCATATTCCTCAAATATTCAAAATGTCCCCTTTTTTTTTTCAAACACACTCAAAATACCATCTAGGATCATAATCACTAATTAATACCATTTTTCTTGGATCACTCAAATCTTCAATTTCATGATATTGGGGTATCATTAACTCCAACAGATATCACTCAAATTTTTCCTTGGGTTAATTTCTTGCAATTCCTTTAGTGACTAATTCCTCAATGAAGGTAATATTGTCTCATGTCATTTTCAGTTTCCCACTTGACTTCTTTTCTCTAATGATTTTCTCTTTTTATTCGATTTCCTTTAATTCACATCAACTTACTCAAACACCTATTCATTCGTACTAGTTCCTCCACGCATTTCAATTTATTTGCGTGCTTCACTTTGTGTGTTGGTATTACATTCCTCATATTCAATTTGGATCTCCCGGCATATTCACATTAAATATAATGTGGACCTATATTCTCCTCACATTTGTAATAGTGTCACCTCGAATTTTAAACATCAAACAAAATGCACACTCTCAGTGGCATATTCCACTTCTTATGCCTGAGTCTGTGCTTGGGATATGACTCCATTATTCACTTTTGACTTATTACATATTCACTTCCGATTTGTTTCTTCATTGATCACTCTTAAATCGAATCGTCTGATCAACTTAACTTAATTTAGGGAAATTCTTCTTTGAAAGAAGATTTCTTGCTACAATCATCGATACTATTCATGAAATCCTTATCAATCAACCATTTTCTATAATTACGTATCAGTCATTCATAATACCTCGAGAAGATCAATTTCAACTATGCATTATATCTCAATAAGATCAATTTATACCATAGCTTACAAGGTTTGAACATCGCTTCTAATGAGGCTCTACGAGGCACTAAACAATTTCATTTACTCTAATAACTTGGCATATATCACCAAAATTATCACATCTTATCTAGAGATGTATTTATGTCAGTTCTCAAATTAATAACTTATGCTCAGGATACTTTAATCCCCTTTATGTCTAAATAACTCTTCTCCTTTTGTGCTAGTCCTCGATTATGGGGATTATGCCATAATCGTGTCCTTCTTCTTTTTCCTCAATTTCATCACATATGATAACATCATTAACAATCTCAATTCCTTCCCAATCGATCACTAGAAGTATTCTCACGTCTTACTCTAACTCATCTTGAACTTTGAACTATAGGAACTATGATTAGCACATATTTAATAAGTTACTGATTGTTTCCTATATCATCTCCATGCATATTATACACATATGCTTAATATTCTCACTTGTCATGGTGATCCCACTATTAGTTGTGTGCTGACAGCAACTTAAACTCAACAACTTTTTTTTTTCATATATCACTCATCACCTCATCTTCCAATTGTTATTTATTCCATCTCACGCATCTATATTCTCAATCAAATAATAATTATGGGGGCCTAACTCATATGAAGCTTAAATATCCATTCCACAGATATATTCTCATACTAAACCATAAACTCTTATATCGGTAATCACACAACCATTCTAAGTCCAAGTTCAACCTTTCAAAGTCATATCAACTTAGCTTATACACTTTAATCTCATCATTTCTACTTATATCCTTATTTTTCCTCAAACAAGCCATGACAGTGCATTCATATTTATATCACCTTCGAAGACATATCACCTGAACGCAATATCGATTTCATATTCAATAGTACATCCATCGATACAAATACACTAAATCTTTATCTGTCATATACAACCATATACTATTCCTTTTTTCATGTGTGTGTGTGTGTGTGTCTATATATATATATATCCTTAACCAATCCAAAATTTTTGATGCATAATCATTATGAATTTTCGGTCTCAATTTTCCCCTACTAACTCCTTATATTGAATTACAAAATCTTATCACAATACTCACATAACCATTTCGGTTCCAAATTCTCCCTTTTATGATCGTAACAATTTTATGACTTCATTTCATTCTGTCTATAAACTTTAGTCTCATTTCTACTCATATTCTCATTTTCTTCAATCAATTTGCAGCAATGTACCTACTCACACCTATATTACCTTCAAAGGTACATACCCCTTTGGGTGAACCTTTTATCTATTATATAAAACCAGATACTATTTTTCATTTCCAAAATGTCCATAAACCTTTATTTTCTCACATTCTGTCAGATCATCATTTCTGTCGATGCTTCTAACAGCTCAGACTCTTAAGGAATGCTCATACATGTGACTCATATTCGGGATCAGTTGTCGTCTATTATGACATGACTAATGTGCATGCAACTTGACACATATTTCAGATTGCCTATATAAGATAATACTTCTAGGCTCTGATACTAACCAATGTAACACCCCACTCTCTCAAGACCCGAACCCAATATTGATGGTGATATCTGAGTCCGTTCCCTACGAGGGTGGCGTGCTAAAACACTTAACACATTCGAAAATTGGTATAAATTCTTTTTTTAAACTTGAAACACAATCACCATATACGGAAAACATTACTTGAACTTGGCCATTTCATAAATACTATACACTTGAGACATAATATCTCTACATTACAAAATTAATCATTTGTAAAATTTATACAAAATATAAAAGAACATAAATGCAGACACGAACTGATCCCGAGCTCTATCCTTTACTTGAATGCTGCAAGCATACTCCTGTTGGCCTAACGGGGTATTCTTCCCATCTTGAAAAATATTTACAAATTTTGGGTGAGTTTTGCGAACTCAATGAACGACCATCATCGATGGCTCACCCAATCACATAACACATAAATTCATATATTGCACATTGCACATTTCACATTTTCACACATTTCATATGTCATATTCAATTCACTCAATGTGCACATGCAGTGTATATGGGACCCACTTCCCATTTGTTATTTTGTTGCGATCGAGTGCCTAACTGTCCCTTAAAGGGCACACTAACATTGAGCCTGAGGCTCTAATTTTTGTTGAGCTTTAATCAAATTGGAGCGCGAAGCCCATTTTCAAAACGTTGAGTATTTAGCTTTGATCGGTGGCCACTCAAGTCATAACAGCTATTATATTTCATGCATTCATGCAATGGAATACATCACTTACATTTGCGTATTCGATTCATTCATTCTCTCATATCATTGGATCTTAGTCCGGCATTCAACTTATAGTTGAGAATCTACAATTTTATTCACATGCAAATGCGCATTTCGGGTAACACTTAGCAATCACTTAAATGCACTTAGTTCATCCAATTCACATTCAAGTAGCACTTCAATATCCAATCACAATCACAATCATCGGACCTCCTGTCTGGAACCCAATATAAACAAACACATTCACAATATCATCCAGTAGACAATTTATACAAAATATAAACAAAACAAACAATGTAATGAGACCCTCTAGGTCTACTCACAGTACGTTTCACATTAGCATTTGCTTTCAAATTTTGGAAACGCCTAAATGCGGACACTTGACCTTGATTCTTCACCAACTGAAAAGATCTTTAGCTCAAATGGAAGCTTTTTTCTTCTTCTTCCTTTTTCTCTTATTGGACAGCTTCAAAAACTTTTTTGAAAACTAAGAAAAATTAAACCCTAGCTCAACTCTCTTCTTCCAATTATGCCATTAATGATTGAGAATTATTCCATTTGCCATTCCATTTATGGCTTATGTCTTTTACACATAAGTGTCTTTCTAAAAGCACCCTTAAATATTCTGACATAACACTTTATTCTAGATGAATCTTCTCTCTTGTCTTACATTTTCAATGACACCAAAAGCATTCAATTTGGTTCAGTAGTGTGAAAGTTATACTTTAATATCTTCGGACTACTTTTATTTCGAAACAGTACCTTATACTTGACTTCCATCTAAGAATTGAAACTCTTACGGGACGTTTGGTTTAATGGAATAGCAATTCTATTCCTAGCTTATTCCCTCTTATATTATAAAACCTATGTTTGGTTACTTTCAAACACAGAATAAGCTATGTTTACGATTATCTATTCTTAAATTTGGGGAGTAGAAAAAACTAGTCTCAACCCATCGTTATGTATTCTACGAATGACTATTCTTTTTCGGGACAAATTTATCCTTCTCACGTTTAATCCTCCTAATCTTTGATGTCTGAAATTTCTTCGAGCCTCCCTACCGAAACTTCTTCCACTTCTTCAAGTTTGTGATTCTCTTCTCCAGTTCATGATTCCATCATTCTACCATTTCCAGAATCTGGGTAAGTCATCTGGTGCATCCTTTTCTTTCAGCTTTTCCACGTGGTGTTGAAAATGGGAAATGGAAAAATTGTAGCTTGAGTTTGGATTGTATGCGATGACTCGATCGTAAGTTGCGGAAGAGAGTTGTAGAAGAGAGTAAACGTTTTTAATTTTCACAACCTCCATGCCAACTGCCACCGTTATTCTTTACTTTGCTTCTATGCTTTATGTGGTCACACAAAGAAATGGGTTCATCTCACAAGTCGTAAAAGTTCAAAGCTTTTATTTCCCTATATTCAGTTGGAAAAACCTAGTTCATCAATGGCCAAGTTCCTCACTTTCATCTACTTCGTTCCAATAACTTTCCTAATTTTCCACTTCAATTTCATCACTTGGGACCTAAATCTCTCATTTTGTTTCCATAGTTTCCGTAAAGATCAAAACTTTAAGTCCAACATTGCTTTGTATGGTGATGCCAAGACTGTTGATGATGGTTCATCGATTCAGCTAGCCCACTCAGTGAGTTTCTGCAGAGGAAGTCATATACAGGAGACTAAACAAGCTTGTCGAAGGTAATCCTGGAAAGATGGTTTCTTTGTCCATGTACTTCTTGTTTTTATGTCCCCAGATGATGGATATGGGTTGGCTTTTATTATGGTTCCTAGTGCTTTTACTGCTAGTGCATTTGATTATGGTCCATTAGAAACAAAGAAGAGTGATTTTAAGATTGTCTCTGTTGAATTTGGTTCATTTATGGATGCCAAACATGGAGAATTGATGGAGAATCGTGCGGGAATTGATTTGGGTAGTTTTGTGTCAGCCAAAGTGAGAAATACTTCGTCTTTTATTACAATATTTGAGAACAGAACGAGATTGCATTCTTGGATAGATTATGAAGCTAGTACGAAGAGATTAGAGGTTAGATTGAGTCAATTTGGTGGAGTAAAGCCAATTGAACCAATGCTCTCGTACCCTGTTGACCTGTCAAGAATGTGGAATGATGATGAAGTGTTTGTAGGCCTCACAATTATGAGTGCAATTGTTTCCATGGTGTTAAAGTAAAAGCAGTTACTGGTCTGGTTGAGTGGAAGGCCACTGACCACATCAGTGATGGCAGTGAAAACTATGGGTTTCAAGTGAGTAAGGCTGTGAGTAACTGGTGATGGTATTGAGAGAAGTGGGTTCTAGGTGAATCCTAGATAATGCCTAGTCCAATGAAACTAACAATGAACAAATTGGTGGAGACTCACAAATGTCAACATATGAATTATATTATTTCGCTTAGCAAGTTCCTCATACTGTACATGACATTGAAAAAACAATTTCTGGAGATTGGGAATTATGTGATGGTTAAACAAGATAGGGAAATTTTTCATTTGGAACCAGATTATATTTGCTTTAACAACATATTATGTGTTCTTTTTAGAAGACTAGAATTTTTAATGAAAGAACCATAATAATAATTTGTATAATAATAATATAATAAGAAGAAGAAAATTAATTTTGTATAATAATAATAATAATTAAATAGAAGAAGAAGAAAATTAATAATAAGGAATTTAATAAAAATAAAATTAATAATTAAATAATTGATAAAATTAATAATAAGAAGAAGAACAATAAGAAGAAGAAAATTAATTTTGTATAATAATAATAATAATAATAATAATAATAATTTGTATAATAATAAGAATAAGAATAAGTCAATTAATTTTAATAAAATAATAATGATATTTTGGTCTTTTTGTTATTTATTCCTTTCTCATTCCAAGTTTATATTTTCAAACCAAACACAGGAATTGAAATTTTTTATCTATTCCATTCTTTAAACCAAACAAAGTAATACTTATTCCATTATATTCCTCATCTTTTCTATTCCTAAGAATAACTATTTTATTCCTTATCCATTCCATTCCTTGAATCAAACAGGCCATTAGAGTATGATTCAAAATTTGATGTCTTTACATAATTTGTAGCCGTATGTTTCTAGTTTACTCCAAATAAAAAATCATCTCATTTGGAACTCTACATATAAAGATATCATCAAAATACTGAAGTATGTTTAGTAGAATAACACCAGTTCATACTATTGAAGAATATACTCATTGTACATGTTCCACTTTTTCACTCAATCTTTCTCAATTTGATTCAGAGGCCTATGATTTCTGGTAGAGATGTAGAACAAAGTCTTACGAGTCTAATGGTTCAAGAATTAATTCATTTGGATGTCTAGAGAGGAAGTTATGACCAAAAGAAGCAACTATGTTTATGACTTCAATCATCCTACTTTGCTTCATCTTACTTTGTTTCGTCTTACATGAACAGTAACTTCGTCTTAAAATGTACAGTAACTAAGATGAAACAATACTACAACTTGTAATGCTTATATCTCTCAACTCCGATATCCAAAATTTACAAACTTTATATCATTAGAAAAATAAAAGAAAGATCTATAACTCTTAAGAAGGCAACTTTGCCAAAATCTATCTAGATTAATTCAGATTTTTTTTTCAAAGTCAGAACACAAATTTTACATTCAGCTCCCAATGTACTACCAATTCTCACTTCATGACAAATTTTGAGACTCTTAGAGATAGAATTAAAATTCGATGTCTTCATACGAAATGTAACCATATATCTCTTGATTAATCCTAATTATGAATCATCTCGTTTTGACAACTAGAGAAAATGTTATGGCTAAAAGACTGAAGCATATTCAGTGAACATTGTTTTTTTAGATCACTACCAATTTTGTTTCCAAATCTTTCCATATCACAACTCATACCAAGATCATCCTCTCTACTCCCTCTACTTCTCATTTTCAATAAAATCACATATAAAAATAATCATGCTCGAAAGTTGTTAATGAATGCATGTTTATTTTTGTGCAAAGATTCAATATTCATGTGCAGATATGCTAACATTATGCATGAGCAAGAAAATGCATTTCCTTAATCTCTCTTTGAGCTTACATATATTGAAATTTTGGGTCTTAATCCCTTAATATGGGGACGGGGTATTACCCCTTGTGGTTACCGAGTTATATCAAACAATGTCCCATATCCTTTAATGGATACCGGGTACATTCACAACTGAGCCAGAGGTTGTTATCACAGTCTAAGCTTTAAGCTCTTTATGTTGGCAACTCCGATCATAACTACGTTTATCTTTCATGTATTCATGTATTGGAATACTTCACATTGACACATTCTCAATCAATCACCTGATTTTACATTCACTCTCAAAACACATTAATCATCGGACTTAGATTGGCATCCAACAACATATTGTTGAGAAAACATTTATTTCTTCTCATTCACATAGAACTAGCACTTTAATATCACATTCATTCAATAGAAGCCTCGGATCTTCATTATCCGGAATCAACACTGTTAAGTCAAACCAGACTTCACGTATTAAATAATTTTGATGACAAACAAAGAGAAATATACAAATGAAAAGTAGATGGACGAATGAGAAGTAAAAAAAATAGCTGAAGGAGAAAAATCAGCCGAAGTAAGAATCAGCTGAAGCGAAAAGCATTTAAAGCTTTACAAGAGAAAAGCATTTAAAGCTTTACAAGAGAAAAGGCATTTAAAGCTTTACAAGAGAAAAGCGTATTTAAAGTTTTACAAGAGAAAAGCGGCCGATACAAAATATTAGACGGAAGAAAAAACATCAGTTTGAGTTAGTTACGGAGTCAAATTGAATAACCATTTTTTCAAGATTCAAGAAGCGATATTCAAGAAACAAATGAAGAACCCGACTATAAATAAGAGTCGAGATTGAAGAAGATACAACTTCATGAAACCTTGAATATTCAACTTTGATTTTCGATTATCGAGAGAAAATTGTGAACGATATTTCGAGTTAACAAGTGTTAAGAGCATTTCTATTGAATAAGCTCTTTACTATTCTTTCAATTAGAAAGTGTTACAGATAGCCCAAGAGGCTAAGAGTAAAGAATATTTTTGTAAAGAGACTGAGAGGCTCAATCGAAAGAATACTTGTAAATGCCTCGTAAATAGTGAAATCTCATAAGGATATCTCGAGGACCGGACGTAGCCGCGGTTTCAAAGTGAACCAGATAAATTGCTGTGTTTTTTTTTCTACTCTCATATTACTTATATCGTAGTTTTCAAAATTAACAAAGTCTTTTAAACTAGTTACTTAATTGATTTACGATAAGTTTTGAAAGAACAAGTAATTTCTAAAGGGATTAACGAAAAGTTTATCACAATTCAACCCCCTTCTTGTATCTTGATCATATTATTGTTCAATATATTAACGTGTGATTCACTTCAATTGGTATCAGAGCCTGGTGTTCAAGAATCACTTTAAAAAAGTGTGAATTAAAGAAAATGGTGGAATCACACATGTATATTGCCGAAGGAGCTTCAATCACTAGACCTCCAGCATTCAATGGTGAAGACTTCCACTATTGGAAGGACCGGATGAGATTGTTTATCGAATCTACTCACATTGACCTTTGGGACATCATCGAGAACGGACCATACACACCTGAAGATGATGATAAAAATCCAATTCCACGAGAAAGATGGACAACCGAAAGCGAAAGCAAGATTTCAACTAAACTCAAGCGAAGTTTTTCGAGTCAGGTATCGAGCGAGCGAAGCGAGTATGACAAAGTTCATGGATGCGACAATCGCCAAAGAAATGTGGGATACATTATCAATTGCACATGAAGGAACAAATCAAGTCAAGGAGTCCAAGATAAGCATTCGGTGCATCAAGACGAGTTGTTCAAAATGAAAGAAGAAGAGACTATTGATCAAATGTTCGAAGATTTCAAACAATTGTTAATAGGCTAAAGCTCTTGGAAGAACGTCTAATATCAAGACCATGTTCGAAGATTTTGAGGAGTCCGCCAAAAGATGGAGACCCAAAGTAATCTTGCATAAGAAGCCAAAGACTTAAGCGCATTAAAGCTTGATGAATTGCTTGGATCATCAAGATACACGAAGTAGAGCTTGATGCGTAAGATAAGCCCAAGAAAGAGAAGTCCATAAATACCAAAGCAGTCAAAAATCACAAAATTCGAAGAAAAGACAAAGAGGAATACATCAAAGGCATTAAAGATTGAAGAATCAAAGGATGATGATTCCAAGAAGTCGAAATCAATCAAGTAATGAAGACGATGAGCTATCTTTCATTTCAAGAAAGATAAGAAGAATGTGGAAAAAGAAATTCAAAGGAAATTCAACATTCGGAAGAAACAAAAAAGACGATGGAAAAGTCGAGAAAGCATCTATTACATGTTATGAATGCAATAAGCCGACATTACAAGTCCGAGTGTCCAATGTTGAAAAGACAACCCAAAAAGAGTAGGGATAACAAGAAAAGCATGATGGCAACGTGGGAGGATCTCGATTCATCGTAATCGATACAAGCTCGTAAGCGTCGAACATGCTAAAATATGTCCGTAGTCAAGAAGAAAGTGATGAAGAGGTAACTTCTAGCTATAATAATATACAAGATGCATACTGTAATTGTTAGAGGATTCTCATGCTATTCAAACAAAGACAAGTCGTTGAAGAAGAAATATGTAAAAACCTCAAACATACTCGTGAGATAGAGAGTGAGAATATATGTCCGAGAAAGCAAGTCGAGGAACTCGAATAACAACAAAGTTATAGATAGATCCAAGAGATTAAACAATTGAAATCGAGAATCAATAATCTCTCGATTGATCTAGCTAAATTTACGATAAGACAAAAAGATGAATGAAATGCTAGGAAAATGCATATCCGAGTGATAAACTGGATTAGGGTTTACTAAAAATAAGTCCCAGATACGTGAAATCAATTGTTCAAAAAGATAAGAAAAATATCAATCAGTTTTCAAAAGGTCATCAACGCTTTCATTCTACTTCTTATTATCATTCATTACACCATACTAACCCTAAAGGACCCAAGAGAATCTGGGTACCTAAAACAAGATAATATCTCCTACAGAAATCCTTCTTTGAAGAGCCAAAGAACCACCATTGGTATTTGGACAAGGATGCTCACACACGTGACGGAAAAAAGTCTATGTTCCTAGATCTTCAAAGACAAGAAAGGAGGTTCGGTAACTTTTGGAGACAACAAGGTGGCAAGATAATCGGGATTGGTAAGATTGGTAAGAATTCCCGTGCATGCATTAACAACGCATCGCTAGTTGATGGTCTAAAGCATAACTTGATAAGTATTCGCAATTATGTGATTCGGTTTTGAAGTTACATTCAACCAAAACTTTTGTGAAGTCGAAACAAAGATGGTTCTATCTTCTTTCGGCCGAAAGACTAAACAATCTTTACAAAATTGATTTAGACGATTTTCGCCTCAAAATATTTCATGTTTTTATCTATCAAGAAGAAAGACCGATCCGCATAAAAACTAGGTCATGTCAATTTTAAACATATTTCAAAACTTTGAAACATGATTTGGTAAAAGGTTTGCCACAAATTTGTTTTGACAAAGATTTCTTTTGTGAAAGTTGTCGAAAAGGGAAACAAGTTAAAACCTCTTTCTTCAACACATTTCAGAATCTCATCTAGACCACTGAGAGTTGTTACATATGGATTTATTTGGTCCAACAAGGACAATAAGTCTTGGTGGAAAGAAGTATGGACTTGTCATTGTTGATGATTTTACAAGGTTTTGTTGGATACTTTTCCGCACATAAAGATGAGTCTTTCAAGTGCGTTAGAAACCTTTCCACGAGGTTACTGAATGAAAAGGAGTGTCTATAGCCAAAGATAAGGAGTGATCATGGTGGAGAATTGAGAATGAGAAATTTAGAGTATTCTCGCGAAGAAAATGGAATTTTCCATAACTTCTCTCGCCTCAAGGACTCCGCAGCAGAATGGAGTTGTTGAAAGGAAGAATAGGACGATTCAAGAGATGGCAAGAACAATGTCATGCGAGATGAATCTTCCTAAATATTTCAAGCGTTCGTCAATACAACATGCTATATTCGTAATAGAGTGTTCATGCGACCAATATCAAGAAAACTCCCTATGAGTCAGGAAATGGAAGGAAACCAAACATTTTTATTTCCATCCTTTCGGTTGCAAGTGCACTATTCTCAACACAAAGAAAGTTCGGACAAGTTTAATGCAAAGACACTTTCAGAATATTTCTAGGTTATTCTCTCACCTCAAAGGCATTTAGAGTCTACAACCTCACCTCAAAGATCGTGAAGAAACTATTCATGTCAAGTTCGATGATAGCTCTCAACCCAATAAGGAAGAGGAATCGATAATGATGTCATTACATAAGCCTTTGACGGAGTACAAAAAGTATCTTCATCGAAACACTATATGACTAAAAGAAAGACATTTCAAGAATTTGAGTTAAAGAAAGATCGGAGATACAAAAGTTCTCATCCTAAAGAGTAAATTATCGGAGAAACCTCGTAAGGTGTTCAACAAGGTCCAAGTTCGTAAGAGAAGCCAACGTGACATTTATATCGAAGTAGAACCTAAGAAGATTGATGAAGCTCTAAAAGATGAAGCATGGATACTAGCTATGCAAGAGGAGTTGAATCAATTACAGAGAAATAAAGTCCGGTCCTTAGTTCCTAAACCCGAAAAGAAATCCATTATTGGTACTAGATGGGTATTCAAGAATAAACTAGACTTAATCAGGAAAATTAAGTCGCAATAAGGCAAGATTAGTAGACAAGGCTATAATCGCAAGAAGGAATAGACTACAATGAGACATATGCTCCAAAGAGCAAGACTTGAAGCAATAAGGATATCTTGCATGCATATGCGGTTTGCCATGACATAGCTTTTTCGATGGATGTAAAAGTGCATTTCGAATGGTTTTATAGATGAAGAAGTCTATGTTAAGCAACCTCCGGATTTGATGACATAAAGTATCCAGATCATGTCTACGACTTCATAAAGCCTTATATGGATCAAACAGCCCCTAGAGCATGGTATGATCGTCGAGTTCATTTCTTATAGAAAATGGATTTACTAGAGGTAAAGTAGACAAAACTCTTTTAGGAAGAACTTGAGTAATGATTTCATTATCAGGTAAATTTATGTCGATGATATTATTTTTGGTGCAACTTGAAAGGTTATGCATGAGTTTTGAAAATCGATGAAAATGAATTTGAGATGAGCACGATGGGTGAGTTAAAATTCTTTCTTGGATTGCAAGTAAAGCAAACCGAGGATAAGATTTTATCCATCAACAAATATATCTTAAAGAATTGTTGTCTAAGTTTGATATGCGCGGTGTTAAATATATGTCTACCCCGATGCATCCTTCAAACTTGTTGTCAAAAGACGAAAGTGGTAAGAAGGTGGATCAAACCCTATTTAGAAGGATGATTGGTTCTTTGCTTTATCTTACGTGAAAGTAGACTGACATTCTATTCAAGCAGTATGTCAGGTGCAAGGTTTCAGCCGATCCTGAGAATCTCATTATATTGTCAGAAACGAATTTTGAGATATCTCGCAGTACTACCGATCTTTGCTTAATGTATGAGAAATGTAAAATTTCAGGTTGAATGGATATTGCGATCGCGGACTATGCCGGTGATAGGATCGAAAGGAAGAGCACGAGTGGTGGTCGCACTTTCGACCAAACACAGTGTCATGGTCAAGCAAGAGACAAAGCTCGATTGCATTATCAATCGCCGTTGAATATATGTCTACCGCAAGTTGTTGTTCACAAATATTGTGGATCAAGTATCAATTAGAGGACTACTCAATACAAGAGGAAGAGATTTCAATATATTGTGACAACACCAAATACCATCACCTTGTCAAAGAATCCAATTCAACATTTAAGGGTAAAGCACATGAAGTCGACATCATTTCTTGAGAGATTACGCTCGTAAGAAAGTCGTCGACCACAATTCAGAGAAGCGAATATCGGTGGGCGGATATCTTCACAAAACCACTAAGTGAAGATCGCTTTAAAGAAATCGACGCAACCTCAATATGGTGATGGTTACGGACCATTCATCCGGTTTTTCATAAAGACAAGATGATGTATTTGGAGGAGTTAACGGACCATTCATCCGGTTTTCATAAAGACAAGATGATGCATCGGAGGAGTTAACGGACCATTCATCCGGTTTTTCATAAAGACAAGATGATGAGCGGAGGAGTTAACGGACCATTCATCTGGTTTTTTATAAAGACAAGACAATGGAACGGTGGAGTTAACGGCGTTAGACGGTTTCAGATATAAAACTTCTTTCACAAGAAAAAGTTTTAGAGGGAAAAACATCACGATCATCGAGAAGTACAATAGTTCTAGAATTCGCTATAAATTCCTAAAACGACTTTTGGGATTTCTACCAATTCAAAATTGCTAGTTCTCTTAAATCTCTCCGAAATTTCTTCAAGCAAGTTCCTACCAATCGTAATCAAGAAGATGAATGTCAAGCCCATTTTGCGAGTTGATCCAGGATCGGGCTGGGGAAGATTGGTAAACTTCGAAGAACTAAGAAAAGAACAGATGGATATAGAGCCGGAGATAATAGCGGCAGGTTGGAGAAACTTCTTTCAAGTACGAGATGAAGTCTATCTCCAAGAAGTTTATGAGTTCTGGAAGAATACTAAGTCAGTAGACGATACAATCGTGTCGAATGTAGACACACACTCTGTTATAGTAACGAAGGAGTTACTGGGAGAAAGTCACTAATGTCCGATGGATGGAGTTCAACTCACTAATATGGCGAAATGGATGACTAAGCTTAAGATGAACGAAGATGAAGTTAGTCGTCAACTTTATGGTCAAAATAACCCAATTGAAAGGAGAGCCTCTTGGCTGGTACCAAAGGCAAGGGTATTGTTCGCGGTTCTATGTGACTGTGTTTTACCGAGAATAGGTTCACGACATCAGGTCACTACCCTGGATGAACAATGTATTCTTCATCTTCTGAATCATCACCCAATAGATTTACCATATTTGATTTATCAGTACATGGTAAAATCAATAAAGGATACAAACACTTGTCCCATGGGATGTTGTTGACAAGAGTGTTCAGAGAATCGGCATCGATTGGATTGAGAATTAGATGAAAGATATCTGTTAAAAGCTATATAGATTCAACATCTATTGCTAAATGGGTCCGAGATTTTCGTACGTAAAAGGAGCAGAATCGCCAAGAAAGCAACAATCGAGGGGAGCGATATCAAGAAGTCTTCTATGAAGGAAACAAGATCACATTCTCGAATCAAAGTCGAGAAGTGTTCAATTTTTGAATCAGTGACTTGAAGCGTAAGGGAACCACTTCTTGAGTGACATTCCAAAGCAAGCAAGAAGGTCACCCAGAGCGAAAACTACAAATGTAAAGAAGCCACCAATCCAGAGAATCAAGTCAATCAAAGCATTCTGAACTGCAAAGATCAAAAGCTACAAAGTCGTTGACATCAATCCTTGAAAAAGATTCAGAAACTCAGTCTCAAGGAAGTGGAGGAAAAAGGAAAGAAGAACTTGAAAAGAAAAAAACGCAACCTAAAAAGTCACCAAGGGGAAAGAAAATGAGTGCGACAAAAGAAGGAAGTCCAAAAACAGAAACAAAGTCTAAGAAGGTAAGGCAAGAAAAGACTGTTGTTGATACTACAGAAAAGTCTGTTGTTGATACGGTTGATATTGCTGAAGTAAAAATGGAAGTTGTTACTGGTAATCTTAAGGATACTCACAATGTCCTTGATAATCCAATTTTTGAAGTAGTTTCTACTAATTTTCAGTCTTCACTTATTCGCAAGCAAATTGCTACACATGTTATGGGACAAAAGGTTACTCAAAAAGTCTTGAGTGTGATGACTAATGTTCCATCCAAATATTTAACTTTTCAAAGAGAAAGTTGGGAACACAGATTGGTTGTCACAGAGGAGAAGAAGACCAAATCTGTCATCATCCGAGACAAACCAAAGAGATTTGTGAAAGCCTTCTTCAAATCAATTGAATTTGATAACAACATTCTACATCCGCTGGATAGGGGTTACAAAATTTCTATGATCAATCAAGAGAGTTGAAGAGAACCATATCCACCAGAGCCATTTGAGAGCGTGTTACTTTTTATCCAATATCGACGATAAAGAATCAAGGTGGTACCGATTTACAACCACCAAATTTTGTTGAACGCAGTGTGAAGAGAAACTGTCGAAAGTTCAACCGTAACCGCTTTTGATGACATGACTTCGATCGATTGCGAAGCGGTCTAATTGATTGATGAAACATGTGAAGAGAAAAGAAGTGGAAGTTCTATCTGCATTTATCAAGATCTAGGAACAAGCCAAACTAAGGCTACAAAGAAATGATCCACAGGAGGCACTATCGAAGCGGTCAGATGTCGTTCTCTTCCGATTGGCAACTTAAAATGTTCTTATAGTATTTTACGTAATATTCGCAAAATCGACCTCGTGGGAGATCAACTCGATTCAGAAGCTATGCCTTGGCTTGGAAGCACATTTCAACGATACTTGATTCCTATGATCTTGATATTCCCGATCGTCAGATATGTTCCTCCGCCTCTCTACAAATTATCGAACCACATGTCTCAAACGTGGAAGCTTATACAACAACGATTCTTTGTTGTTGATGAACAAGTTGTTGAGACAGAATCCTCATTGCAAATTTAATCATTGACTTTAAAGAAACAAGTTCGTAAACTTGATAAGGATATGAAGAAGATTAAGAAGATGCTGAAAAGTTGGTGAAACAGTTTGAGAAATAATTTTTTTTGATTAATAACAAATAGGGGGAGAAGGAAGAATGAGAAGGGAGAATCAGCTGAAAGGAAAAGGCAGAAGAAATTTTGAAAGTAGAAGTTATTTTTGATTTATTCATACTTCTGTATATTTGATACCTTTCATATTTCTCTATTTCACAATATTTGTTATCATCAAAAAGGGGGAGAATGTTAAGTCAAACAAGACTTCACGTATTAAATAATTTTGATGATAAACAAAGAGAAATATACAAATGAAAAGTAGATGGACGCATGAGAAGTAAAAAAACAGCTGAAGGAGAAAAATCAGCCGAAGTAAGAATCACCAAGTTTAAAAGCGATTTAAAGCTTTACAAGAGAAAAGCGGCCGATACAAAATATCGAGACGGAAGAAAGAAACATCATTGAGTTAGTTACTGAGTCAAACCGAATAACCGCTTTTCAAGATTCAAGAAGCGTATATTCAAGAAACAATTGAAGAACCCGACTATAAATAAGAGTCGAGATTGAAGAAGATACAACTTCATGAAACCTTGAATATTCAACTTTGATTTTCGATTATCTCGAGAGAAAAGTTGTGAACGATATTTCGAGTGAGCAGTGTTAAGAGCATTTCTATTGTAATAAGCTCTTTACTATTCTTTCAATTAGAAAGTGTTACGAGATAGCTTTGAAGAGGCTAAGAGTAAAAGAATACTTCTCAGAAAGAGACTGGAGAGGCTCAATCGAAAGAATACTTGTAAATGCTCGTAAATAGTGAAATCTCATAAGGATATCGAGGATCGGACGTAGCCTACGGTTTAGGGTGAACCAGATAAATTGCTGTGTTTTTCTTTCTACTCTCATATTACTTATATCGTAGTTTTCAAAATTAACAAAGTCTTTTAAACTAGTTACTAATTGATTTACGATAAGTTTTGAAAGAACAAGTAATTTCTAAAGGGATTAACGAAAAGTTTATCACAATTCAACCCCCTTCTTGTATCTTGATCATATTATTGTTCAATATATTAACGTGTGATTCACTTCAATTGGTATCGAGCACGGTGTTCAAGAATCACTTTAAAAGTGTGAATTAAAGAAAATGGTGGAATCACACATGTATATTGTCAAGGAGCTTCAATCACTAGACCTCCAAAGATTCAATGGTGAAGACTTCCACTATTGGAAGGACCGGATGAGATTGTTTATCGAATCTACTCACATTGACCTTTGGGACATCATCGAGAACGGACCATACACACCGAAGATGATGATAAAATCCAATTCCACGAGAAAGATGGACCGAAAGGTAAAGCAAGATTTCAACTAAACTCAATGAAGTTTTTCTTGAGTTGTGCATTGAAAGCGAGTATGACAAAGTTCATGGATGCGACACGCCAAAGAAATGTGGGATACATTATCAATTGCACATGAAGGAACAAATCAAGTCAAGGAGTCCAAGATAAGCATTCGGTGCATCAAGACGAGTTGTTCAAAATGAAAGAAGAAGAGACCATTGATCAAATGTTTGGAAGATTTCAAACAATTGTTAATAGGCTAAAAGCTCTTGGAAGAACGCATAAATACCAAGACCATGTTCGAAAGATTTTGAGGAGTCTCGCCAAAAGATGGAGACCCAAAGTAATCGCCGATGAAGCCAAAGACTTAAGCGTACTAAAGCTTGATGAATTGCTTGGATCATCAAGATACAGTAGAGCTTGATGCGTAAGATAAGCCCAAGAAAGAGAAGTCCATAGCGCTCAAAGCGGTCAAAAGAATCACAAAATTCGAAGAAAAGACAAAGAGGAATACATCAAAGGCATTAAAGATTGAAGAATCAAAGGATGATGATTCCAATAAGTCGAATCAATCAAGTAATGAAGACGATGAGCTATCTTTCATTTCAAGAAAGATAAGAAGAATGTGGAAAAAGAAGTCCAAAGGAAATTCAACATTCAGAAGAAACAGCGGCAAAGACGATGAAAAAGTCGAGAAAGCATCTATTACATGTTATGAATGCAATAAGCCGGGACATTACAAGTCCGAGTATCCAATGTTGAAAAGACAACCCAAAAAGAGTAGGGATAACAAGAAAAGCATGATGGCAACATGGGAGGATCTGGATTCATCGTAATCGACATACAAGCTCGAAGCGCCGTAACATGCTAAAATATGTCCGTAGAAGAAGAAAGTGATGAAGAGGTAACTTCTAGCTATAATAATATACAAGATGCATACTCAGAATTGTTAGAGGATTCTCATGCTATTCTGAAACAGTACAAGCTGTTGAAGAAGAAATATGTAGAAAACCTCAAACATACTCATGAGATAGAGAGTGAGAAAGTGTTACAGATAGCCTGAAGAGGCTAAGAGTAAAAGAATATTTGCTGTAAAGAGACCTGGAGAGGCTCAGTCGAAAGAATACTTGTAAACAGTTCAGAAATAGTGAAATCTCAGAAGGATATCTGAGGACTGGACGTAGCCCACGGTTTGGGGTGAACCAAGATAAATTGCTGTGTTTTTTCTTTCTACTCTCATATTACTTATATCGTAGTTTTCAAAATTAACAAAGTCTTTTTAAACTAGTTACGAATTGATTTACGATAAGTTTTTGAAAGAACGGGTAATTTCTAAAGGGATTAACGAAAAGTTTATCACAATTCAACCCCCCCTTCTTGTGTATCTTGATCATATTATTGTTCAATATATTAACGTGTGATTCACTTCAAACACAATCAGATCACATTCATTCGATGATTCAACATAATATAAAACAAACAATTAATTGAGTGAGGCTACTCACAGATTACTCTCGAAGCTAATGCCTAGAAGTTCTGACAACGTCTAGATGTTCTGACAACGTCTAGATGTTGACATTCCAATTGGTTCTCTATATCAAGCAATATATACATATCACATTTATGCATAATTATAAGTGTTTATTAGTGCACATGTATGTATATAAAATATACATAATGCATGTTCATGACAATCTCGAGTATTGCTCTATCATTCTCGTCATGTAAACATTCATATTCCCAAATTCACATAAGGTATCATTTATACTTATGGTTTATACCTCAAATAAACACTTGGAATCTAATTTCATAACCCAATAAATCATTTCAAATTTTTCCAAAAATTGACTTTGGGGTCTACTGTTCTTGATCATTTAGACAATGCAAATGAAGTAATTTGGCAATACTTTCTTCTAAAAAATTGTCTCCTATCTCTGAAATTTCTAATGACACCAAGATCATTCAATTAGGTTCAATAATCTGAAAGTTATACCCCAATCATTTTCAGACTATTCTTATACTAGAATAGTATTCTGTGCTCAAATCCAGAAGCTGAAATTCTTAGAGACTGAATTAAAACTCATTTTCTTCAAGCAATTTGTATCCCTATGTCTCTAGTTTATTCTAAATTAAAAATCACTCCATTTGAATAACTATAGAACAAGTTATTGTCAAAATAACAAAGCATGCTTAAATTGTGTAGGAAAGTTTGCCATGGCAAAGCCAAAAATTGGTTGCAACCAACTTTTCCAAATTCCTAGTGAAATTACTACAAGTAAGCCACAGTGAACCCAAGAGTTAGCTACGGAGAACTTTTCCAAAGTGGAAATCCTTCAATTTGGCCGCGGAGAACTAATGAGTTAGTCGCAATGAACTTTTATTGGGAGGAAAATTCCTTTGGAAATCTTGCAAGTTAGCTGTGGCAAACCAAAGAGTTGGCCATGACGAACTTTCACAGAAGCATTGTTGCTATATTTTTATAGATTTATCAACAGCTAACATCTCACCCCTAACACATCTTTTTCTCATCCAATCCTTCTTATATCATAATATCACATTACTCTATATTTTCCTTAACTTAAAACTCATTTTAATTCATCTAAAAAAACCCCAAGAAACTCATGTATATCAATAGTAAAAACACTTATACATATATCACCAAAACAAAGCATACACCTTTCTACTTCATTTACTCTTCATTCTCAACTCCATTTCAACTCAATATCATTCAAAAACCAATGCATGATCTATATTTGATCATTAACCAAAAATAGAACATATATATTTACTAATTCATAAACAATTTTTTGCACTCATCTAACTCCACTTTGATGATCATTTAACCTCAGCATCATCTCTATAACAATATATGAATTATTACCCATCACATATATACAAGAGTAGGACATTTACATAGACTTTTCATCATCCACGACCCACACATAAAAACTCACATAATCAAGTCATTAGTCTTTCATTTCTCATCATTATACTTTCATTTAGGAATACCTATGAAGATTAACAAGCTACTTACTTTATTTAGCTCCAAATCTTCAAAGTCTCACTCAACTTTAGCTTCACACACAACCCACGATCATCATCTTGAAGGTTGGAAGGTTTGAGTTTTCTTATGGAAATGAAGAAGCAATAAAATGGAAGTAGCAATCGATAGATGGAAGGCAAGGTTTAAAATGGGTGAGGTGAGAGTGAGTGAAGAAACGAAAATAGAGAAGAAGAAGAAGAAAGCATGAGATAATCGTGAGAGACAAACAAAATTGGTCTTTCAACTTAAAAGAATGGTGGGTTTTAAGACATGGCTTGGCAAGTGACACTTGTCACTTGCCACATATCCAATTTCTATGAATTCAAACTATGCTCTCTTATTTAACTAGTCCAATCAATTTCAATTTCAATTCCTACTCCAATGTCTCCCAAATTTCAATGACACTTGTCAATAAATCCTAAAGTCATTAATTATACTACCATTTATCATTTGTCTTGTCACTTGGCATTTTTTCTAGTCCAAAAATTACCCAAATTTTTAGAAATTATCATAAAATTCACCAAAATTCTAAATCAATAAATATACTCTCCAAATTAGTTGTCATTACATAAAAATCACAATTCTCAATATAATCATATTTATAAACAATTATACTCGAAAATTGTCAATGAATGCATGTATAATTATTTTAATGTAAAAAATTCAATATTCACGTGTATGTGCAGATCATATAATGCATGAGCATGAAATGCATTTTCTAATCTATCAACAATCTCTCATGTATATACTTTTCTAGCCTCAACATTGGTAATGGGACGTTACATTAGCATACCTGGAGGTTGAAGGCTCAATTAAAATGGAGAAATTTTAATTTGTTTTATAAAATTTTATTTTATAATTGGTTAATGCTGAATTGATAGGAAATTTTTGCAAGGATTAGGAAGTGGCGTAAACTTCCTTTAGATGCCATTCTTCCTTTGAATTGGACATGCTTAGAAAATGATTGAGATTCAACCAGGTAGCTTGTTTTTCCTTTCCCTTTCTAGATTAGTCTTATCATTATGAAATTCTTATGTGGAAATCATTAATGAAAGTACGTTGACTTGTTTACGCATTTGCTTATAATGTACAAAGTGATAGTAGGTGTGTTTGTTTTAAAATCGTAGGAGATGAGTTTTAAGGATTTGAATATTCTTCTAATATTGAGCAAAGATACAATTTCAGTTTGTGCTTTTGCGTTTAGGTTGTCACTAACTTGCCAAAGATATCTTTTGAGCCATTATGTATCTATGCATTACAATAGGTTGCATGTTTACTAAATATTATATATGAATATATTCTTATATGTACTCCGACCATTAGTCGATTGATCACATGATTTACTTTAATATCTTTTAAGCATGATAAGTGTAAAATTATGATATTAGTTGCAGAAAACTCAGTGGTTATAAAATTGAAAATTACTAGGGACATGACTACTTAATAATTCTGATATATGATTTCATAAGTTCGATTAGTAATGTGGGAATTAAATGTCCATTTTGATATTAATGAGTTGTTACTTAAATGTCCTTTTGACCTTGTCTTGTTTATCTATCTCCAGATTTCAAGAAAAAAAAAGGACTAGAGAATTTCAGAAATCAATCTAAGATTATATGCATTCAATCTTAGACGCTTTGACAAATGCTGCAGTTTTGGGAGACAGTACGAGTGATGGGGGTGAGACATCAATTTCCCTCCACAAAACATCCATGGCACCAATATGGCTATACTTGTATTGTTTGCATTCAACCACCTAGTGGGAAAGGCAAACACAAATATATGCATGTGTAACTTGTGCATGACTATAAAGTTTGCTTTAAAACCTGTAAAGTTTTAAGAGTCAAAAACCCTTGCCTTCATTCACGTAGTACAGCCAATATATACAAAGTGTTTGAGCTATGCAAGGAAACAATCACCTACAAAATCTCCTAGAATATCACTATCTACTATATAGATATACATTAAGGATATAAACACATATATTGCCTAATACTCCCACTCAAGTTGGAGTATGCGGATTACGGATGCCTAACTTGGAGTGAACTAACGTAAAATGATGGGAATCATAAGCCTGGGTGAAAATATCAGCAAATTGGTGAGCTGAATGAATATGTGAAGTGGAAATTACCCCAGCTTGAATATTGTCACAAAGAAAATAGCAATAAATCTCGATATGTTTAGTACGATCATGGATGACAGGATTGGAGGCAATATGTATAGTGGCTTTGTTTTCGCTGAATAAACATGTGGGTTGCAGGTGTGTAACACCTAAAGAATGTAGCAAACTCTTAAACCAAATCAACTAACAAGTAATAGTGGCTATGGAATGATACATAACTTTTGCAGACGAGTGTGACACAGTGTGTTGCTTCTTAGTCTTCTAAGAGATAGGAATAATCAAGCTAGACAAAATAACCAGTAAGAGAACAATAGCTCAAAGGCCAACTAGCCTAATTAGAGTCACGATAACCATAGAACTATAAGTCTAAATCAGCATGCAAAAGTATACCTTGGATAGGATTATCCTTTAAATAGAGAGGCACGAAAGGCAGCTTCCCAGTGTTTGGACTGTGACTGTTGCATAAATTACACCAATATATGAACACAATAACTGAGCTTAGGGTGTGCTATGGTCCAATAAATCAAATGGCCAATGAGACAACAATAAGGCTCCAGATCAGAAAGTGCTTGTAAACTAAAGCAAGGCAGTAATTTTGCTCCATTAAGAAGCGCACCAATTTAACAACTGTCAAATAAGCATCAGAGAGAATATCCAACACATGTTTACATTGACAAAGGAAAATGCCTTCACAATTGCGAGCTACCTCAAGACCAAGAAAATATTTAAGTCGATCAAGATCTTTCATGGGGAAACAACCACTTAGATAGGATTTGGGACGATGATAGGATCAAGATTGTTCCCTGCAATAAGAATATTGTCAACATATAAAAGAATATAGGAAGATTTAGAGTCCTTATGCAAGGTGAAAAGACAATAATCGACCTAGGACTGGTAGATGCCATATGTCTTGAGAGTTACTTTCAACTTAACATATCAATAACAAGGAGCTTGTCGTAAACCATAAAAGGATCGACAAAGATGACAAACCTTAGGCATGCACATGTATACTTCTTCAGCCAAGTCACCATATAGAAAAGCATTATTGACATCCATTTGATGTCATTCCTAATTTCAAGCAATAGCAACAACTAAGACAGTACGACAGTCACCATTTTGGCTACAAAGGCAAAGGTCTCAGTGTAGTCAATACCCTCAATTTGACTATTACCATAAATAATTAGGCGAACCATATGTCATTCTATAGTACCATCAAAGAAATATTTAATTTTGTAGACCCATTTGCAACCGATGGAAGTCTTACCAGGAGACAAATCCGCAACAATCCTTATGCCACTCTATTCAAGAGCCTTAATTTCCTTGCACATGGCCTCATGCAAATGGGGTTGAAAAATAGTCTCATGGTATGACTTGGGTTCAAACTTTGCTAAAATAGTTACAAGAAAGGCACGATGTGGAGTAGAAAAATTATTATAATTTACATAACAAGAAAAAGTATACAAGATATTTGAGGATACTGATGGAGAGGTAAAGACGCCGGGGGGGGGGGGGGTCGATGCGTACTATATTGGTGCAAACATAATCACGCAAATGCACTGCAAGTTTCTTTTATTGAATTCCATTACCATATAACTCAAGTGGAGCCATATAACGAGTGAGTCACCATCAGGAGAAGGAACTGAAGTTGATAAGGTGACATCAGGAGAAGAAGCAACAGGATTAGTAAGTGAAGTATCACCTACAATAGCACCTTCATCCAATTCATCATCTAAAGTGCGACGTATGAACTCAAATGGAAGCTTAGAAAATGAAAAAAAGGGCGAGGGAGTGGACCCAGACAATGTAAATGGGAAACAATTCTCATTAAATTAAACATTATGTGATAAAAAGTGGCACCCACTCTCAAGATCAAAAACCTTCCAACCCTTTTGTCAATGAGTATATCCTAAAAATAAGCATTTTCAACTTTGTGAAACAAACTTTTCTCAGTGTCAATAGCAAAAATGTAAATAACATAAGCACCCAAAAACTCAAAGATGGCTATACAAAGGGGGTTTCCTATATAAAATTTGATAAGGACTCTTTCTCTCATTTAATGTAGCGCCCCCTTACTGTAGGCTACGCACCGGAACGCCCGTAGGTCATTCCGATACATATCTCACGATACGGGTGCACTACGATTCGATCATTTCTATAATTCACATGGCATCAATATAATAAAGCTGTAATATCAGATTCACTTAAATTTTAGAACCAAAAGATACTTCTCATTTCATTTCTTAAAAACCGTAAGTTCACAATTCTGTCGGATTACAACTGTACAAAACTAAAAGGGGCTAAAATAACTCCTAACTAGGTCATCCCCAAAAGATCCTAGCTGACCGACCTGTGGGCCATACTCCTCTCACCGACACTCACACAACAGGAAAAGTCTCGCAAACTGGAGCTAGGAGTCAACTATCGCTGTCCTGAAAAATAATTGCAATGTTGGTGAGTTTGCGAACTCAGCGAGAAACCATCATCGATAGTCCACCCAACTCATGCATATTCAAAAAATTCACACAATATCATATATATCACAACCAGAAAATCTCAAACATGCAATTTCACATTTATAAGGCTTTTCGCCTTTCATGCAATTCTCACTTAATCATTCATATACAATGCATATGCGACACTTTTCGTTTTGTTACGTTGTTGTGACCTTGTTCCTGAGCTCATTTACGTTGAGCCATTGGCTCTGAAAAAATTGGGCTTGAAGCCCTGATACGTTGAGCATAAAGCTCTGAAAATCGTTGGGCACGAGGCCCTATGCGTTGAGCTTAAAGCTCTGAATACGGTGGCTACACCGGTCACAACTGTCAATTATCTGATTATGCATAATGGCATGAATGCACATGTTCCAAATTTCACTAGTCGTGTCACAGTCTAATATCACCTATCCAATTTGCATTTGAAACCAATTAATGGCAATTTATGCACAATTAACACTTCTATAGCACATCCCAAATATTTCGAACACCTGTGATCCGAAATCAATCAAAACAACCACACATAATCCTTCCTTAACTCCCCATGGCATAATTGCATAAAATGTGACACATAAAGGTTGAGAAACCAACTAGGTTACTCACCTCAGGACTTCCGAGCTACTGCCGAGAAGTCTCGCCTACGTCGGACGATCGACGATCCACTTGAGCCTCTACAATAATCATAATATCCAAATATTACTAATTGCACAATTTCAGATATTCAAAGATGCATATGTATCGAATAATTTACGTACTATACATGTTATGACATTTTCAACCCTAATCCCGAATCTTTTTAATTCAACTCACTCACTCCAATAAAATTTCCGAAATTCCATCTTATCAATTCAAAAATCTTCGTCTCTAAATTTCAATTAATCACTAGCCAACTCATTAGAAATTTAAATTTAAACCTCAAAATTATCACATAACCAACTTAATTCATTGTCGGAAAAGCAAGGGTCCTCGTCGCGACGCAAGGTCGCTCGTCGCGGCGAGACTTCTCTCCCTCGCCGTGACGCACGCTTCTTTTCTCCCGCGGAGTAAAATCTTCTGCTCTCCACGACGTGCGCTGCTGCTCGTCGCGACGTGCAGACAAAAATCCGCTCGTCGCGGCCTACATCTCCACTCGTCGTGGCGTGCGACAGAAATCGGCTCGTCGCGGCGTAGAAAGAAATATTCGTCGCGACGTGCAAGAAGGGGTGGCTCGCCTGCGAACCCAAAAAGTCATCCGAAACCCAGAATTTCCCAGATCTTCTGATATATAAACCATTTAATTCAATCCAGATCACTCCTAAACAACTTTCTATACTAAACCCAACTCATTTCTAACCTCAAATCCATCCAATATCAATTATTTCTCAAATACCCAAATCAAAATCTACATTTTCCTTAAAACCTATATCATCCGAAACTTCTAAATTCATAAACAATTTACAACTTAATTCTATGATCAAATCAAACAACTTAAAACATAAAGAAGAAGAACTTACTTGTTTTGAACCTTCAACCTTTCACAAATCACCAAGATATTTCAAATCCTCAAGCTAAGCACACCCACGATTTTTCACTTCAAACCAACACCAAATCCATTTTTCTCCATTTCAAAGCTTAAACTAGGTTAACAAGAATGATTGGAGCAATTTAAAGGAAGGAAGTGGAAACAACAAGCAAGGATAATGATGGATCACGAAGGAGAAGAGAAGAAGGAATGGAATTTTCTTTCAAAAGCAAAGAGGATCGTGAGAGCAAAGTTTAAAAGTTAGGGTTTAAATGTATGGGATTTAAAGCTAAGGCATGTTTGGTAATTCATTTGCCACATGCCCAAATCTCAGGGTCTAAAAATCCGATTCTTATTCTAATTTCTCCCGAATTTTGCAACGATAATAATTAATAAATCCTCAAATCATAACTCTAATTATCTCACACCGATTATCAATCAATTGCATGAACCAAAATCCGATTAATCAATCATTTAGCCATTTTTTCGTCCGACCCATAACTCTAAAAATCCCAGAAAATTCCTATAAATCCTCAAAATATATGACACATGTTCCTACACTCTGATTTCGATTTTCAACTCTCTAAAATTCAATTTCTCTCCAATTCTATATTCAAAACTTAATCTATGCAATTATCACCCAATTTTTCAATTTACACAATTAAATCGGGAAATCGTCATACATGTATGTACATACATATGCTCGTGCAATAATAATCATTTATCAAGAATTTATAGAGGCTAAATGCATGTGCAATTTAAATCATGCATGCACCCAATCCTAATCCATCCGAATTACCAATATGCCCTTCACATCGGTAACGGGATGTTACAATTCTCCCCTCCTAATAAAAATTTCGTGCCGAAATTTCTTACCTGACTGATCGAACAAGTGAGGATACTTCCTCCTCATGTGCTCCTCAGTCTCTCACGTCGCTTCCTAAGTGGAGTGATTCTTCCAAAAGACTTTCACCAATGGAATCACCCTGCTCCTCAACTGCTTGACCCGCAATCCTATAATATGTACCGGCTCCTCCATATAACTCAAATCACTAGTTATCTCAATCTCCTGAGCCGGAATCACATGGGTCGGGTCTGATCGATATCTCCGGAGCATACTCACATGGAAGACGTCGTGCAACTGCGACATCTCACTCGGCAAAGCTAATCTGTACGCCAATGGTCCGATCCTCTCGAGGATCTCATAAGGACCAATATACCGAGGACTCAACTTGCCCTTCCGACCAAATCTCAGAACTCCTCTCCACGGAGACACTCTGAGGAACACTCTATCACCCACACTGTACTCCATCTCTCTCGATCGTCGATCCACATAACTCTTCGTTCGCATCGAGCCGCCTTGATGCGACTCCGAATCAACTGTACCTTATCCACAGTGTCCTGAATCAGCTCGGGACCCTCTATCATCCTCGTACCCTCTTCATCCCAATAAAGAGGCGATCTACACTGCCTCCCATATAACGCCTCATACGGGGCCATCCCAATGCTGCTCTGGTACTGATTATTATAAGCAAACTTAACTAGAGGTAAATACTGATCCCATGCACCTCATAACTCCAATACACAAGCTCGCAACATATCCTCAACAGTCTTAATCGTCCTCTCACTCTGCCCATCTGTCTGAGGATGAAAAACTGTACTGAAATGCAACCTCGAACCCATAGCCGACTGCAAAGTCCTCCAAAACCTTGAAGTAAATCTGGGATCCCTGTCTGAAACTATCGATATCGGAACCCCATGCAGTCTCACAATCTCTGCTACATACTTCTGGGCCAACTGATCGAGAGTATTGCTCTCTCTCACTGGCAGGAAGTGAGCCGATTTAGTCAACCGGTCCACTATGACCCAGATAGCATCATGCTGCCTCGGCTTCCTAGGCAGCCCCATAATGAAATCCATCGTAATGCGCTCCCATTTCTACTCCGGAATGGGTAACGAATGCAACTTACTCACTGGAGCTTGGTGCTCAGCCTTAACCTACTGGCACGTCAGACACCGAGAAACAAACTCTGCCACCTGCCTCTTCATACCTGGCCACTAGAAATGCAACTTGAGCGTGCGATACATCTTGGTAGTACCAGGATGCATGGCATAAGCAGCCAAATGAGCCTCCTCCAAAATCTCATGCCTCAGATCATCCACATCTGGAACACACAATCTCTGGCCCATCCAAAGAGTCCCATCTCTCAACTCAAACTCCGAAGGCAAACCAGTTCTCACCCTACTAATCAATCTCACCAACACAGGATCCTGGTCCTGAACTCTCCTGATCCTGTCATGCAACATCGGCCTAAGCCTCAAAGTAGCAATCAGAGCTTCATCCTGAGCCAAATCCATTTGTACATTTAGAGCTCTCAACTGAATCAGGCTAGGTAATCTCCCAATCTGAATCTGAGCTGCACTGATATGAGATCTCCTACTCAAAGCATCTGCCACTACATTGGCCTTCCCTGGATGATACTCAATCGTGCAGTCATAATCCTTCAGCAACTCTATCCATCTCCTCTGCCTTAGATTCAGCTCTCGCTGACTCAACAAATATCTCAAACTCTTATGATCAGTGAAGATCTGGAATGTCTCCCCATACAAATAATGTCTCCAGATCTTCAAAGCAAATACAAATGCTGCTAACTCCAAATCATGCACTGGATAATTCATCTCATGAGACCTCAACTGTCTCGAGGCATAAGCTATAACTCTCCCATGCTGCATCATTACACATCTTAAACCCCGCCGCAGCATCATCGAAACCTCGAAGCCTCCCCGCCTCAGATGGCAAAGCTAACACCGGTGTCGTAGTCAACCGATGTTTCAGCTCCTCAAAACTCCTCTGACACTCATCAGTCCATCTGAAGGCCACACTCTTCCTCAGAAGTTTTTTCAAAGGGGCTGAGATTACAGAAAACCCCTCGACAAACCTCCGATAATAACCTGCCAATCTGAGGAAACTCCTCAACTCTGACACATTCCTCGGAAGCTCCCAACTCCTCACTGCCTCAATCTTGTGAGGATCTACCCGGATACCCTCACCAGACACAATATGGCCCAAGAATACCACCTCATCCAGCCAAAATTCACGCTTAGTGAATTTGGCATACAGCTGTCTATCTCTCATAATCTGCAACACAATCCTCAGATGCTCCGCATGCTCCTGTGTACTCCTCAAGAACACCAGAATATCATCAATAAACACAATCACGAACTGATCCAAGTAGGCCTGAAAGACCTTATTCATCAAGGCCATGAAGGCTGTCGGGGCATTAGTTAACCCAAACGGCATCATTAGGAACTCGAAATGCCCATACCTGCTCCTGAAAGCGCTCTTAGACACATCGGCCTCTGCAATCCTCAATTGATAATATCCCGATCTCAAATCTAACTTAGTAAACACCTGAGCTCCCTGCAACTGATCAAATAAATCATCGATCCTAGGCAGTGGATACTTATTCTTGACTGTCACTCGATTCAACTGCCTATAATCGATGCACAACCTCAAAGTCCTATCCTTTTTCTTCACAAACAACACTGGAGCTCCCCACGGTGAAACACTGGGCCTAATGAACCCTTTATCTAAGCTCCTCGCAATCGAGCCTTAAGCTCCCTCGCCCACCGGTGCCATCCTATATGGAGGTATAGATATAGGGCGAAGACTGAACGAGGTCAATCGAGAACTCCGTCTCCCGATCCGGCGGCAAACCCGGTAACTCCTCGGGAAACACATCTGAAAATTTCCTGATCACGGGAACATCCTGCAACCTCTGCTCAACTCTGGAATCTATCACATGCGCCAAATAGGCCTCACAACCTCCCTACATCAACCTCATGGCACTCATAAAAGAAATCATCCTAGCTGGCACTGCCTGACTAACACCTCGAAATACAGCTCTAGGCTGACCAGGAGACTCCAACACGACCTCCTTAGTATAACAATCCATAATAGCCCTATGGGCTGTGAGCCAGTCCATCCCTAGAATCAAATCGATCTCTTTTAGAGGTAACACTATCAGGTCTTCACTCAACTCTGACTGATTAATCATAATCGGACACCCCTTGCAGACCTCTCCCAAAACTATAGTACTACCTAGAGGTGTACTCACCTCTAGCCCATACTGCAATAGCTCCCTATCCACATGCAGTCTACATGCCACATGCCGTGCAATAAAAGAATGCGTGGACCCTGGATATATCAATGCAAAAACCTCAATACCAGAGATCAAAAGCGAACCTGCAATCACATCTGGAGAATCCTGGGCCTCCTGCCTAGTCATGGCGTAGACCCTGGCCTGGGACTGCGGTCGACTGCCACGACCCTCAGTCCCCACAAAGGAATCTCCACTTCTACCTCGGCCCCTGCCACGGCCCCTAAATCCAGGTCCACCACCCCGACTCTGTTGCACTGTCGAACTACTACTAGCTCTCTCACTCGCAGCAGACTGAACTCCCAATGTCATCGGGCAATTCCGAATCATATGATCCATCGAACCGCATGCTAAATAGGCTCCCGTCACTCTCCAACACTCCCCACTGTGCCTCTTATCACAATGCACACAAACTGGCAAAGCCTGTCCTGATCCTCTGCCACTACCACTGCCACTACCAATCTGCCCAAATCTCCCCCTCTGAACAAAACCCGACTGTCTGGATCATCCTGCTGATCTGAACCTGCTCTGGCATCTGCTAAAACTCCTACCAGAGCTACCCTGACTGTCACTAGATCTCTTGCCTCCAGATCCCTGACCAGTCTAAGTCCGACTCGCCTCGAAGTCGCTTAATCCAAGATGCGGCGCTCTCCTCACCAACGACGGTACCCATATCAGAACGGGCTAACCTGGTATGGATCTCCAGATTAAGCTCTCCCTCGAATCTCCGTGTTGGACCTCGATCTTTGAGTGAAAATTAGAATAAGTAAAACGAAATTTAAGGAGTTAAAGGATATTGATAAGAAAAGAAATGATTTGATTTTGATATCTTTGGGGTTTTGAGTGGATTGGTATGGTTTATGAAAGTAAGTGGATGAGTTGGTAGAAAGTAAGTTGAAAATCATGAAATAAAGAGAGAAAGTGTGAGAAAATGAAAATTTGTGAAGAGTTTGACTTTTTGGTCTTTGATGGTTGACTTTTGATTTAGGCTTAATTTGAGAAAATGGTCTACATGAAACTTGTAGATTATGTTAAGAGCTTTCTGTAGTCATAAAGTTTGTAATTTTTCGATATCGAGAGTGAGAGTTATGATAAGTATATCGGGAGTGAGAGTTATGATAAGTCAAAGTTAGCTTGGAAGTTTGACTTTTTAAGGAAAAAGTTGACTTTTTGATTTAGGTCAAATTCGAGAAAATGATCAACATGAAACTTGTAGCCTCTGTCGAGAGTTTTTCGTGGACATAAAGTTTGCTATTTTTCGATGTCGGAATTGAGAGATATGATTTTCTGAAGATATGCCTTGTTTTGAAAATGCTATTAAGTATAGATTTGTGTGTTCTATGCTTCGAGGCCACTCGTCGTACGGATTTAGTTTGAATTAGAGTAAGTAGTCTTCATGAAAGTTTTAGATGATGTTTTTATCTTTCCATTGATATAAAGTTTGCAGTTTTTCGATATCGGGGCTAGGAGTTATGAGCGATTAAAAATTGGAAGTCGTTTAGGAAAAGCTGTTTTGGACAGAATCTTTGATTAAGTTTTCAACCTCTTTCAAGACCTAATTTAATTTTGAGTTCTTCAGGGAAGTTGTAGAGCTTCCTTTGATCTTTTTATTGACACTAAATTTGTTAAATTCTGAGTTCGGGATCGAGAGATATGATTTTTGAAAATTTCGGTTTTGAAGTTCCATTACTTTGTTTTTAATCCGATCCCTTTTGTAATCTTTTGCTTATAATTCCTTTGTCCGACATCCGATTGATTTGATTCTTGAAGCATTGGATTCCTAAGACAATTAAGTTCATTTTTATGAAGAATTATGATTTTTAAGAGATTAAATGGAAAGAGATTGATTGAACCAAAGTAAGAGATTTGGTTATAGGTTATAAGTTGGATAATTTTCTGAACATGGTTCGGTAATTTGTGATTTTCGGGAGCTTTATAACTCCTATTGAGTTGATTCTTGAGGGCAAATAAATTTAAGATATAGGGCTACAACTCTTGTGAAGGGATCGAAATTTAATTTCATCCCAAAGATTGTTAATTTCTGGACTGAAGTTATGTTAATGTTCAGCCTCGGATTTTGTGAAGGTCTGATAGTATTTTGGCTATAACTTCTTCGTTTCTGATTCGAATTGAGCGCGGTCGGTGGCGTTTGATTCGTATGATCTAGAGGAACAATTTTCAAGAAGCAAGTTTGTCCAAATTATTTCGTTTAGATGCTTGAAAATAGGACGCAAGCTAGCAGAATTTGAAAATGTTGTGCAGGGGTATTTAGGGATTTCACTTAAATGAAGGGGCATTTAGGTCATTTACTCCCATTTAATGACCTGGCCTTAAACTCAAGGATAGCTGTCGTTTTTAACCATGGAAAACAACAGAAGATTCATGAAAGATCAAGAGAAAAGAAGAAGAAACGTGGGGAGAAGAAAGAAGGAAGAAAAGAAGAAGAGAAGCTCGTTTTTGTTGAAGAAAAAGGGAGAGAAGGTTTCGGCCAAAGGAAGGAGAGAAAGAGAGAGATGAGTTTCGGTCATGTGAGAAGAAGAAGAAGAAGAGAAGGTTAGGCTTCCATTAGAAGAAAACAAAAAAATCAGATTCGTGGGTCATGCTTAAGGTATGGGAAATTCGAAATTTATGGCTTGAATGTTAGATTGTTGTCTTTCATGCTTAACATGGATGGTTGGAAGAGTTTCTAGAGAGAGAATAAGAAAAGAAAGGGGTTTGAGTTTCCATTGAAGCAAAAATATGATTTCGTGGGTTGAAGATTTTCAAATTTTTGTTAAGTATTTGAATAGGTTTTGATGCTAATGGGTTAGATAAAGTATGGGTAAGGTGATGTTGAATCAATTTCAAGTTTTCCCCTTTTCTTAAAAATTTCAGCATGTTTATCTTTTGTTAATTCGTGAGTTTTTGTTAGAATTTTGCCTTTCTTGCTTAGAAAGGAAAGTTTAAGAGGTTTTGTTAAGAGTAAAGGAAAGAAGAAGGGTTGTTAAAAAAAAATCAGATTGGTGTTGGTCTCTATAAAGCATGAGATTTTTTAAAATATTGATTAAATTGAGAGAGGTTATGATGGTTATAGTTTAGGAATGGCATAGACAAAGTTAGATAGGTTTTAATTCATGTTTTGCATTTTTTAAAATTTTCCAACATTTGATCTTTTGTTAAGTATAATTGTTATGCTTTGATTAAGGTCCAATAAGGCAATTGGAAGTAGAGGAGAGGCAATTTGGTCAATCCTGGAGCTAAAGGGATTAAGGTGGGTGATTTCTTAATACTTGAGACAATAGGCATATTAAAGTTTTGATGATCAATGCAAACTAACGTTTTCTAATGACTTAGAATGTTTGTATGAATTATTCTTTGGATGTTCGAACTTGTGTGTGATATTCTTTGATGATGAATTTATGTAGAATGATTTGTTTAATGATTTGTTAAATGAATTCGATGATTTGTGACTTTCAAATGAATTAGCTTTGACGATGAGTTGATGTCTTTGTGTATACATATGTATGGAAAATGTTTGGAAATTTGATTGAAAGTGAACAAAATTGGATTATGTGAATTTAGAAAATGCCATGTTAGGCGCTCATGTGTGAATGATGTGAAAGTACATGCTTATGTGGGTTTGTAGTGATCCCTCCGTCGTAGTGCAAGATTGTTCATATAGGCTTCACTACCGCCGCTAAAGGGCATAGGAGCTCCAAAATCGGACTCCCCTCTGCTCACGGCTATACATGGTCGCAGCGGACATGTGTAGTACGTCATGTTAGATCACTCAAACCATTTGTTGTGTGATTTGTGTTGGATGCCACAGTATAACCCATGACACACGCCGCAAATATAACTCGCAAACACCTACGGGTGGGGTGTGGGGTCCAACATCAAACCATCCGTTATGTGATTTTGCGCTATTGTTTGATATTCGTTAACTTTGTAAATTGTTTGAATTGTTGTATTTTGTGATGAGTTTTGAAAAAAATTGAAAATGGTTTTCTTAATGTGACTTTGTATGAATGAATGAATGAAAAATGGTTTTTGCTTATTTATCTTATATTAAGTTATTACCCACGGAGCCGTCGAGCTCACCCCCCCCCCCCCCCCTCATTTTCTCCTCCGCAGGTCGTAAGCGAGAAATTGAGTAGCCGCATCGGGATTAAGGCAACTCCGATGCATTTTTTTATGTTAGAAGTCATATGATAGAAAACAAGGCTTTGGATAGCGTTTTGACCCTAAGGATGTACTTTGTACTGTGTTCTTTGAGTTTGTGACGTAAACGGGCTAAATGCCCTTTGATGCTTTATATTGGTTTATTTCCTTGTAAATATAAAGATTTTAAAGTTTCAATGTATCTTGTATAAGTTTCTTATGTATATGGTTATATGGTGAAATTGGACAAAAAGAAAGAGTAAGTAAGAATTTCTTTATGTTTTGAGAACCATTAGAATCTTAAGAGTGAGATTGCTTTGTGGTTTGAGTTATGGATAGAAGCCTAAGAGTGTGTTACTGCCTTTGGAGTTTGGGTTGTGCTATTGAGTTTGGAAGATTGAAGTGATTTTTATGCAGGTTTGGAGCTTGGATGAGTTAAATTGAAGATTTTGGCTAGAGCATTTTTAGGGGAGGTGCTGTCCAATTTTTTTAAAAATGGACAACAACTTCGTTTAGGTTTTAGACCTCCTAAACGGTTAATTTGGATTAAGAGGTCTTCTAGAAAATTGTAGAACATGTTAAGATCTTTAAAATGGTATAAAATGGGTCATTTTTCGACTTAGGACGAAACAGTTTTAAACGTTTGAAGTTTGCTGCCCATTATTCATTTTGGTTCTCGGATTACTATTCATTTGGCCATTTTGGGCTGAATCGTCGAACAGATTTTTCGTACCTTTAGAGCGGGAATCGATTTTTCCATCCTTCATGAAGGATGTAGAGGGTCTTTTAATCTTTCCAACGAGGTATAATATGTCCTATTCGGAGTTAGGAGTAAAGAGTTATGAGGGTCAGAAATTGGCTGTTTACAATTCATATGGTCATTTACTATTCATTTGGTGATTTCCAATTTCTCTCTTATAACTCTTGCATTTGAGTTCTCATTTTGGATATGTAGGAGTGTATATAAGAGTATGAAAAATTTGAGATTTGTATATGGATGAATTTCCAATGTGGGAATTATTTGTATTTGATTCAAATGAGCTTGAATATGATGGTTATAAGAAAAAGAAAAGGAAATTTTTTCATACCGGATTTTGGAACGTCTTAGGGTTTCCAACGCGATTATGTTCATCTATTCGAATGTGTTTCTGTGTTCTTGATTGTTCTCGAAAGTCAGCTCCATTTGTTAAGTATCGATTCCGCTTCGCTTCGTTTTGCTTCGGTATTTTTGTTTTCTGTTTTTCGTTTTCCGGTTGGGATCCGGTTTTTGGATCGGGTACCAACACTCCGGCACCTATTAGACTCAGAGGCAATCAGAACAGAAGCATAAACCATCAGCTCATTGAACCTAACCTCATACTCAGCCACTGTCATCGACCCCTATCTACACTCTAAAAACTCCTGCATCTTCATCTCCAAATAGACCTTGGGCATGTAATTATCCCGAAAGGCTCTCAGAAAATCTGCCCAAGTCAAAAAACAGGGTCTGGCGGTACTACCCGGGACAGTCTTCCACCATCGATAAGCCGGACCACAAGGAGAGAGATCATAATCAAATCTCTCCTCTGCATCACAATCCATCTGATCGAGGACTCGCTCGGTCCGCTCCAACCATCCCTCAGCCTCAGCAGGGTTTGTGCTGCCATAAAAATCAACAACCCCCTACTTGTGCAAGCGATCATACCTCCTTTTCCGTCTCACGGGAACCCTAGGAGGTTGCTCCTCAAATAGAGGCACTGAAGACTCCCTACTAGCTCCGACTGATCCATAGTCAGCTGGTTGATCTACCTGATCACCAAGGACGGATGACCTACATCAAAACCAAAATTTCAATCAATTTCTAATTTTCTTACAAAACAATTCAAGCCTAAAAACATTCTATGCCCAAAGATGCCAAACCATGCTTTGATACCACCTAATGTAGCGCCCCCTTATCGTAGGCTACGCAACGGAACGCCCGTAGGTCATTCCGATACATATCTCATGATACGGGTGCACTACGATTCGATCATTTCTATAATCCATATGGCATCAATTTAATAAAGCTGTAATATCAGATTCACTTAAAATTTAGAATTAAAAGATACTTCTTATTTCATTTCTTAAAAACCGTAAGTTCACAATTCTGTCGGATTACAACTGTACAAAACTAAAAGGGGCTAAAATAACTCCTAACTAGGTCATCCCCAAAAGATCCTAGCTGACCGACCTGTGGGCCATACTCCTCTCGCCGGCACTCACACAACAAGAAAAGTCTCGCTAACTGGAGCTAGGAGTCAACTATCGCTGTCCTGAAAAATAATTACAATGTTGGGTGAGTTTGTGAACTCAGCGAGAAACCATCATCGATGGTCCACCCAACTCATGCATATTCAAACAATTCACACAATATCATATATATCACAACCAGAAAATCTCAAACATGCAATTTCACATTTATAAGGTTTTTCGCCTTTCATGCAATTCTCACTTAATCATTCATATACAATGCATATGCGACACTTTTCATTTTGTTATGTTGTTGTGACCTTGCGCCTGAGCTCATTTACGTTGAGCCATTGGCTCTGAAAACATTGGGTTTGAAGCCCTAATACTTTGAGCATAAAGCTCTGAAAATCGTTAGGCACGAGGCCCTATGCGTTGAGCTTAAAGCTCTGAATACGGTGGCTGCACCGGTCACAACTGTCAATTATCTGATTATGCATAATGGCATGAATGAACATGCTCCAAATTTCACTAGTCGTGTCACAGTCTAATATCACCTATCCAATTTGCATTTGAAACCAATTAATGGCAATTTATGCACAATTAACACTTCTATAGCACATCCCAAATATTTCGAACACCTGTGGTCCGAAATCAATCAAAACAACCACACATAATCCTTCCTTAACTCCCCATGGCATAATTACATAAAATGTGACACATAAAGGTTGAGAAACCAACTAGGTTACTCACCTCAGGACTTCCGAGCTACTGCCGGGAAGTCTTGCCTACGTCGGACGATCGACGATCCACTTGAGCCTCTACAATAATCATAATATCCAAATATTACTAATTGCACAATTTCAGATATTCAAAGATGCATATGTATCGAATAATTTACGTACTATACATGTTATGACATTTCCGACCCTAATCCCGAATCTTTCTAATTCAACTCACTCACTCCAATAAAATTTCCGAAATTCCATCTTATCAATTAAAAAATCTTCGTCTCTAAATTTCAATTAATCACTAGCCAACTCATCAGAAATTTAAACCTCAAAATTATCACATAACCAACTTAATTCATTGTCGGAAAAGCAAGGGTCCTCGCCGCGGCGCAAGGTCGCTCGCCGCGGCGAGACTTCTCTCCCTCGCCACGACGCACGCTTCTTTTCTCCCGCGGCGTAAAATCTTCCGCTCTCCACGACGTGCGCTGCTGCTCGTCGCGACGTGCAGATAAAAATCCGCTCACCGCGGCCCACATCTCCACTCGTCGCGGCATGCGACAGAAATCGGCTCGTCACGGCGTAGAAAGAAATATTCGTCGTGACGTGCAAGAAGGGGTGGCTCGCCGCGGCGTGTTCATCACACGTCGCAACGTGCGAACCCAGAAAGTCATCCGAAACCCAGAATTTCCCAGATCTTCTGATATATAAACTATTTAATTCAATTCAGATCACTCCTAAACCACTTTCTATACTAAACCCAACTCATTTCTAACCTCAAATCCATCCAATATCAATTATTTCTCAAATACCCAAATCAAAATCTACATTTTCCTTAAAACCTATATCATCCGAAAATTCTAAATTCATAAACAATTTACAACTTAATTCTATGATCAAATCAAACAACTTAAAACATAAAGAAGAAGAACTTACTTGTTTTGAACCTTCAACCTTTCACAAATCACCAAGATATTTCAAATCCTCAAGCTAAGCACACCCACGATTTTTCACTTCAAACCAACACCAAATCCATTTTTCTCCATTTCAAAGCTTAAACTAGGTTAACAAGAATGATTGGAGCAATTTAAAGGAAGGAAGTGGAAACAACAAGCAAGGATAATGATGGATCACGAAGGAGAAGAGAAGAAGGAATGGAATTTTCTTTCAAAAGCAAAGAGGACCGTGAGAGCCAAGTTTAAAAGTTAGGGTTTAAATGTATGGGATTTAAAGCTAAGGCATGTTTGGTAATTCATTTGCCACATGCCCAAATCTCAGGGTCTAAAAATCCGATTCTTATTCTAATTTCTCCCGAATTTTGCAACGATAATAATTAATAAATCCTCAAATCATAACTCTAATTATCTCACACCGATTATCAATCAATTGCGGAACCAAAATCCGATTAATCAATCATTTAGCCATTTTTTCGGTCCGGACCCATAACTCTAAAAATCCCAGAAAAATTCCTATAAATCCTCAAAAATATATGACACATGTTCCTACACTCCGATTTCGATTTTCAACTCTCTAAAATTCAATTTCTCTCCAATTCTATATTCAAAACTTAATCTATGCAATTATCACCCAATTTTCCAATTTACACAATTAAATCGGGAAATCGTCATACATGTATGTACATACATATGCTCGTGCAATAATAATCATTTATCAAGAATTTATAGAGGCTAAATGCATTTGCAATTTAAATCATGCATGCACCCAATCCTAATCCATTCGAATTACCAATATGCCCTTCACATTGGTAATGGGATGTTACATTTAACATAGAAGGGGTTCAATTAATCAAGTAGCTAACCATAAGGACACACTCACCCTAAAACTTAGCTGAAAGATGAGCTTGAAAACATAAAAATCAAGCTACATTTGGAATGTGCCAATGTTTTTTTTCAACCCTCCCATTTTACTGTTGAGTATCGATATAAGAAGTTTGAAGAAAAATTCCATGTTCTGCAAAATAAAACCCAAGAGGTTTAAACTCAGTGTCATTTGAAAAGAAGGTTTACGTTAATGAAGAAATTTTCTTATTTCATCATAGTTTGAATATGTACATATACGAATTTTATACTAGAAATAAAGGAATGCTATTGGCTACTATGTTGTGGAATCTATAACAGAATTGACAAATAATACAAGTAGAAGCTTCTAGTGCTCTATACAAAAGAAAAGAAATAAAAATACAAAAATCACGTGGTTCAGTCCTAAATATATGGTGTGAGTGAGTTTGACTAATAAGTTTAGTTGGTCATGGGTCATCCATGGATATAGTTCACCCTAATTCTCTTAACATCATTGTCACTCTGAACAATTTTCACTCATGTATTAAATTAAGTCTGAGCTATTGAGCAAAAATTTATAAAAATTTGTGTAACCTCACTTTTTTCAGCCATCAAGTAAATCCAAATACCACGAGAATAGTCATCCATAATAGTCAAAAAGTAATGTTCCCCTAAACATCACAATGTATCATTTCAAAAAAAGTAAAAGCCCTGCTACTACTAACAAAAAACACATCCCTTGTTTGTTTTGCTCACATACAAGCATCACAAAATTTATTATGATCATGAGCATCACCAAAATTAACTAACTTCGGAAGAAGACAAACTATCATAAAAGAAGGGTGTCCCAAACACTTGTGCCAAAAATCAAAGGTGTCTACTTTAGTCACTCGATGTGCTTGCACTTACCTTGCACCACTTAAGTAGTAGAACTCACCGTATCATTCACCCACTCCAATCAACATCCTTGAAGTGTGGTTCTATATCATAAAAAACTTGTTAGTAAATATGACATATCAATTCAATACATCAATAAATTGACCCACCAAAATCAAATTATAGGTGAAGCATGGCGCATAAAAAACATTGAACAACCAAACATTATCACAAAAAATCACATGTCCAACATGAGTAGCATTCATTGTTGCACCTTTAGGTAAAATAACTGGACAAGAAGACAATCTAGCCAAGTCCATAAGGCAAAATTTTGTGCCAATCATATGACAAGAGGCCTTGTATTAAAAAGCCAATCAACGGAGGATTACAGACCTATTAATTTCTTAAGGCCTTGAGCTTACTTACTTTGATTTATCATAGTAAGGAAAGTATTTCATTGTTCTTGGGTAAGCATGGGCATTGACGATTGTTGTGTTGCAGCCTCGCTGCTACTGCTTACAGTTGTAGCAAAAAATTTATAAGCTAGACAGCGTTTTCCATGATTGCCTGTGAACCTATCCCACTACATACTTGACCCCAAGCACCAACTCGTCCACCTCGGCCCTAACCTTGGAGCAATTCATTACATCATATCCATCCCTTTTATAGTAAGAGCATGTAACCTTCTCCTTGTCTCTCCTTGCATTGAATTGCCACGACTCCTTCCCCCTTAGACAGCAAAGGCAATAGCTTCAACTCTCTCCTCTACTACTCAACTCAATTTCTTATGTTGTTCCTCCTTTATCACCATTTGATAAGAGTTACTAAGTAAAGAACGTGGTTCCATACTCAAGATATTGGTTCTAAGACTACCAAACATTGTTCCTTCCAAACCTAATAAAAACTAATATGTTTTCTTAATTTCTACTTTCTCCAAATATTGCTTGCCTAAGTTACATGAACTTCCACCATAAGTGAATTGGGTTATATTATGATAGCCATCATATTCATCCCACAAAGCTTTCAAACGACCAAAATAACTAGTCACAGTTTGCCTTACTTGCTTATAATTCTCTATAGTTTTTTTTAATTCATGCACACATATAGCATCTCCAACATCAAACCAAAGTTTCAGATCATCCCACAAATCACATATGTTATCCATAACCTTATCCATATAAGCTATATTAGAATGTAAGCCAACATCAATCGAAGTCATAATCCATCCTACTAACATCGAGTTCACACTAAGCCAATCCTCCAAACCTTCATTATAATCAATAGGTTGTTTTATTGTGCCATTAAAAAAACTAAGTTTTCATTTTTCCCAAAAATCTTTTTTTATTGTCGTAGCTCATTCAGAATAATTTGACTCACCTTTCAGAGCAACTTCATAGATATTTAGCCCCTTAATATTTTAGTTGTGCAAGAAGTAAGGTGATGAGGGGTTGTTAATCTTCTATCGTCGCTCCTCTTTCTTATTGTCATTGCCACCAATCTTTTAGTTTGCATGTTCTCCATCCTTTGTCATCTATGGCTCTTAGTGTTTTGCCTATCACTAGTTTTTTTCATTTTGTGTAATGCTAACCACCCTTCAATCACGTAGTACAGCCAATATATACAGAGTATTTGAGCTATGCAAGGAAACAATCACCTATGAAATCTCCTAGAATATCACTGTCTACTATATAGATATTCATTAAGGATAAAATCATATACATTGCCTAACAAAACCCTTATGTTGTGTAGAAAGAAATGCCAACTAGAATGTGAAGCAGAAACTTTGCAGAAGGATAAGAATAACTAGAATGAATGACGAATCAGAAATGAATGGAATAGTAATCCCTTTAAGGATGCATGAAAAGCCTTTTAAGGATGCATGAAAATATTTCAAAGAATGAAGGAAACAAAAGCAGAACACAAGCTAAGATAGAGTCCACCACTAGGTAAATAGATGTTAATTGTGTTCCCTGTTGAGAGGACATGCAACTAGATGGGCCAATACTAAGCATGATGAATCTTATCAACACAAAAATCATACAACAAGATAATTGTTTTAAGTTGAATGGTCTTACTACTATCTTAATGTGTGAGTAGAACGGTACCTTGAGTGTTGATTTCAAAAATTAGTAACGGAGATATTTGGAGTCTGATGAAGTAATTCTTGCTTTTATAGGTTGGGATCGTTATAATAAAGAGGATGGCCATCACACTTCCAACTTAGAGTGAAACGATGATATTCAATCATAACTCTTTTCTTTTTATATTTCATTTTGTTATTTTGCTATATAGGAGTCAAAGATAGTGTTTAAGCTTATCTGTGGTCAAGTTTGTTAAGATTGTGATTATGTTGTTTCCTTCATTTTAGGAGTCATTTGCATTGGTTAGTTATTTTAATTTTCTATATAAAGGAAATTTTGTAAATGGTTTTATAGGTAAAACAAAGTATTTTCTTGAGTTTTCAATTTCTCTCTGTTTTACTTTTGTTGTCTTTTATTGCTATAACTGGTATTAGAGCTTAGTGAAGTGAAGAGTGCCTAGCCATTTTTTTTTTCGCAGCAAACAATAATGGCTATAGAAAATTTTATGGAGCTGACCATTCCTTGTTTTAATGGTCACTATGATCATTGGAACATGTTGATGGAGAATTTTTTGGGATCGAAAGAATACTGGTAAGTGGTTTCGAATGGCATGCTAGAACCAACCAAAGACATAACAATGTCAGTTGCACAAAGGGTATAAATAGAAAAGCTGAAGTTGAAGCATCTCAAAGAAAAGAATTATTTATTTCAAGCCATTGATCGTTCAATCTTGGAAACCATTATTTGCAAAGACACTTCCAAGTAGATTTGGGATTCCATAAAGAAGAAGTATCAAGGGATGCTGAAGGCGAAACGAGCGCAACTCCAAGCTCTTCGTGTAGATTTGGAAACATTATGCATGAATGTAAGAGAATCGGTTACGGATTACTTCTCAAGAAAGATGGCTATTGCAAATAAGATGCATATTCATGGCCAAAGATTGGAAGATGTTATCATTATTGAGAAGATTCTTCGCACTATGATAGAAAATTTCAATTATATTGTTTGTTCAATTGAGGAATCTAATGATACTGATCAACTTTTTATTGATGAATTGCAAGGTGAGAGGCGTCCACACAAAGTGGAACAAAACCCTGAGGTCTTGGGTTCGAGGGCTAGAACTCACCTGAGGCCAGAGGGGACAATACTGATTAAGGTTGGATGCCGTGGTATAACCCGCAAACACACGCCGAGGGTATAACCCCCAAACACCTACGGGTGGGGTGTGGGGTCTAACAGAGAGAAACTCGTTTCGTTAGTCACGTGCACGTTGACCATAACCTTCTCCCGGATTCCTGTTTAAGGCCACAAGATCCTGAGAATTTGGACTCGTTTTGTTAATGATGTAAACTTCGATTTCTCCGTTTCATTCCACGAAACTCTCGAGCGGATTGTTTCTGCACTACATCTTTGAATTGTCAAGAATGATGCATAATTGAGTGTTACGCTTTGATGGTGACTTGTACATTCTATGTTTATATGATGATATGTAATTATGAGTTTTTGAGCTAAACTTGAGAGTTTGAGAACAAAGTGTTTTATGAATTCAAAATGAATTTTATAAGACAGGTGAACATTTCCACGATTTTGCTTATTCTTTGTTATAAATTTGTTACCCACGAGCTTTCAAGCTCACCTCCTTTTTCATTTCTCTTTAGGTGATAGTTAAGAGATCAAGTGATCAAGAGCCTAGGGGAATTTCTCCAAATTTGCTTATTTTGTATTTTAAGTTGGTTTTGGGAAAACAACAAGGTTGTTTGTTCAAGAACTTTTTGTAATTTGAGATTTTGAGACGATGATATAATGTGGCTTAGAATGTCATTAAAGATTTGTAAAACTTTATTCTTTTGATGTTAATGAAATTCGAATGATGTATGGATGATGTGAGTTGCAATTAGATATACTTGAAGAAGTTATCAACTTGATTTGATGATTTTGGAATATGAATTGTTTATATATATATATACATAAGTGAGATGTTAAGGAAAGGAAGATAGGAATTATGACTGATCAGATATAGCTGAATGTAATGAGACAGATGAGTTGAGATTGAGAGTTTAAATGAAGCTAATTTGGTAGTTGAAGGGTTATGTTTAGGACATTCCAAGTTTGCACAGTATAAAATTTCAAGTCTTCCAAAGGGGAAAAATTACATTCTGACTTAAAAAAACAACTGTATTAATCTAGGCTGAATTTGTTGGACCCCGAACTTTGAGTGGAAATTAGAAATATGAAAATGAAAGTAAATGAGTGATTTTGTATATAATTGTGTTATAGATGATTTTGATATTGGAATATGAATTATGCATGGTTGATGAGTTGAGAAATGTAAGATATTAGGAAAAAGCAAGAGAGGAACTTAGTGAATGACATGATGCTATTGAATGTAAGAAATCATATGCATTGAGGTTGAGTGGAGGATAAATTCCAATGGCAAATTGAATTGTTTGAATGAGGTTGAAATAGAAGTAGTGAGGTTGGGATGAATGTTAAGTTTTGCGTGAGGATAATAATATGTATGCTGATTCAGGGGAAATTCGAGAATAATTGAAATAGAATTAGCCAAAGCTGCCTTCTTCGAAATTGTAGCTTGTTTTTTTACCTTTCCAACGATACCAAGTATGCAAGTTTTTGAGGTTGGAGTTAAGAGTTATGATTGATAAAATTTAAGATATTGCATAAGATTTGTGTTGTGATAGCTTTGATAAATGTTTGAAATTTGAGGTTTTGAAGAACCAATCAAGTTGAGATTTGAAAATTTTCTAAATTGAATTTTTTGTTTGGATTGTTTTGAAATGTTTAGGCTTTTGAATAAGTTAATTTGTGAAAAATTATAAGTGTATATAGTGTTAGGATGATTGTTGGAAGCATTGGAGAAGGTTGAAGGGGTTTTGGGAAACCCATGTCCGTTAAACGAACATGGAAGTCCGTTTAACGAACCCTTGGGTCAAAGTGACCCCTTGTTTCGCTCATGTCCGTTAGACGGATATGGATGTCCGTTTAACGGACTTTCTCGGATGAAATGGTGCTTACAAGGCATGGGTCAACTTGTGAAAATCTCGATTTGTGACCATTTTAAAGGCTGAATCTGATTTTTTAGTCTTCATAAGATTGTAGATCTAGAAGTCTACTTTCAAATGGTCTAAAAACGAAATCAATCCGACTTCTAGATTGAAAGTTATGGCGATTGCGCCAAGAGAGGTACAAATTTATTTAGGGTTTAAGCATGGGTTATTCTTTTGGGTATAACTCACTCATCCGACCTCCAATTGAGGTGATTCTTAGACCAATAGATTTCTAAGAAATGTATCCTTATCTCCATGAAAATTTTTATTATTTGGAGTTGAATTGAAAAAGTTTGATTGAAAGATATTGAGAGGTCGATTGGTAGAGCATAATGGGGTTATAGACATACGTTGGATTTTTTAAGTATATCTTGAGCTATAGAGCTCCGATTGAAATAATTCTTTCTTCAAAATGATCAAGAGACATAGAGCTTCATGTTTGGTATTAGAGAAAGGAGATTAACCATTAAAAACTAAGGTGATTTTCTTGAAATACACTCACGTCTTATGATAATCGGAATGGTTTGTTTCCTTATGATTTTGCTATTTTCCTTCCTCATCCGATCTTGTTCAATCATTTGCTTATATCTTTTTCGTACGATATCCGATTGAATTGGTTTTCAAAGCGTTGGATTCCTAAGACATCCCTCTATCTGTCCATCAATAATTATGAATTTTAGAGATTTAATCGGGGAAGAATGTTTGAATCAAAGTGAATCGGGAATTTTTCTGAACGTAGTTCAGTATTTTGAGAAATTATCGATTAGTGGTGATCCGATTGAAGTGATTCCTGAGGCAAAATAAAATTAAGACATGGGGATACAAGTCATATGAAAAAATTAAATTTCAATATAGCCTCCAAGACTTCCAATTTCTGAATGGAAGTTGGGTTTTAGTGTTTAGTCTTGGATTAATATGATCTGAAAGTATTTTGGCCATAACTTTTGCTCTAGTTATCCAAATGAGGTGATTCTTGATTTGGATTAAACTAGAAAAATAGGGCTACAAATGTTATGAAGGATTAGAATTCCAATTTTGTTGGCCCCGAATTTTTTTTAAATTATTTAAGCATGTCTAAATTATTTTGAGGTATTATCTAGATTATTTGGAGGTGTTAGCTCTTAAGAAAATGGAAATTAAATGAGGGATTAAGTTTAAATTAGAGTGGAGTAAGTTATTAGACATTAAAAGGAATAAAATGGCTTGAGGGCAATTTGGGTAGTTCACTTATTTGTGCCAAGTTAAAGGTTAAGAGAGAGGGGCCTTGTAGTCTTTTTAATGCCATTAAATGAAGAAAGAAGGACTTGATTGTGTAGTAGTCGTATGGTGAAGGAGAGACATGAAGTTAATAAGGAAAAAGAAGAGTGGAACAATTGTAAGTGTAAAGGAGAATGAAACTACGTCGTTTTAGGCTAATTTTTAAGTATAAAGCAAATGGATTAAGTCATTTGGAAGCATAACTTACGAAAATTCTAGAAGGAGCAAAAGAGAGGGAGAGTTTCGTATAGAAGAAAAAGAAGAAGAGGAAGGAGAAGAAAAAGAAGAAGAAGAAGAAGAAGAAGAAGAAGAAGAAGAAGAAGAAAGGTTAGGGCTTCTTTATGTCTTGCTTTAGAGAAGAGATGGAGAGTTCCTTGAGAAGGAAAAGGGAAGAGAAGGTTTAAACTTCCATCAAAAGCCAAGAGGAGAGAGAATTTCGTGGGTCTCTTTTCCAAGGTAAGAAATTGTGAATCCTTTTGGAATTATGGATAGGTTTTAGTGAAAATAGCTTAAGTTAGGTATGGGTAAAGTTAGATAGGCTTTTCTCCATACTTTCCTCTCCTAGAAATGTTTAATTTGGGTTATCATCATGTTAATTTGGGTTATTTTTGCTTAATGAAGGTGATAAGAGGTTATTAGAGCTAGGAGCAAGCTCAATTGACTCATTGCAAGGCTAAAGGTTTAAGGTGGGTGATAATTTAATAGTTGAGATAATAAGCTACTTAATTGCTTTGAAGTAAATGTCATAAAATGTTTTCCTATGGTTTCCCAATTTTAATTGAATTTCTATTGTGATAATTTAAACTCATATGAAATGTTTTTCAATGTAAAGACTTTGTGATAGTATGTGTGAATTGGTTTATCAAGAGAAAAAGATCCGAATGGGTGTTTTAAACGATTATGTGAAAGTGATTTTTGCCATTTGAGGCTAATGATCATGAATTGTTGTAAATTATATGATATACATGCTTGATTGGGTTTGTGGTGGTCCCTCATGTGTGATAGGTGCACCTGTCAAAATTATAGCCTTCTCCCGGCTGCCCGCTAGTGGCAATGGAGCTCCTCACGGACTCCTTTATGTGTTCAGGGCTACACATGACCGCTCTGTGGAAATGTGTAGTACGTCCTGTTTGGACCCACCCAAACCATCTTATATGTGATTATGTGATATGCTTGTCTATGTTGTTTTTGTAAGTTATGTTGTTTGATAAATGCTTTTGATAAATTGACTTATTGTTTTCTCTGTGCTTATGTGATCTTGATGTGTAATTGCTAAGAGGAAATGAATTTTTCAGCAAGCTTTTGAGAAATTTATAAAGTTTTGATCAATGTGATATTGGTTTTGAAAACAAGAGGTTTTGATAAAGTGAAAGTGTTTGATCAATGTGTCCTTGATAAGTTTGAAAGATATTTATTAATCTGAAAGTTTCTTTGAGAATGAAAAATAAGAACGTTTTTGCTTATTTCTTAATTATTAAGCTGTTACCCACTGAGCCGTCGAGCTCACACCCCTTTTCCCCTCTACAGGTGATGAGCGGGAATACGAGTTTCAATATTTGGGATTGAGGCATCACTTCAACGTTTCTAGTTTAGAAGCCATTCTTAGAAGTGAAGTATTAGGTTGCATTTTGGAGATTTGATTCAATATGTACTTCGACATTTGACATTTGGATTGTAATCGGGCTAAATGCCCTATAAAGCGTTGTAATAACTCAGATTGGTTATATAAATACAAGAGTGTTGAGTTTTTAATGTATTTTGTGCAATTCAAATATGTTTTATCACAATGTATTGTTGTATGGTTTGCATTTGACAAGAAGAAGGGAAATGTATTGTTTAATAGTTTGGATGTGATTAGAATGCTAAGAGTGTGTGGCTGCTATCGTAGTTGATCCTTTGGAATATTTGGATTAGTTGGTGTTATGAGAGATGGAAGATTTAGGTTTATATACAAGTACTTGAGTTGGGTTGCATGAAATTGAAGATTGGATTTGAATTTTTAAAAGTTGTGCTGTCAAATTTTTACAAAATTTGACAAAACCTTTGATGGTGATTTAGACCCCCTTAGCGTTTGATTTGAATTGGGAGGTCTTCTTGAAGAATGTAACATACTTTTAGAGCTTTCTAATGGTGTATGGTATGCCTTAATTGGATTTAGAAATAAAAACTTATGGGGGTTGAACCTATACGAGCTACTGTTCATGCTGCTAAATTTTACTGTTTCATTGGTCCTTATATGAGTGTTTCATTTAAGTGAGTTTTTACCTTCTTTAATAATGGAATTGAGTTTTTCATCCTTAATGAAATTTATAGAGTACTTTGTTATCTTTCCATTGAGGTATAATATGTACATTTTAGGTTTTGGAGGAAGAAGTTATGACAATTGGAAGATAACTGTTAAAGTCGTTTTTGATGTTTACATTGCTTGTGAGCTTATGATGGCCTTGATGACTAAGGATTGAATTCATGTATTTGATTAACCATTTAAGTTGTAATTTGTGATTTTGGTGAGTTGAACTTGGTGTTTAAGGTGTTATGAAGTGTTTATACTTTAGAATAAGTTAAATTTGTGAAGAATGCAAGTGGTTATGAAGTTAGATTGAAGGTGGGATATTTGAAAGAGGTATTGAAGTTTGGAAAATTGGCATGTCCGTTAAACAGACATGAATGTCCGTTAAACGGATAGCCTCGGGTGCAAAAACACCCCTTAGCCTGCCCATGTCCATTAGACGGACTTGCATGTCCGTTTAATGGACATTCTCGAAGCTTTTGGAACACTTTCACCCGAATGTGTCCGTTAAACGGACATGGCTGTCCGTTTAACGGACAGCTACGGGAAAAATGTGATTTTGGACAAATTTAGGGGCCGAATCTCGTTTTTTGGTCTTCCTGAAAGTTGTAGATCTAGATGTCTAATTTTAAATGATATAAGAACGAACTCATTCCAACTTTTATATCAAAAGTTATGGAAATCGCGCCAAAAGAGTTTCAAATTGATTTTAGGTGTGAGCATAGTCTATTCTTTTGGGCATAAATCCCTCATCTGAACTCCAATTGAGGTGAGACTTGAACCATAAGATTTATAGGACATATATCTTTCTCCCTACAAAAATTGGTACCATTTGGAGTTAAATTGAAAAATTTTACATTAAAGTAAGTGAGAGGTCGGTTTGGAGATCATATTTGGAGTATGAGCTCTTTTAGGCTTTTTGAGCATAATTTGAGTTATACAACTCCGTTGGAGGTGATTCTTGTTTTAAATCGATCACGAGACAGAAGGCTACATTTTTTATGAATAAGTCAACCTATGATTTTGGTGTTTACATAGTGTGCGCTCACCACGAATATGGAGTTACAGCTAAGGACCCTGCAAGGTTATAAGCTCAAGACTTCAGGACTCCGGAAATTGGACTATGGAAACGAGTCCAACAGATGTGGAATTAAAGCAAGAGTAAGAGTGTTAGGTTATAAGCAGTTGGGGTCCGGTATCTGGGTCGGGTTCCAACAAATTTAGTCTTTGAGAATTCCAATTAGAAATAGTCTTTTGAGCATAACTTTTGATGTAGTGCTCCAAATTGGATGATTTTGATGGCGTTACAAAATTGAGACAATAAGGAATAATTCTCGAGAAGAAAGTTTTAGCAAATTCTTTCAAATTGATGATTAGAAAATTGTCCTAAAATAGCATGAATTACAATGGATGTTAGGGGCAATTTTGGAAGAACACATAAGGACTTAAGCTTATAGGCTTATGTGGAGGGACAAATTGGTCATTTTTCATTCATTTAATGACATGGCACTATAAAAGGAGGGGCTGTCGTCCTTGGCAAGAGAAAGCACGAAAATGAAATGAAGGAAGAAGAGAGAAATGAGAGTTGTCGTTGAGAGGAAGGAGAAGGAAGAAAGAAGAGATAGGGTTTGATTTTTCAAGGTCTTCAAGAGTGATTTTCAAGTGATTCAAGGGGGAAAATGTGGAGGATGAAGAGAGCTTCCTTTCAAGACTAGAAATGTCAAAAATAGAGAAAGAAAAAGGTAACAGATATTATTACCATGTTAAATTTTGATGACATCTTGGTTTATTTGGCTTAAGTTTGGTATGGGTTTGTGGATTCCCAAGTCAATTTTGGAGATTTCATAGTATTATTGGATCAATTTTGGATGAAAATTAATTAGGGTTTATGCCCAATTTTTGTGATTTGGGGATTTTAGAAGTTTTTGATTTAGATAGCTTGAATATATGAGGGATTAGTGTTTTCTAAGCTCAATTTGAGTAATTATGCTTTAATTGATGTTGAATTTGGGTGAAATTGGTTTAGGGAAATTTTAATTGGAAGAAAGAAAGAAGCAAAGGTCAAATTGAAGCTAGGGACAAGCTTCTGGCATCGATTGGAGGTGGGTAGTATGTTTATTTATTGAATTTTAAGTTTAGCATCCCACTCCCGCAAGACCCGAACCCGACATCGACGGTGATATCCGAGCCCGCGACTCATGAGGTGGTATGCTAGAAGCGATCAATCTGATTTAAAACTTGGTAACACATTTTTTTGAAAACCAATCGAGAGCGCAGATATCAAGAATAATTGGGCTGTTCTAATACGAAATCATTCTAAATCAAAACAACATTTCGGTAATATTACAAGTACGAAATTCAAAACCAAATTGGGCCCAATGTCGTTCTGAACACTTTCAGGAATCACATTCAATTGGGGACCCTCAGAAATAACAGTATCATTTTGCGGAAAATACAAATTTACACATAATTCAAAATGACACTAATGCAAACGTGAACTGATCCCGACCTTAACGCTGACTTGCAAACGGTAATCATACTCCCATGCCCAACGGGGTACTCTTCGATCCCTGAAAAATATTTGCAATGTTGGGTGAGTTTGCGAACTCAGTGAGAAACCATCATCGATGGTTCACTCAACTCATGCATTCACCAATCATATTAGCACACAGTAGCATTAACAGTAATATCACATATTATTACATTTCAGTTCCAATTTCATATACACATACAATTTCATCATTCACATCTTCCAGTCATTTACAGTCATATATATATATGCAATGCACATGTGACACTGTTCCATTTTCATTTCGTTGTTGTGACCGTGCGCTGGCTTGTCCATGAACGGCACATTACGTTGAGCCGATGGCTCGAAAACATGGGCTTGAAGCCACGATACATTGAGCCCGAGGCTCAAATACTTTGGACTGAGGTCCCGTGCGTTGAGTGAAAGCTCTCATCGTTAGGCGTGATATGCCCCGATCTGATGGTCTTTCCGGTCCAATCGCTTTTATCGATCATGTCCTTATGCATGAATGCATATGTTCCAATTTCCATTTACAGTTATTTCTATCACTTACATTCAATGCCATTTCCTATTTCTTCAGACCTTCGGTCCGATATTTCAATCATATATTTTTTTCCAATTTATTGCATCATACCATTAATCAGGTCATATATGCGGGTACTGTTCACAGACCCTACAACCAGAAACTTTCCATGCAAAGATCCACCCTTCTAACATTACAATTAAACCCATTTACATCTACCCTTATAATGATCAAATAAATGTACAAATGATCCCCATGCATGCTTCTAACTACCAAAAGAAGGAAAGCAAAACAACTCTTACCTAGTTGCAAGTTCAAGCTACCAATACCCCTTGCTTCTTCAAGTTCACACTAACTTCCTTTTTTTTCCAAACCTCCCATACGGCTATCACAAACATACCAAAGATTTTCTTCACTCAAAGCTTCAACTTGGTTGGTGTGAAGAAGAGTAAGCAAAGAACCAAGGAAGCAATTCTTATAAGGAATAGGTAGAAGGAAAAATCGAAAGAGGTGAAAAAAAACACTGCGGATGATGAAGTTTGGCACTTTTAAAATAATCTTTTTTTCAACTTTCAAGGAGATAAACATATACACTAAAGAAGGAGAGCCGATGACATGGGAGACTTATGAAAAATCGTGGGTGATGACTATATAAAGAGACAAATTCCTTTCTTGAAGAGGACACTTGGCATGAAATGAAATTTTATTAACTAATCCTAATTAATTAAGTACTAATCCCATTAATCTCTAAACATGGCACTAACAAAATTTTCAAAATTATTTATTCACTAATCTCATGCCATTAGGCAATCCTTTTCAATTACAAAAGGCCCACTCATTGTCGGTTGGAATTTTCCTCCGCAAGAACTCCAAAAATTCCAGAAAATTCCATAAATCACTAAAATGGGAAATAATTTATGACGACTCAAATAATTTTCCAAATACAACCATCCCATAAATTTCACAAAAGGTCTCAATTTGAAACCTAAGCCGGAAAATGTCATGAATGCATGTATGACTACGTACATGTGCAAAACTCACCATTTATAGAGGCTGCATGACATATGTTCATGCCGAGATTCAATTCAATACTCCTAACCCGTCCCAATTTACTAAAATACCCTTCCCATCGGAGATGGGATGTTACAATTCTCCCCTGCTAATAAAAATTTCGTCCTCGAAATTTCATATACGATTTATCAGGAAGGCAGGGGAGTCTTTTTGATTCATACCCTCTGTTTCCCTCTTTTTTTTTTCTACACGCCCACATTCAGTAAATGAACGGAGATAAAAAATAATCAATTACTCTATTTCCCTTTCTCAAACTCTCTATGATTTTACTGCTTTCTCAATTATGCGCAATTTATTACTTTCACTATCATCACTATCAATAACATATATATCGAATCCTAACAATATTTCCAATTACATACATGAACCATTTTGTGAATCCGAATCATCTTTTAGGTTTTAGTCTAGCTTACCAATCCATAATGCTATTTACACCACGATCACATAGAGGCCCCTCATCACGAATTTAATTTCCCTTAACTACACCTTTATTTCCATCTAAGGACCTTTTGGCCGAGGCCATACCCTTCAAAATATTTCATTTATTACATATCAGATTTCGTTATTATCAAAACACAAATCTCAGGACATTTGTAACCTCAGTGTGAATCAATTCGATTTATTATCACCATCTTAAATTCTTAACCTATCACTTTATTTACCCTAATCACATCATATAGGGATAACGACTCCTTTTTACAGTAAGACCCCTTATACACTTTTTGAATGATGACACCAATATAATGATTGTCATGCCATAATCCCTTTGCACTATTCCTCAATCTCATATCCCAATGAAATCCAAAAATACCTATTGGTTAATCACACATGTCATCGTTCACTTTGACAGACTATACCATTAATTGCTTTTCCACCATACTTTTTCTAGAACGTAACGCTTTGATTGTTTCTTGTGCTTTCTCGAACCATTCATTTATAATCATTTGATTTCCCAATTTAACCTTTCAATTACTCTGTCAATACACTCTTGCTAGAACATAAAGCTTCGATCATTCCTTACATTTTCACTAACAGTTCCCGTAATAAGTATCACCCATATCTCTTAATCTGAACTATACCTATCACTTTCCTCACAATTGGAGTTAATTCCCGTTCCTCAATACAGTTTACAATTTCTACATCCTCACTTCGGGTTTTGCCAATCCGCTTTGATGCACACCAACTTTGAACTTCTCATAGCTAATAATATTTTCTTTTGCCCCAGTTTGTCAGTTCGACTATTAACACTCAATAATAACCTTATTGCCCAAATTTTGATCTTCTATAATTGAATTTATTTCTTTCTTTGTTCAATCCCTTGAATTGTACCATTGGCTTAGTTTGAAGAAATCAGCCGCTGAATCCTTTTAAATCATTCAAATGCACGAAATATCTCAATCGTTATCGATTTGCATAATCATAGACATCTCCAAACTATTTCTGTACGATTAATGTCTCCAAGCTTTTAGGTCACACTCAGTATAACAAGTTTCAAATCATCGATCATAATATCGCCCATAGAATCATATTTACCCCAAGGTACATAAACTCACTTTATGATCATCAGTCATAACATTCGCATGTTTTCCTCAATTATTCTCGTCAATTTGCTAAAACCAGAAAATCTTTGACAATTTCTGAATGCATCTAGCATTCCATTAGTTCTAATTAATTCCAAATTCCGCATACACATATCTTTTGAACTTTCACATTTTATCAATATCTACATCTTGATTAATTCTCCCGAATATCCCATGTTCGCATACTAATTCATCCTTTATTCATTCAATCAGATTAAGATTCACTCTTATGAGACTTGCATGCTCACCAATTTCCTCAACTATACCAATTCATCTATTTCTTATGCTTATATTCATTATCCACTCCAAACTACAATAAACTTCTTATACCCATATTTGACTCATATAACTCTTTCATTATCGAACGTCTCCAATGAGGAACAATTTCCTCATAATTTGTCTAATCATATCCTATTCTGCCACATGTTCCTTACCTTCATTTTTCCCATAACTCAATTTATTCGATAGATCACTCATTGACTTGAATAAACAATCGTTATATCGATCTCGTACTTTCAGAACATAAACTTTTAATCCCCTCAAATTCGTAATTAATATTCAAGAATTCTCTTCAATAATCGAATCATCTCATTAACATAATGTACACTCTTTTAGTAACATAGTTTAGCTCTTACGCTAGAGTCTCTGCCAGATATAATACAAATCATAAAACTTTATCAATCAACTATTTTTTTCTATATAAATATACATATCAATTACTCTTGATACTTCACGAAGATCAATCTCAGAAGAGCACTTAAACAATTTCTTTTCCTCTACTATCTTGCCATCATCACCCTAATCATCACATTCTTTACGACAATATATCTCTATAGTCCCATCAATTTGCGGTAATAGATCATACTTGCTAAGAATACCTTAATTGCATTTAATTCTCGATAACCATTCTCTTTTGGTACCCATTTCTTGATCACGGAACCTTACTATATTCATGTCCTCTTTTATTCCCTCAAGCTCATTACCAATGCGAACATCTTTAATCTGTCTCACTTCTTTCTCAATTGATCATTCTGAGCATTCTCATGCCTTACTCCCACTCATTTTGAACTTGAGCTACCGGCATCATAATCGGAGCTTACGTAATAGGCCACTGATTACCTCCTATATCATGTTCACGCAAATTATTCATTTATGCTTGCTCATTTCACCCATAAGGGTAATCCCACTATCAGAGATACACTTACAGTGATCATATAATCTGAACTCAACAATCTTCCTGTGTACACCCGTCCTCGCTCATGAGGATCATATATAATCACAATTCATTCACAACTGATCGTTATAAGCACTTTCATTTCTTCTTCTAACTCATAAAGGGTTTTTTTTTTGACTAGAATTCTGGCTAACAAGTAGCCATTAACTCTTCAATTACAGGGTAACATTTCACTTAACATAGGGCTCCCATAATCAGGTGTGCATTTACTTAGGCAGATCAATTAAACCCGAACAACTTTTTCATTTACCAATTTCATTGTCTTACATTTCAATCTTTTCATTTTTGCATTAGACCCATATATTTCCATACTCATATCTCTATCATAAATAGGCAATCATTCTTGATTTTGCACTTAATGTATAATTTGACTCCAAATCACCAATCCTTATTTATAACTCTCATCATGGTAATCAAGCCCAAATGTAACTTTTCTATATCATAGAACATTTTATTGTCATTTACCTTATACACTGTAAATCTTACTATTATCACATCTCTATTTTTCCTCTATTCAATTACAACTATAATCTTTATTTCTAACTCATATTCAAGGATATACCCAATATCACTCCAATTTTGCACTTCACAATATACCCGTCAATCTCAATACACTAAATATTCGTCTATCTGATCAAACCATACCCTCTTTCCTATTGTGCAATATCCATTACTTCCTTTTCTCACATTCTAACACATTATCCTTTTTCTCACTTTGTCTAACCACTTAAACGACTGAGACATACTTATGTAAACGACTCGTATACTACACTGGGGATCAGTTGTCACTGTCTGCCGTGACATGACTTAAATGCACGTAACTTGACACATTTGTTTCAGAAAGCCCATGTAAGATTGTACTTCGGGCTCGATACACAAATGTAGCATCCCACTCCATAAGACCCGAACCCGACATCGACGGTGATATCCGAGCCCGCGACTCGCGAGGGTGGTATGCTAGAGCAGTCAATACAGTTTAAAACTTGGTAACACATTTTTTTTAAAACCAATCGAGAGCGCAGATATCAGTAAATAATTGGGCCTGTTCTAATACGAAATCATTCTAAATCAAAACAACATTTCGGTAATATTACAAGTACGAGAATTCAAAACCAAATTGGGCCCAATGCTGTTCCTGAACACTTTCAGGAATCACATTCAATTGGGGACCCTCAGAAATAACAGTATCATTTTGCGGAAAATACAAATTTACACATAATTCAAAATGACACTAATGCAAACGTGAACTGATCCCGACCTTAACGCTGACTTGCAAACGGTAATCATACTCCGTGCTCAACGGGTACTCTTCGATCCTCGAAAATATTTGCAATGTTGGGTGAGTTTGCGAACTCGGAGAAACCATCATCGATGGTTCACTCAACTCATGCATTCACCAATCATATTAGCACACGTAGCATTAACAGTAATATCACATATTATTACATTTCAGTTCCAATTTCATATACATACAATTTCATCATTCACATCTTCCACTCATTTACAATATATATATATATGCAATGCACATGTGACACTGTTCCATTTTCATTTCGTTGTTGTGACTGTATGCTTTGGCTGTCCCATGAACGGCACATTACGTTGAGCGGTGGCTCGAAAACATGGGCTTGAAGCCACGATACATCGAGCTGAGGCTCAATACTTTGGACTCGAGGTCTGTGCGTTGGTAAAAGCTCTCACATCGTTAGGCGTGATATGCCCGATCTGATGGTCGCTCGGTCACAATCGCTTTTATCGATCATGTCCTTATGCATGAATGCATATGTTCCAATTTCCATTTACAGTTATTTCTATCACTTACATTCAATGCCATTTCCTATTTCTTGAGACCTTCGGTCCGATATTTCAATCATATATTTTTTTCCAATTTATTGCATCATACCATTATCGCATTTAACAGTCACATTCAATGTATTGAAACAGACAACTAACACTTCAATATCAATTTCCCATTTCCTCGGACCTTTGGTCCGAGATCTCCAATATAAACATTCACACACAGTTACACACATGTAGCACTTCGTTATCTCTTTCCAAATATTTCAGACACCTTTGGTCCGAAATCAATCAAATTCAAACACACATAAACCCTCCATTATCTCCACATGGCATAATTGCAAAAACTTAAACACATAAAGGTTGAGGAACCAACTAGGTTACTCACCGAATAACTTCCGAGCTAATGCCGGGAAGTCTCTGCGATGTCCGTGGATCTACGGTCCAACTGAGCCTCTATAGCAAACACAATAGGTTCACATTACTAACTGTATAGTTCGAATGACCAAATAATGCACATGGAATAATTAAAACGTGTATAATGCATGTTCATGGCATTCCCGGCCTTAATCCAAAATTTTCCCATAATAAAATTCTATTAAAAATTAGAAATCCATAGGCGCTGACGGTGCGCATTTCGGACCTCTATAGGTCCCCAATTAAATCAAACAGTGTTTGCATGTTCCGTCAATAGGGGCTACGTCAAATTCCCGTCTAAAAATTCCCGTTTTCTTAGAAAATGAAATTAAATATTCAACGAATCCGATGCCTCTGGAATCAGGTCAATCGGACGTCGGACGGGAAAGAAATTGACAAAAGAATAAACGGACCATTTAATGCCAAATAATAATAAAAAATAATATAAATAAATAAATATATATATATATCTTGATCTGCTGCCTCATGAGGCGAGACGCCCTCATGAGGCGAATTCGCCTCACATCGTCAAGAGGCGAGGCGTCGCCTCGCGACCAGCCTCCTAAATCTCGCCATGAGGCTAAACGTCGCCCTCATGAGACGGCGAAGTTTCACTCTGCCTTGCCCTTTTTTTTTTTTCAAATTTTAATCTTAATTTCCAATTAATCTAACTTTTAGCACACAAATCAGAAAAATACCCACTATACCTCATTGGAAAGCTTATGAAAAGCTCTACAACTCTCAAGAAGACCATAAAAATCAATTCAACCTCTAAGGGTGTCAAAAATCCCATCCAAGATACTGCTTACTCAAAACTCATAAATATAGGACAGTAACTCACAAATGCAAGGACTCACTGATTAGTTAGCTAAAAATTCCTACATAAATATGCTCAATAAGATCACAATGTCAGCTACAATTGACATGAACAACCCAAAATCAAATTCCATTACTAAACAAGTGAATTAATTCACTCAATGTTACTGTCCCTGAAACCATGCAATTTGAACAGTAAACTTATAACAAACATATCTCCCTGTACACAAGTCAGAAAAATCCAAACTTTACATCCCTAAAAGATAAATCCTCAAACTTCAAGTTTCATGAAGAACTCAAACTCCAATTCGATTTCTAACAATTCCAAATCTGTTATGCAAGTTTCTGACCTAATCAACACTTAAAACCACAATGTAGGTTCAGCTTTTGCAAATCCATATCTCCCACATCTGATTTCCAAAATTACATGCCATACACCAATTTCAATATCAATGTGTTATCTAAAACTCTTCAGTAGACCCTAAAATCAGTTCAGTTCACAAAATTACTAAAATTCTTCCACACCCGAATGTGTACTAAATATGCCAATCCAACTAGGTTTCAGTCATCTTGCATATAAACAGTCACTAGTAATCAGGTCATATCTCCCAATATACAACTCGAAAATAGCAAGATTAGTGGCAATGGAAAGCTAACTCAATATGGCACAACTTTCATGAAGACCACTTTCCCAAATTCCATCTCAATTAATTTAGAAAAATCAGCAAAATAATCAGGTCATATATGCGGGTACTGTTCACAGACCCTACAACCAGAAACTTTCCATGCAAAGATCCACCCTTCTAACATTACAATTAAACCCATTTAAATCTACCCTTATAATGATCAAATAAATGTACAAATGATCCCCATGCATGCTTCTAACTACCAAAAGAAGGAAAGCAAAACAACTCTTACCTAGTTGCAAGTTCAAGCTACCAATACCCCTTGCTTCTTCAAGTGCACACTAACTTCCTTTTTTTTCCAAACCTCCTATACGGCTATCACAAACATACCAAAGATTTTCTTCACTCAAAGCTTCAACTTGGTTGGTGTGAAGAAGAGTAAGCAAAGAACCAAGGAAGCAATTCTTATAAGGAATAGGTAGAAGGGAAAAATCGAAAGAGGTGAAAAAAAAACACCTGCGGATGATGAAGTTTGGCACTTTTAAAAATAATCTTTTTTTTTTCAACTTTCAAGGAGATAAACATATACACTAAAGAAGGAGAGCCGTATGACATGGGAGACTTATGAAAAAATCGTGGGTGATGACTATATAAAGAGACAAATTCCTTTACTGAAGAGGACACTTGGCATGAAATGAAATTTTATTAACTAATCCTAATTAATTAAGTACTAATCCCATTAATCTCTAAACATGGCACTAACAAAATTTCCAAAATTATTTATTCACTAATCTCATGCCATTAGGCAATCCTTTTCAAGACAAAAGGCTCACTTAGCAAATCGTTGGAATTTTCCTATCCGCAAGAACTCCAAAAATTCCAGAAAAATTATCATAAATCCCTAAAAATGGGAAATAATTTATGACGCACTCCAAATAATTTTCCAAATACAACCATCCCATAAATTTCACAAAAGGTCTCAATTTGAAACCTAAGCCGGAAAATGTCATGAATGCATATATGACTACGTACATGTGCAAAACTCACCATTTATAGAGGCTGCATGACATATGTTCATGCCGAGATTCAATTCAATACTCCTAACCCGTCCCAATTTACTAAAATACCCTTCCCATCGGAGATGGGATGTTACATTAAGCTAAGCATGTGTTATTGGAAAATCAAGAAGCAAAATTTCTAAGAAATTATTGTTTATATAAATGTTTGAAAATTTTTGATTTTCGAAGGATTAAATTAGATGCTTTCGGAATGTTTTTAAGAAATTAGAAGATTTATGAAAATCATGTTTTTGAATTTTTTTGAAAATTTGAACAATGTGCTTTATGAATTTGTATACGTTTGATTTATGTTTTAAAGAAATAATTTGCATTCATTGTTAAGATTTTAATTTATATGTGATTAAATTGATGAATTGAGATTGAATATGATTGACTATATGAATTGATGTGATATGTGTATATGAGAATGTGTCAAGTATTGACTCGATATGATGATATGATATGAAAAATTTAAAAATCAAGATTTTCGAAAAGTGCCTTCGGACAATCCGAATTTTTCGGTTTCAAATTACGTGTTATGTGGGTTTGGTCAGGTCCTATAAGTGGGACGAGTGCGCACTTGTCTGTTTTAAAGCCTTCTCCTGGCTGCCCGCTAGTGGCACTAGAGTTCCGATCTCGGAATCCCATAAGTCACAGCTACACCGGACCGCGATGCAGGAAGGTGTAGTACGTTCCGTTCACGGCTGCACAGGACCACTATGCGAGAATGTGCAGTACGTTTTGTTTTAGACCGAGCCAAATCATTTAATGTGTTATGTGGTTTGTTTTTGTTTATAAGTGTGATGCATTGCATGATTTGAACGATGTTTAAGAAATATGAAAGAAATTAAGATTTACACGATTTTGATTTTGTTCATGAAAAGTGAAAAATGTGAAAAAAAATTGAGAAATAAGCTATGTGTGGATTTTCAGCAATGCTGTGATTGAAATTATTTTAGCAATAATTTTGAAAGGATTGAGAAGTAAGAAATTTGCAAAATTTTCTACTGAGAAACTTTTAAGATAAATTGTAAAAAGATTTTGCAAATGTTTTCGCTTATCATTCAATTTATAAACATATTATCCACGAGTTGTGTAGCTCACCTCCCTTTCATCCCCATCTCCAGGTTTCGAGCAGGAGATCGGACGAAAGAAAGTCAAGCCATCTGTTCGTTTTTGCTTAAATTGTTCATTGTGTGTTTTGGGATTTTGGAAATGTTTTGTAAATGACTTGGATTGTCATTAAGGTTTTGTACGTATGTAATTATGATTTGTTGTAAGTGTAAGTCGACTTGTGTGCTTATGCAAGGCGACTTACACATGTCCAGTACCGATAAGTCGACTTGTACATTGGGTAAGTCGACTTATTCAAGGACGGTACTGTTAATTTGTGCCCTAAAGGCAATCCCCTTTAGCGCGTTTTATTCAAAGTCGTGTGTAGACTTTCTGAATAAATAAAGAGAAGGCATGTTTCATTAATTTGATGTTCTTTATGAATTGATTTTGATCTTTAATCAAATTAATGAAGTCCATGATATATGACATAGCATGAAGGAAATTATGATGTGATCATACTACTGAGATTCCTATCATGTGCAATTATGTCAGTATCTAAATTCTCCCTAGTCATAGGATTAATGAGACTGGACATCATTAATCCGGACAGACTAGCATATGTCATACTCTTTGATTGGATCAAGCAGTGGATCTCAGAAATTGTAAATATGGGATATTTAGAGTTGACATGTGGATGCTTACTAGCGGTAGTAAGTTCATTGGATGACCTGCCATGAGATCATCACATGGATGCCCTATTCTAATGTCAGTGATAATCTCATCATAGCAATGGTGCAAGTATCCTTAGACTTGAGGTACTCAAGTATATCTTGGATATTGATTCTGTGCTTTGACTCCATTCCTTGTTGCCTTTCAGAGGTTACTCATAGGGTGGTGCTTGGGTATAGCTTGAGGTATTCGAAGGTAATTGAGTAGCCAATAAAGGATTCATCACTTCTGTGATAGCAGAAGAGATACCCTGGCCTCTTGTCAGGATCATTACTTTAAGTCTCGGCGAGCATAAATATGTCATGAAGAGTGTCTTCATGGACATATAAAGTAATGAGTCCTAAGACAGAACCGATATCACTGGGCTAGACTTAGTCTAGTAAGAGTTGACACTTTGACCATACTCATAACCAAGTGGGGTATAGGATGATGAAAAGACGAATTGCACAAGAATTGTCTATGGAAGGGTTCGTGATCCGTTCGTGATGAATTCATCAAACCAATTACTTTCCGTCAATTGGGGTCATGATGTGTTGCTAGACGCCGCCATGACTTGCTCAGATTAATTGTTAATCTAAGTGGCCAACATAACCGGAACCCAAAGGGTCACACGATAAGAGTGTTTCGAGAATCAGTAAAATAGTATTGACCGAGTTCCATTATGGAGAGCATTAGATTAAATGGATCCGATGAGATCGAGATATGTCCCGATGAGATCGCGACATCGATATTGCTAAAAAGGTTTTCGGTGGTTTTTCCATGTCGGGGCCCGGTAGGACCGACCCCAGTGTGACTGGACTACTTCAGCAATATATATACATATATATATATGATTAATTAATTAATTAATTAATTAATTAATTAATATATACATGGGTGCACGTGGATGAAGGAGGAGAGGCTTTAGCATTTTAACTTTATATATATATATATATATAAAGGCTAAAACGTGGAAAGCATTCCACCATTAGCATTTAATGCTTTTAAAGTGTTAAAGACACTTGGCTCATGATGAGAGAGGTATATAATCGTTGGTTTAAAAGGAGAAAACTATGGATGAAGGTCGTGGGTTTTAAAAAGGGTTTTAAAACCTAAGTTTTGGTCTCTTCTTCATCAAGCTTCTCTCCTTTCAAGCTACCTTCTTCTCCATTGTTCCAAGCTCTCCACAGGACAAAGGTAAGGTCTAGCAGCCTTTAATTTGTTCTAGCTATTCCCGGGTCAAAGGGGTTTGTCCCGGTTAGGTTTTCTGATCTCTGCGTGGATACCTTTAGAGATAGTCTCTATTGGCTATTCTGGTTTGAGTCTTCATACCGACACCTGGATCCTGGCTTTCGGGAAGGTCCCGGTAACAAAATTTTTGTTTTTCCGCTGCTGGAGCATGTGATGTTCCTCCCGGGATTTTCCTACATTTGTATGGTCTATGAATTTGTATAAGAACTCGAGTTATGGAATTGGAATTATGTATGGCTATGGATTGTGCATTATGGTTTCGTATGTCAATTGAGTGGAGATATAAACGTATTTTGGACATGGATTGAATTTGATTGATTGCGACTTATTGAAGTGTTTTAGAAATAAGATTGCGTTTGTTTATGCTGAGTTTCCGGACGGGGGGTCTGAGGAATTTGATGATTGTGTGATTGAGCTAGTTTATTGAAGTGAATTTTAAACCCTTTGCAGGTTTGGGTTAGTTAAAATGCAGCCATTATGCTGCCGAATTTCTGACTCAATTAGAGATAGAATAAAATAAGAATTGATTAAAAGATGAATTATATGGATTTGCATGAATTTCAAGAAAAATGGTTATAAGAAAAAGAAAAATTTTTACACTGGTTTTGATCTGTTTCGGATAGGTTTAGTCTAAGGTTTCCAACGCGATAGTTTTTCAAAAGTGCATGTTATCGGATGTCGCATCCGCTTTCGCTTTGCCTCCGTTTTGTGATTCGATTTCAATTTGTGATTTCATTCGTTCTGATTTGTTTCACAATTCGATCACGACCATTTGATTCGATTTCGATATAGTTATGTTTTGCTTTTGATTTCGATTCAAATTTTTGATTCGATTCGTATGCAATTCATTTTCGATTCGTATTCGTTGCTTTCGTTTTATGATTTCTGCTTCGGATTTTCTTTGATGTTTCAATTTCTGTTTTTCGTTTTCCGGTTGGGATCCGGTCTTCGGAATGGATCCCAATAAAATTAGACAAAGTTGTCTTCTAAAAAGTTGTAGCTTATCTTTCTAGCTTTTCAATGGTATATAGTATGAAATTTTTGGACATCGGAGTCAAAAATTATGACCCTTATATGTGGAGATGCTTAAGAGTATATTCTGCTTCGTCTTAGGTTGATCTTTTGCTTCGTCTTAGTTCGTCTTGGGTTGACCTTTTGCTTTGTCTTAGGTTAACCTTCTACTTCATCTTAAGTTGACTCTGCTTCGTCTTAGGTTGACCTTCTACTTCATCTTAAACTTGAAAGGTTGAACTTAGAAGTTAGAAGGATTTTTTAATTGTTGTGATGAGAGTTAAGATCCGATATAAAAAGATGTTAATGGAATTGAGATTGGTGATGATGTTATAATGAGTAATGAATTCAAATATAAAGAGAAAAATATCATCTTGGATCAATGGAGATCAAAGTATTAATTATGTAAGATATAAATTGGTATACGAGAATAGTTAGGTTTATTGCTTCATTAAGTTTTGGGTAATTAAAATGTTATGACCTTGTAAGAACAATAGGAATTGGTCTTTCTGAGGCATTAAGAATGGCTGATAATGCAATAATGATGACAGATGATTGATAAAGATTACATGAATAGTATAGATGATAGTAGCAAGAAATCTTCTTTCTAAGAATAATCTCACTGAATTAGATTAAGCAAATTAGATAGTTATGTTAAAAATGATCGACGGAAGAACAAATCAGAAATTAATAGGTAATGATTCAAAAGTAAATATTGGACTCATATCCTTAGTAGAAACTCAAGCATAGGAGGTAGAGTATGCTACTGAGAACGTATGTATTTTGTTTGACGTAAAGTATCCAACTACATGAGTGGATTTTTGGTAACACTATTGCTAATGTGGGGAGAATTTAGATCCACTTTATATTCTATGCAAATATGCATAGGAAATATACATTAGGTTTTGATGAATGTGTTACCCACACAGGAAGTTAAGTTTGCAAATAAATTGAAATGTGTGGAGAAACTAGTATGAATGAGTAAACAGTAGGATAATTCAATGTGAAATCAGAGGAAATCATTCGAGAAAGGAAGTCAATTGGAAAATTGAAAATATAGTGAGACAATGCTACCCCATTGAGGAATTAGTTATTTAAGGAATTATGAGAACTAATTATGGGCATATGGAGTTTGATAATAATTGTTTGAGTCAACAACTGCCTCGACAGTACTATAGTATTGAAGATTAAAGTGATCCAAGCAAAAATATGATGATATAGTAATGTATTCGAAAAGTTGAGAAGAATAGTTGACCACTTGAAAAAAAACTTGTAAAGCATACGATTAACGAAAGTAAAGAGAATTTTGAGGAATTGTACTGATATTAATTATATCGTATGGAATTGGAGATTCTATAGTATACAATGATGCTATATAAGAGATTTGGATAAAATTCAATGCAGCATGATAAAATGATTTCATATGTATGGAGACAATTAAAGTCCTATAAGTTGACTATTTGATATATGATTTAGAGCTGCTATAGTACTGATTGCCTTGAAAGTTTGGAGATAGTATATATATAGCAATATCTTAGATATATATATAGACATGTACAGATCATAAAAGTTTGAGGAAATTATTAAGTTGAGAAAATTTGAATACGAGACTGAGACAATGGATATAAGTATTAAAAGACTATGGTGGTACAAATGAGTATTTCCTAGTAAAGTTAGTGTTGTATCTAATACATTAAACATAAATCTCAATAATAGTGAAGCACGAATTTAGATATTGAGGCTATTAGATTTAGTGCAAAAAGAAGCATGGAATATGGAGTTGAATTTTTGAGTAAATCAAAGTGCTATTTGCTATGGAATTGGAGATCAGTATCACCTGAAAGGATTAACCAAGCTAAAATTGAGGATTCAGAAATTGTGAATCTTATTGAGAGATTGAAAATAGAACTGAATTTAGGTTCAAATAGGAAGAATGATACATTGTGATTGAAATAAGAAGTGTATGTACCAATAAAGATGATTGAGCAAAAAGATGGTTAGAAAAGTACAAATGGTAACGTAAGTTATACATCCTAGAAGGAATGCGCCGAAACATCATTTAGCGACTAAGAATGTAGAATCAAGTGACTAAATGTCTGAATTGTCGACGGTCTTAACTGTCAGAGATATGCTTCAAGCTTATATTTTAGAGTCCATGGGAACATAAGATCAATGTATAGTTCTATTTGACTTTAAGCATCACAATTATCATCATAGTGATTTCATTATAATGTTGTATAAAGAGTTCGATGATAGAAAGAGTGGTTCACTTTTGTATTGTGGTGATTAAGGCCTAAAAATTTGTTGAAGGCTAGAATTGGAGACATTACTGATAGGTGAAATGGATTAATATTAGAAATTTAGTGATTAAGGAAAGATGAATGAATTCGGTGGATCAACGCCAAAGGCATGGAATACAGTAAGATAGACGTAAGAGTTAAGTGTACTAATACTATAGTGATGTGAATTAGTAAGTGAAAAATAAATTATCTTTGAGAGTATTACCGTGCCAAGGTGTGCTCAGGTTAGGAGAAAGGATTAGCTAAGCCCAATATAAATAGGTCTGTATGAAATAGTTATGAGAAGTGCTACTAATGAAAGATGTCTTAAAATTCGTAATTTGATTTATGTATGTTAAGAATATTGATATGATATCATATTGATGTTATTGACACAGGAAGTGAAAATTTGTGAGTAATCTGAAGTATATTGAGGAAACAGATAAGATAGTGTGATATCTGAATAAGTCAGGGAGGGATGGATTGAATCCGTTAACTAGAGTCATTGAAGGAAAATGATTTGAGTGAAGGAGTTAAATGGAAAAACGGAGGAGCACAAGAGGAAGCATACCCCTACCCCAAAATCAGTTAGGTAAGAATTTCGAGGACGAAATTCTTTTAAAAGAGGGGGAGAAATGTTAGCCCCCATATTTTTTCTTGATTAATAAGTATGATTTACATTAATTTTGAGGTCTTTATGAAAGTTTGTGGAGTTAATGTTGGACCCCGATTTTTAAGTGGAATTTAGAAATAATAAGTAAAAAGAAATGAGTGTTATTATGTCTATGTTTAGGTATAAATGTATTTATACTTAAAGGAAAGTGGTGAGGAAAGAATCGATGGATTTTGATGATTTTGAAATTTGAATAGATTTGTATGGATTATACAAGTTTAAGTGGATGAGAAATTGAAAATTAAGTTGAAAATCAAGAAATAAAGAGAAAAAGTGCGAAAATATGAAAATATGAAAAGTTTAACTTTTTGACCTTTGATAGTTGACTTTTGATTTAGGCAAAATTTAAGAAAATGGTCTTCTGGAAACTTGTATTTTATGTTAAGAGCTTTCTGTCGCCATAAAGTTTGCGATTTTTCGATATCGAGAGTGAAAGTTATGGTCAGTCAAAGTTTGATTGTGACATAGGTTGACCCATTTATATGGCTGGATCTTTGACCGAGAAATTTACCTAGTTAGAGGTAAATTGAGCCTTGAAGTTCTTCATGAAAGTTGTAGGTGACTTTCTGATCTTCGCAATGATATAAAATATGAGGTATTCGGAATTTGAAATTGAAAGATATAAATTTTCAAAGTTAAATATTGTTTAGGTTTACATTAAATTGGGGCAGTACATTTGATTGGATTTTTGACCTCTTTAGAGACAAATTTGATTTTTGAGTTCTACATGGAAGTTGTAGAGCTTCCTTCAAGTTTTCCATAGAGACCAAATTTGTCAACTTTGGAAATCGAAATCAGGAGCTACGATTTTTGAAAAATTCTAATATATATATATATGTAATTATGTATATAATTATATATATATATATCTTTTGAAAAAAAAATGATTTGGGAAGCTCTCTCGCGAGGGCGACTTATCGCCCTCGTGAGGAGGGTTTGTGTATAAAATTTTTTAGTTATTAATTATTATTTTTGGATTATTTAATTATTATTTCCAGATTATCAAAAATATGACCCTTCTTCAATCTTTCGCTCATATCTTTTCCGTCCGATATCTGATTGACTTGATTCTTGAAGCGTTGGATTCCTAAGACAATTATCTACATCCTCATAGAAATTTGTGAATTTGTGAGATTAAATTAAGGGTGATTAATTTATTCAAAGTGAGTCAGAAAATTTTCCGAATGTGGTTCAGTATTTTGCGAAATTTGGGATCTGTGGAGATCCGATTGAAGTGATTCTTGAGGAAAAATAAATTTAAGATATGGGGATAAAATTCATATGAATAAAGTAAATTTCAACTTAGCCCCTAATACTTTCAATTTCTGAATGGAAGTTCGGATTCGTGTGCAGTCTTGGATTAGGAACATCTGAAAGTATTTTGAGCATAACTTTTGATCTGGTAATCAAAATGAGGCGATTCTTATTTTGAATTAAATTGGATACATAAGGCTACAATTGTTATGAAGACATTGAGTTTCAATTTTGTGATTAAGAATATCAATTTCTGGATGGAAATAACGTGCTGGAAAATGTGTTAGAATATGAATATACCCGAAATATTTTGAGCATAACTTTTGATGTAGTGCTCCGAATTGGATGATTCTTGTGGCATTATGAAATTAAGACGTAGAGGAATAATTCTATAGAAGGAAATTTTGACAAATTCCTTCAATTTGATAGTGTGAAACATGTCCGCAAGTGAGAATAACTTAAAGAAAAGTATAGGGGCAAATTTGGAAATTAGGCATATATGAAAGGGTATTTTAGTCTTCAATCAATTTTTAATGACATGGCACCTAACCATAAGATGAGTTGTCGTATAAGGATGGGTCTAGAAGATAAAAGAAGAGAATTAGAAGAGTGAAGAAGAGAAGCTTTCGAGAATAAGAAGAAAGAATAAGAGAAGAAGGAGAAAGAGAAGAACCTCATTCGGCCAAGGAGAAGAAGATGGAAGCTTAGGGATTTTTGAATTTTTAAGACTTCAAGCTTGTTTTTGGACTAGATTCAAGGGAGAAGGATGAAAGAAGGTGGAAGCTTCCTCTAAAGCTCTATAAATCCGAAAATAGGAAGAGAAAGAGGTAAGAGAAATTCTTAAGTTTTGAGTTTTTAGTGATTTGTTGGTTTAGAAATATGGAAAAGGTGATGGGTTTGTGATTTTCATGATTAATTTTGGAAGATTTCATGATGAATTGATTTAATTTTGGATTTATGTGAGTTAAGGTCTAGGTAAAATTTGAGAATTTGGGATTTTAGAAATTCTTGATTTGGAAAGTTTGGAAATATGATGATTATGAATTTCCTATAGTTAATTTTGAGAATTATGCAAATTATAATGTTGAATTTGGATGATTATGGCTTAGGTTATTTTAAATTGGAAGGAAGAAAGAAGAAATGGTCAATTTGGAGCTTGGAACATGTTTCTGGCATTAATTCGAGGTGGGTAGCATATTTATATTTTGATTTGTAAGCCATATATGACTTTTAGAAAATTCAAGAAAGTGAAAGAAAATATTTTCGTATTTTATTCGTTTCCGAATGATTTTCGAAAAATTATTACAAGTTTAAATTCATTGTTTTAAATGATTCGATAAATCGATAGAAATTTATGAAAATTCATATGTTATGAGTGCATTGGTAAATTATGCAAATTGTTGAATATATGGAATTGCTTAACTTGATTGATTGAATTGTATGAATTATGTGGAACTGTGAATGTATTTAATATGACACGCATGAAAATCAAGTTTTCGATTTGTGCCTTCGGGCAATCCGAAAGTTTCAGTTTTGAATTATGTGTTAAGTGGGTTCGGTTAGGTCCCTTCTGTGAGTCAGTGCACTATCTCTATTCGTTTATAGCCTTCTCCCGGCTGCCCGCTAGTGGCAAGGAGCTCCGATTTCGGACTCCCTTCATGGCTACACTGGACCGCTATGCGGAAAAGTATAGTACTTTCTGTTTCGGACCGACCAGACCATTTTGTTATGTTACATGCTTTTGATTTGTTTTAGTGTGCTGCATTCATGTTTAAAATTGAGAAATGAAAAAGTGGGATTTGTATGAAAAGTTCGAAAATTTGAAAGGTTTGAGAAAACTGTTTGAAAAGTTTCAAAGTTTGAAAAAAATTAGCCCTTTTGGCAAAAAGCTTATGAAAAAAAAGGATTTCTGCTTATTTGTCAATTTATGATTGTGTTATCCACTGAGTCGTCGAGCTCACCCCCCTTTCATCCCCATCTCCAAGTTTCGAGCAGTAGATTGGATAAAAGAATATGAAGACGTTTGGTCCGATTTTGCATCGTCTGTATTTTTATGTGAAATGAGTTTTGGATATTAATATTGTTTATGGCTTGAATTGCCGTTAAGTAAGTGATTATGATGTATTGCGAGCATGTATTTCAGAATGTATGAAGATTATGAATTAAAGTATGAGAGTGTGAAATTGTATATGAAATTGTGTATGAGTTTGGAAATGAGATTGAATTATGAGACTAGTAGACTGAATTACAATTATGAAAGTGTTTTAGAATTAGGTTTGCGTTTGTATATGCTGAGATCCCGGACGGAGGGTCCGGTGGATTTTGATGCTTGTATATTTGATTGGAAATTTTAGAAGTGTATTTTGAACCCTTGCAGGTTTTGGTTAGTCAAAGCGCAGTTATCTTCACCAAATTATGGTAAAATGGGTATAAAATTGAGATTTGGGATTTGTATGAATATATAAGAATATGATTCAAGTATCGAGATTTGCATAAGAAAGAATTTCCAAAAGTGGAAATTCATTGTATTTTGATTTACTTAAGTTCGAATAAAGATGAATATAAGGAAAAAGAAAAGAAAAAAAATTATTCTGAATTTTTATATTGGATTAGTTTTAGGTTTCCAACGCGATAAGTTTGATATGCTTCGTGTTTCCAACGGATGTCGGATGTGTTTTAGTTCGATGGATCCATTCGTTTATCTGCTTTGATTCGCTTCGCTTTCTGTTTCCGTTTCGTCTTCGTATTCGTTTGATTGCTTCGATTTTCAATTCACATTCCGTTCCTTCGTTGTGATCTGCTTTGTATGTTTGTGCCGCATTTTGTGATTTCGATTCGCTTCTGAGAAAATTATGTTTTCGGATTCTCCGTTTTGTTTTGCGATGTATGATTCCGTTTTTCTACGTTCGCTTCGTAATCCGATTTGTTCTTCGCTCTGCTTTTGTTCGTGCCGCCTCTTTGTTTCCGCTTTTATTTCCGCCTTTCTGGTTGGGATCCGATTCTCGGATCGGGTCCCAACAGTTAATTATTTTGTTAATGTTAGAAAGATTATATGATATAGGTTGATTGAATTAAAGTATTAAGGTTATAAGAATGTTCAAGGGTGTTTTTTGGCAAGACATTTAAGGTTAAGGGAACCTAAGCTTATAAGGAAGGGTGAAATAGACTTTTTGGACTCATTAAGGGTAGAAATGGAAGAAGAAATGTTGGCTTGCTATTTTAAGAAGGGGAAAAAGGAAAATAGGAGAGAAAGAAGAGAAATAACAAATCAAAGAGAGAAAGAAGGGAGATTTTGGTGGTTGAGAGAAAAGAAGAGAGTTGAGGTAGGGTTTATTCATTTCTTAGCTTTTGAGAGAGATTTTGAAGTGGTTCAACAAGAGAAGAAGGTAGAGGAAGATAAGAACTTCCATTTGAGACAAAGATCTCTTAATTTGGTGAAGAATAAAGGTAAGATCATTTTAAATCTTTTGGATTTTTAGAAGGATTTTGTTCATGGAGTTTAGAAAATGCATAGGTTTAAGAATTCTAGCACCAATTTTTAGTGATTGTTTTTTGTGATATTTTCAATCGAAAACCCTATTGAGTGGGATTTTAGTTATTGTAGAAGGAAATCAAGAAAGGTAAGAGAAGCAAGAATAGAGACATTTTGAGTAAGTCCTTAAGCAAGGAAATTAAGGTAGGTTACATGTTTATAATAGAGTCATGAGTCACTAATGTTTTTTTTTTCAAATCAAGAAAATAAAAATGATTTCAATTACTCCATAAGTGTTGCATTTATTACTCTTTAAATGATTTGAGAAATCTTTATGTGTTTGGCATATGAATTTTGTTGATGAATTTCAAAATGAAGAAGGAAATGCTTTGAAACATTTTATGTTATCCCTTGAAACATACCATGGCATTTTGTATGAATGAAAAGATGAGAAAACATGAAAGTATAAGCACATGAGCAAATGATTTGAGCATGAATATGTGCTTTTGTTTGGGAAAGAGAGAAACTCGTTTCGTTAGTCACATGCACGTTGACCCATAGCCTTCTCCCGGCTGCCCGTTTGAAGCCACAAGATCCTGAGAATTTGGACTCGTTTTGTTAATGGTGTAAACTTTGATTTCTCTGTTTCATTCCACGGAACTCTCGAACGATTTATTTGTGCACTACATCTTTGAATTGTCAATAATGGTGCATAATTGAGTATTATGCTTTGATGGTGAAATGTACATGCTATATTTATGTGATGATAAGTAATTATGAGTTTTTGAGCTAAACTTGAGAGTTTGAGAACAAAGTGTTTTATGAATTCAAAATGAATTTTATAAGATAGATGAACATTTCAACGATTTTGCTTATTCTTTGTTATAAATTTGTTACCCACAAGCTTTCAAGCTCACCCCCTTTTTCATTCCCTATTCAGGTGATAGTTAGACATCGGAGTTGAAAGTTATGACCTTTATAAGTAGAGATGCTCTGGAGTGTATTCTGCTTCATCTTAAGTTGACTCTGCTTTGTCTTAGGTTGACCTTCTACCTTGTCTTAGGTTGACCTTTTGCTTTGTCTTAGGTTGACCTTTTGCTTTGTCTTAGGTTGACCTTTTGCTTTGTCACAGGTTGACCTTCTGCTTCGTCTTAGATTGACCTTTTCTTTCATCTTAAGTTGACTTTGTTTCGTTTTAGATTGACCTTCTACATTGTCTTAGGTTGACCTTCTGCTTCTTCTTAAGTTGACCATCTGCTTTTTCTTAAATTGACCTTCTACTTCTTTTTATATTGACTAGAACATCTTCTAGTTCAAATTTGATCTTTTAGATGATATAATATGTCTTCAAGGTCTTCATGAAAGTTGTAGATCTTAAAGTCCTCTTTCGAACCATCTAAAGAAAACCTTAATCGGACATCTCTAGGAAAAGTTATGACAATTTTCTCAATTCGTTTGATCCTTCATTTGGTTTCATCTGATCCTATCGTCTGGTCCCACTTTTGACTCTGTAGATGATAGAATTTGTCATCGAGGTCTTCTAACCTTTCATCTGGGTTCATCTGATCCTATTATTTGATCCCATTTTTGACCTTTAGATAATCGAATTGGTCTTCAAGGTCTTCATAAAAGTTTTAGATCCTGAAATTCTCTTTCGAACCATCCACAGAACACCTCAATCTGATTTTTTAGGGAAAGTTATATTAGTTTTCTCAATTCATCTAACCCTTCATCTGGTTCCATCTTACCTTATCATCTGGTCCCATTTTTGACCCTTTAGATGATCAAGTTTGTCTTCAAGGTCTTCATAAAAGTTGTTGACCTTGAGCTACTCTTTTGAACCCTCTAAGAATTACCTTGATCTGATATCCCTAGAGCAAGTTATGCCTTTTGTCCCCAAATAGGTTCAACATGATTGAGGACGGAATCTTGTTTGACTTCCTTTGGCCCAATCCTTGTTATTCAACCTCTAAATGAAGTGATCCTTAAGACAATAAATTCTTAATCACATTGTGCTATCTCTCCATAAAAATTGGCAACATTCCAAATTGATTGGAAAAAGTTTGATAGAAGGAAAGTAAGGGAATCAGTTGTAGTAGTATGAGCTGCTGAATATGCTTCGGCATTTTGAATATATTTGGATATGTAGGGTTCCAATTGAGATGGTTCTTAATGTAGAATAAACTAGAGACATAGGTTTACAAATTATATGAAGAAGTCAAATTTTGATTTAGCCTCTAAGATGTTCCATTTCTGGATGGAAATTAAGTATAGAATATTTGCTTCAGTATAAGAATGATTCGAAAAATATGGCCCAAAAATTGCGGTATAAAAAAATGTAGCAATGATGGTTAAGGAAATTACATTGGAATAAGCTCACTTGTTCTAGTTCTGAATGTTGGGCTTCGGAAGTGGGGTCCAACAAGTGGAATGCTTCCGGTGCCATCGGTAAGGTTATTATCATTCTCAACATCGTATTAATCTAAATAAACATTATGGTGGAAGATTTAACTTTGCAGAGAAGGAAGAAGAAGAAAAAGAAGAAAAGGTTTCTCTATTGAGTGCATGTCAACCCAAAAAAAAATTCCTTAAATTTATGATATCTTGATACCGGCTGCAGTAATCACATGTGTGGGAGGATTAATCTTTTCATGATACTATGAAATTTGGAGATACTTCTATGTCATGCGAAAAGGGAAGATACAAGTTGTAAACGATCTAGAAGGGGGTTTGAATAGATCTTTAAGCTTTTTGTAATTTTCTACAACAAAATCAGAAGTTAATTCACACAAAAACAATTTAATCAAAATTAAATGTAAAGAGTAGGGAAGAAGAGCAAACACTGTTTTTATAGAGGTTCGGTGCTAAGACCTACGTTGTAGCATCCCACTCCCGAAAGACCCGAACCCGATATCGATCGTGATATCCGAGCCCGTGCCTCACGAGGGTGGTATGCTAGAGCAGTCAAAACCGTTCAAAACTCAGTAAGACATATATATATATATTTTTAATAAAAACAATCAATGCGCAGAAATCGGTGAACAATTTGGGGGCCCGCTGTAATACGAAAACGTTTCGATCAAAACACAATTTCAGTAATCACATTACAATACAACATTTATTAATTTGGGCCCTCTACAATGACAGTACTATTCTGCAGAAATTGCAGAAATACAAATTCTATACAAGAACAGAACAATACTAATGCAGACGTGAACTGATCCCGAACTCGAACTCTGACTTGCTTGCAGTGATTCATACTCCCGTTTCTCTAACGGGGTACTCTTGAGTCCTGAAAAATATTTGCAATGTTGGGTGAGTTTGCAAACTCAGTGAGAAACCATCATCGATGGTTCACTCAACTCATGCATATTCACACAATTCACATAATATCATAAATTATCACTTTCAGAAATATCACATGCGCTGCCATTTCACAATTATAGGCATTTCTCCTTTCACACAATCCACATTTAATCATTCATATATGCAATGCACATGTGACACTTTTCATTTTCATTTCGTTGTTTTGACCGTGCACTTGAACTGTCCCAGTGACGGGCACATTGCGTTGAGCCTGTGGCTCTGAATACATTGGGCCTGAATGCCCTGATACGTTGAGCCAGTGGCTCTGAAATACGTTGGGCTCGAAGCCCTGTGTGTTGAGCTTAAAGCTCTGAAATACGTTGGTTGCTCCGGTCACAACTGCCATTATCTGATCATGCCTTTATGCATGAATGCACATGTCCCAATTTTACATTTACAATCAATTTACAATTCATTATCCAATTCCCATTCCTTCGGACTTTTAGTCCGGTTTTTCAGTCATAAACAATTTACACATTCACTATCCATTTCTTTTAAGCATCACAACCAGTACACACAAATAGCACTTCGATATCACATTCCAATACTTCGGACACCCGTGGTCCGAAATCAATCAAAAGCAAATACATATAACCCTCCATTAACTCCACATGGCATAAATGCATAATATTAAACACATATAGGTTGAGAAACCAACTAGGTTACTCACAAGTTTTCTCCCGAAGCTAATGCCTGGAAGATCCAGCAACGTCTGGAGGTTGACGTTCCAGAGGCTCCTCTATAACAAATAACATATACATATATCATAATTTAAACAATCATAAATGTTTAATAATGCACATGAATGAGATGAAATATGTACAATGCATATTCATGACTATCCTGGGTATTAATCCATCAATTTCATCACAAGACATTCAACTATCAAAACTCACTTAACTAGCCTCATTCTGTGGGATTTAAACCTTCATAAACAGTTTGAATCCAATTTCATAGTCTAATGAACCATTTCAGATCTTTCTCCAAACTCTAACTTTCGGGTCCACTGTTCATGTTTAATAAGAAGGAAAAACTTGCATAAGTTGAGCCTACTTTCCCTTGGAAAATTATTCCTCTATCTTTTTATCTTTCCATTAACACCAAAATCACTCAATTTCGTTCAGTAGTTTCAAAGATGTACCTCAAACATTTTCGGACTGTTCCTCTCCAAAATAGTGTATTACATCCGACTTCCATCCATAAATTGAACACCTTAGAGATCGTATCAAGATTCAACTCCTCATATAATTTGTATCCCTATTACTCTAGTTTACTACAAATCAAGGATCACCTCAATTGGAATCCTATAGACCAAGATATCATCAAAATACTGAAATACATTCAGTAAAATATCCAATTCATACTCCTTCCACCGGTACCCTTACTTTGATTCAGTCAATAATTTCCAATGTAATACCAAAGACCATAACATTTTTGTGGAGGGATAAAGAAATGTGTTAGGAATCCAATGCTTCAAAAATCAGGTCATTTGGAGGTCTAGAGAAGAAGTTATGACCAAAAGAGTACAACTTGTTTTTACGTCTCAGTTTCTACGTCTGCTTTTATGCGTCTACTTTTATGCATCTACTTTTATGCGTCTGCTTTCATGCATTTGCTTTTATATGTTTGCTTTCATGCATCTGCTTTCATGCGTCTACTTTCATGCGTCTCCTTTCATGCGTCTCCTTTCATGCGTCTAAAACGTCCCCACTTATAAGATGCATAACTTTTGACTCCAATGCCCAAAATTTACAAAATTTATACCGTTGGAAAGATAAAAGCATTATATACAACTTTCAAGAAGGAAACTTTACCAGAATCTATCCAAATCAGGTCCAAATTTCCTCCCAAAGTTGGAACATGAATTTTCACTCAACTCTCAACATCCTACACCCAGTTCTCAACTTCGTGAAAACTTTTGAGATTCTTAGAGACAGAACTGAAGTTCGATGTCTTCATACGAATTGTAGCCATATATTCCTAGTTTACTCCAAATTAAGAATCATCTCATTTGGAAAACCATAGAAAATGTTATGGCTAAAATACTAAAATATACTCAGTGAGAAATTTTCCAGACTTTCTAACTTTCAACACTTTATGTCATCAAATACCAAAAGTTTTCTCAAAAACTAATTTAACACTATAACTGAATTTATTTCTCCACAACTACCCAGTATTTAAGAACAAACACATAAAGTACATTTTTTTATGAAAATGACAGTAATTTATCAACTTTATTTCACAAATCCCTGACTGCAAGGGATTTCTCTAATACTTACCTGCTGAAAACTCTAAAATCTACAAGCCCTAATCTCCACCAATTTTCGTACTTCACTGAGTGAAATGATTAGCTTCCAGTTTTTCCTTAAAGTAGATGACACAAATAGCAAAGTAAGGTTGGTGAAAGAAAGGAAGAACACAGAAGTCCCTTAGAAGATATTTTGCCGGAAAACTCTGTTTTTTTTAAGAGAGAAGTTTTAGAAAGATGAGAATAAAGAAGGGACTTGGACAAGACTTAACCTGTCAACTCTCAAGAAATAGTCACCTACTCCTAGCTAGAGTAAAAGGTCTAAGTGACACATGTCACTTTCTTAATGATTAAACTCTAACTTAGTTTCTTTGGAAACTAACTCCATTTAGTTCCCCTCTTTCCAATACAACAATCATCTTTACAACCTAACTATTTCCAAATCTTTATTTAATTTATTTCTTGTTCCCTACTATAATTATATCTTTCTCAATACTTCATAACTTCACCAACGTATGCAAAATACAATATTTCCCACCAAAATTCAAAATATCACAATTTCACTAACTCATAAAATTTTCAATGTAATAACATTCAAGATTCTCAAATCATTCCAATTATACCCGGAATTATTCATGGATGCATGTACAATTATTTTCATGTGCAAATATATTCCAATTTACCCTTCCCATCAGGGATGGGATGTTACAATTCTCCCCTCCTAACAAAAATTTCGTCCTCGAAATTTCATATACGATTGATCAGGAAGACAGGGGAAATTGTTTCGATCCCTTATATAATACTTCTCTCATTACACTACATCACTAATTTCTTCCAATTAACTGAAATCACTAAAATCAAACATCCCTTTTACATTGTCTTAACTATTTCCTCATGATTTCTCGCAATTCTTCACTTTCGGTATCAATAACACATACGTCAAATCATAACAATATTTCCTAATCCTGTCCAAGTAACACTTTGCGAATCCGAATCATCTTTTAGGTTTTGGACTGACTTACCAATCTAATCACACCCTAATCACATAGAGGCCACTTATAACAAATTCAGTTTCCCTTAATTACACCTTCATCTCCATCAAGTGTATCTTGGCCAAGGCGATACACTCTGAAACATTTCATTTATCACTTTTCAGATTACATCTCTTTAGGGTTAAAACACTAATCTCATAAGATTCCAATAACCTCGATAATGATCAACTCGACTCATTGTCATTAACCTGAATTTCTTAACCCCTATTCAGATTCATTTCACTTATCAACCTTGTCGTGATTCAATCATGGCCATCAACCATTTTTAGACCCTATTCATTTTAATATAGGGGTGATCGACTCCCTTTTGGCTGTAAGCTCCCTTATACACTATTCAAATGGGATCACCAATAACACAATTGATATGTTCACAATCGATTTGGACTATACATCAATTTCATATCTCAATAAATTCTAAAGGTATTAGTTCCACATTTATCTCAAACAACCAAGTCTATCAATTATCCACACTTATAATCATTCGATTTCACATTCTAAACCTTCAATTACTCTTTCAATGAATTCTTACCAGAACATAAAGCTTCGATTATTCCTTGAGTTTTCTCTAACAGTTTCTTTGGCGGATATTACACATACTTCTAAATCCAGTCCTAAAATATCATTTTCTCAAAAGTTAAATTCATTATAAATTCCTCCATACGTGGTGATGCTGTCTCCTGCAACCAAATATAAAAGAAATCACTTTCGTTAAAACAAATTAATGTAGTAGCGGTAAGCGGATATCATTCCCATGAGGAATCTCTAATGATAAAGGTTAGCGAGTTTAAACGAAACAAATAGCAAAAAGGGGGTTGGTTTTGATTCACGAAAATATAAGAAAATCAAAGGAAAAATCTCTAATCGAAACAATAATTAAATCTGAAAATTCAATAGGAAAAATACCTAGGTTTCGGTCACCAATATTACCATGCTATTATGGATCCTTGACATAAAATTGAAATTATTAATAAACATTCATTGGGGGAAATCTCTTTTAAGTGTAATGACTAGAAACATGTATTCTAGCAATCTTATTAAACAATAACCTAGATACGATCATAGGTAAATTGAATAATAGCATTAAGAACCAATGACAAGTGATAAACATGTACGACATGCAATCAATCAAGCGAATATTTTCTTAGAATTTTCCGACTCTAACGTAGAGAAATTAATCCTAATTGCTACTTATGATTACCGAAACTGAACGTCATATTTCGTTAATGTAGCATCCCAACCCCACAGGACCCGAACCTGATATCGTGGGTGATATCCGAGTCCACGCCACACGAGAATGGTAGGCTACAGCAGTCAATTTCAGTACAAAACTCAATACACAATTTATTTAACGCTTAGACTCAATCAAATGCACAATTCAATAAACAATTGGGTCCCTTTAAAACGAATACATTCACTCAAAACACAATTTCAAGAATCACATTTCAGTTATACAATTATCACTCTGGGCCCTATAAAATAGCAGTTCAATTTAGTAGAAAACGCAGAATTATTCATTTACACACACAACTCGGAAGACACTTATGCAGACGCTTAATCGATCCCGACCCTAGTCTCCGACTCCAATGCAGCAGACATACTCCCGTTAGTCTGACAGGGTACTCTTCAATCCCTGAAAATAGTTGCAATGTTGGGTGAGTTTGCGAACTCAATGAGAAACCATCATCGATGGTTCACTCAAATCATGCATTACGCGTATCGCGTATAGCACAGTACAGTAGTAGTCAATTAACAATATCGTATAACATTGTACAGCACTATATAACAGTTTACAGTGATAAACAGTTACACTATTATATACAATTCACAGTGATAACCAATTACAGTACCATACCGTAGATTACGGTATGGCCTCACAGTTCACAGTAGTCTATTAATAGTCTATGGTAATCATACATAACAATTTACAGTGTCACATCACGGTTCGCAGTATTATGCAGCAGTTTACAGTACATCATGTCAACATGCAATCAGTCATTGCCACAATTCATTCATTCATTCAAAATAATTTGCAGTAGACAGTCACAGTCATTCACAGTAATCATACAGTCCTTTCAGACATTCAATATAGTATGCAATGCATATGATACTCTTTTCCAGTTATTCAGTGTTGTGCCCAAGTGCTCATCGATGTTCGATGGGGGGACGCGTCGTGGATTTCTCCCTCGGGCTAAGCCCGATCAAGACGATGTTCGAGCTCGAGGCTCTTTTCGAAGGATAATAGCAACTGGGACACGCCCATTATCCGATCATGCATTTATGCATGCGATGCGATGTTCAAGAATTCAAGATTCAAGGATTCAAGAATTTACAGATGTATAGCTACAAAGCCCAAGATATCGCCCCGGTGTCACTCAAGAATTCAATTCAATACAAGAATCGTATGCGAATCGGTCACATATAATTCAAGAATAATACATTCACTCATACATTTCAAAGGTCATACAAGAGTCCATTCAATACAGTGAGAACATACAGCTCGATCATGTATATTTCAATAATCATGCAATTTACAGTGTCATGTAGCAGTCCGTTTAGTACAAGGAAAAGCATACAATTCAATCACATTCATTTCATAATTCCTACAAGTGAGCATTTAGACAATCAAGAATTTGAGAAACCAACTAGGTTACTCACCTGTAACTTCCGAGCTATTGCCTAGAAGTCCCAGCAATGTCCGTGGAACGATGATCCAACGGCGCCACTATAATAGTAAAGTACAACCCATTACTAATTGCCCAATAAAACAGTACAGTAATGCATATGTCTCAGTGCAAGTGATGTACAATGCGTGCTCACGATTTTCCGGTGCTAAATCCCAATTTCGATACCTTAAGCCCAATTCCACTTTCTTACTCAATTGCTCGATAATAATTGATCCAGTCCTATGATCCAATCAATTTCCTATATTCATACTTCCTATAACAATTTCCTATCCATCGGGTCAAAACCTCTATCGCAATCTCCAATTAAAACTCCAATAGTCTCAATTTGGACACTTAGTCACACTATGAATCACAATTGACCTCAATCTCTATAATTCAGTACCAATTAAATCAAATCTAATTCCCATAATTATTCACAACAGAGACCTTTTTTCCTATTTCATAACGAATGGAATTACCTCAATTGGAGGTCCACAACAAAAGATATGCCCAATAACCCAGCAATCATCCAATCAGAAAATCCATCCTCGTTGCGACCTACGTCCTTCGCCGCGACATACAGCGGTCGTTCGCCTCGACATATAAATCGCTCACGCGATTTAACACTCCCACTCACCGCCACGGTGCACGCCAAAGCCTCGCCGCGACGTACCAATTTTTCCACTCGTCGCGTCGTCTACACAAGCTCGCCGCGATTAACACATTTATTTAAATTCAATTTATTCGTCGCGACGAAGCCCTACCAGTTCTATGCTCGTCGCGACGTGCGAAGACCAGATCATCTTCTCCGAACGATTTTTCACCATTAGAGTTATTAATAACCTCCATTAAACACCCTAACCACTCAATCTAACCCCATAAATGCCATAACTGCTCAAATAACCAGTAATAACAACATTAAAGCCAATAAAAACTTACCAATCGATGAATCGATCCACAACTTCCGTAAACCCTAAAATCTTCCCCAATCACCGATTAACACTCTCCAAATCCTTCTCAACCTTCATCAATCACACTAAATCAATTAACTTTGCATAAGGAGAAGATCCAAGAAAACAATCAAAACTCATACCAATGGGAAGGATCAAGACTCACCGAGGAGGGAGAAAGAAGAAGCTGCGTTTTCACTTGGGATGAAATCCCAAAATTTCCAAACCTAGCTATTTATAGGCATAGGTCTCCAAATCACCCAAATTTCATTCTAAATTTCAATGACTCAACATATTTATTTCTTATCAAGAAAATCCTAATTTTTCCATCACCATTGGACAGTTCTTTCAAGATTATACAATCAATCGATCAATCGCTCAAGTATTTCCTATCCCAAGATTTCTCCGAATTTCGTAAATTTTCTATAAGCCTCTATAAATTTCCAATCACTCTGCAAATGCTTCTAAATCACTATTTGAACCCAAGAACTCCTAATTTCTCACTCAATCATATTTCCAATGGCCCAGGTTAGTTCACAAGTCGATCAATTCACATACCAACCAATTCACCAATTCCAATTCACAATGAAATATCGAAAATCATAAATGCATGTACCTATGAATAAATGACTATGATATGCAGAGAACTGCTCTCTATAATTAGAGGCCAAGAGTATGCTCGATCGGTAAATCTGTTCTGATCTATCGATCCCAAGATACCATAATACCTTTCTTGTCGACAAAGGACGGATGTTACAATTCACCCTCCTTATAAAAATTTCGTCCTCGAATTTCATATACAAATAATCAAGAGGACATGAGAATTGATCCACTCTTCTCTATTCGATTCTCACTCATATTCTTATCAAGATTCGCAAATTCCTACATTCAGCATCGAAACACATTTATCATTCCATAACTCGCTTCCCAATCCAAATCCATAAAACATTTTATCGACCAGACCATCTTTAGGTTTTAAACCACTCTACCAATCTAGTTTCACGATGGTCATGCAGAGGCCATTTAATAACGATTTTAGTTTCCTTAACGATTCGACTCATAGTCATGATCGGGATCACTCAACCCCTATTACGATTCACGCCATTTGTCATCATTTACTCAATTCAATTATAGTCTTTGACTATGTTCAAACAATCACAACGGACTCCAAGGATATCGGTCACGATTGCCTCAAGAAATACATTCATTAATCATTCCCACAATTTACTATTCAATTTCTCACTCTAGACCTTTGATTTCTCTTTCAAGACACTCTTGTTGAAATTCATCGATTCCTTAAAATTCTCTAATGCCTCTTTGGCGGGTAAAACACACACTTCACAATACACCATAAATATCATTTTCTCATAAGTTGACTCCATTTGAATTTCCCAATACAGTTTGCGCTTTTACAATCACCGATTGTTTTGCACAAGACTTTTTATACACAATTTATTTGAAATTCGATAACTCATATTACTTTCTTTTACCGGTTTGACAATTATCCATCAACAAGAATACTCTTTATACGCTATTGAATTTCGCTCAATCCATTTAATCTCTTTTGCAAATCATTCAAATTCCCAAAGTATCTCGATCATCATTGATTTGCATATCCATGGATATATCCATAATCCTTTCTATACGCTTAATGCCCCACACTTTTAAGGCGCCACAATTTCGTAAAATCGATCACAATACAAGATACAACGTTATCCTTGTCCCTAGATACGCTTAATCACATTGCACTATAGTAACTAATTACCTCATAACCTTTATCGACATTTCACTATATATTGCCACATCACCAATTTAAAACAATATAATTAACACTTGTGAATAGCCTCCAAATGTCTCTTCCACAATCATCACCATGCTTTTCACATTTCCTCAAACATTTTGTCATTTCGGATAGATCCAAAGACTCGCTTAATTCTCAATAATTCAATACATATATTCCACACATGTTCCTTTACACTAACTTCTCCACATAAGCCGTTATAAATCACTCCACAGGTTGAATAAACATTCATCACTTTCCTAACAGCTTTACTCAATTATTTGCGAATCAATATTCTCCTCAATGAGCAAAATCATATTACACATTCAGATCCCTTACATTAGCATAATACATATTTTCTCAATAACAGATTTTATCTCTGACACTTGAGTCTCAACTCATATTAGGATCCCTCATTTCAAATTTAACTCTATCATTCCTTTCATTAATCACCATTTACTTTCATTCATCGATTTTACTCATGAAATTCTTCAACATCACAGCTTGTCACATGTCTTATCGGTCATTCTCAATACCTAGAAACTCAATTCCAACTATGCACAATATCCCATATAGATCAATAACACATCCATATAATCAGAGCAATTAAACCTGAACATCTGTTTCATTTCTCCGTATCATTATCTTACCTTTCAATCTTTTCGTTATTACATCATACCCTTGAATTTTCACACTCAAAATCAACATCATAGATTTACCATCATTCTAAATTTCTCACTAACGTAATCGATCTTCACCATAAATCATTATTTATAACACTTATCACAAGAATCAATCCAAAATTATAACATTTCATTTCATTCCCTTTTCACACCGGAACTCCGGTCATTTCTATCATAATTCTATTTCTCTATCAATCCACAAGTCTATATTCATATCACATATTTCAAGACCACTCTCTTTTGCATATCATCGATATATCCATCAATATCGATACACTAAATGTTCATTTGTCATATCGCACCATATACTTTTTTTTCTTATTCTTCGATGATCGCCACTTCCTTTTATCACACTCTCACCGCCTTATCATTTCCTCTCTATCTCTGACCGCTTATCGACTGATACACGCTCATGCATGCGACTCATACGCTAGACTGGGGATCAGTTGTCACTGTCTGCCGTGACGACTTTACGACTTTAATGCATATAACTCAGTAAAAATTTTGGAACGCCCATGTATAATCGTACTTCTGGGCTCTGATACCACAAATGTAGCATCCCAACCCCGCAGGACCCGAACCCGATATCGTGGGTGATATCCGAGTCCACGCCACACGAGAATGGTAGGCTACAAGAATAATTTCAAAGACAAAACTCAATATACAATTTATTTAACGCTTAGACTCAATCAAATGCACAATTCAATAAACAAATGGGTCCCTTTAAAACGAATACAATCACTCAAAACACAATTTCAAGAATCACATTTCGGTTATACAATTATCACTCGGGGCCCTATAAAATAGCAGTTCAATTTAGTAGAAAACGCGAATTATTCATTTACACACACACTCGGAAAGACACTTATGCGGATGCAAACCGATCCCACCCTAGTCTCCGACTCCAATGCAAAGATACATACTCCCGCTCGTCTGCGACGGGTACTCTTCAATCCTCGAAAAATAGTTACAATGTTGGGTGAGTTTATAACTCAATGAGAAACCATCATCGATGGTTCACTCAAATCATGCATTACGCGTATCGCGTATAGCACAGTACAGTAGTAGTCAATTAACAGTATCGTATAACATTGTACAACACTATATAACAGTTTACAGTGATAAACAGTTACAGTATTATATACAATTCACAGTGATAACCAATTACAGTACCATACCGTAGATTACGGTATGGCCTCACAGTTCACAGTAGTCTATTAACAGTCTATGGTAATCATACATAACAATTTACTGGTCACATCATGGTTCGCAGATATGCAAGGCGATTTGATACATCATGTCAACATGCAATCGACCATTGCCACAATTCACCATTCATTCACAATAATTTGCGTTAGATAGTCACAAATATTCACAAGAATCATACAATTCCTTTCGGACATTCAATATAGTATGCAATGCATATGAGACTCTTTTCCAGTTATTCAGTGTTGTGCCCAAGTGCTCAGTCAGTGTTCAGTGGGGGGGACGCGCGTCAGGGATTTCTCCCCTCGGGCTAAGCCCGGTCAGTACAGTGTTCGAGCTCGAGGCTCTTTTCAGTGATAATAGCAACTTGGGACACGCCCATTATCCGATCATGCATTTATGCATGCAGTGCAGTGTTCAGTAATTCAGTATTCAGTGATTCAGTAATTTACAATGTATGGCTACAAAGCCCAAAGATATCGCCTCAGTGTCACTCAAGAATTCAATCCAATACAAGAATCGATGCTAATCGGTCACATATAATTCAAGAATAATTCACTCATACATTTCAGTGGTCATACAGTAGTCCAGTTCAATACAGTGAGAACATACAGTTCGATCATGTATATTTCAATAATCATGCAATTTACAGTGTCATGTAGCAGTCCCGTTCAGTACAGTAAAAGCATACAATTCAATCACATTCATTTTAGTAATTCCTACAGTGAGCATTTAGACAATCAAGAATTTGAGAAACCAACTAGGTTACTCACCTGTAACTTCCGAGCTATTGCCTAGAAGTCCCAGCAATGTCCGTGGAACGATGATCCAACGGCGCCACTATAACAGTAAAGTACAACCCATTACTAATTGCCCAATAAAACAGTACAGTAATGCATATGTCTCAATGCAAATGATGTACAATGCGTGCTCACGATTTTCCGGTGCTAAATCCCAATTTCGATACCTTAAGCCCAATTCCACTTTCTTACTCAATTGCTCGATAATAATTGATCCAGTCCTATGATCCAGTCCAATTTCCTATATTCATACTTCCTATAACAATTTCCTATCCATTGGGTCAAAACCTCTATTGCAATCTCCAATTAAAACTCCAATAGTCTCAATTTGTGACACTTAGGTCACACTATGAATCACAATTGACCTCAATCTCTATAATTCAGTACCAATTAAATCAAATCTAATTCCATAATTATTCACAATCAGACCTTTTTTCCTATTTCATAACGAATCTGAATTACCTCAATTGAGGTCCACAACAAAAGATATGCCCAATAACCCAAAGAATCATCCAATCGGAAAATCCATCCTCGTCGCGACCTCGCCCTTCGCGCGACATACGTGATCGTTAAGCATGACGATAAATCGTTCGCCGCGGCTAACACTCCCACTCACTTTCGCCCATGGCAAGACGCCAAAGGCTCGCCGCAACGTACCAATTTTCCACTCGTCGCGTCGTCTACACAAGCTCGCCGCGACTAACACATTTATTTAAATTCAATTTATTCGTCGCGACGAAGCCCTACCAGTTCTATGCTCGTCGCGACGTGCGAAGACCAGATCGTCTTCTCCGAACGATTTTCCACCATTAGAGTTATTAATAACCTCCATTAAACACCCTAACCACTCAATCTAACCCCATAAATGCCATAACTGCTCAAATAACCAGTAATAAAAACATTAAAGCCAATAAAAACTTACCAATCGATGAATCGATCCACAACTTCCGTAAACCCTAAAATCTTCCCCAATCACCGATTAACACTCTCCAAATCCTTCTCAACCTTCATCAATCACACTAAATCAATTAGCTTTGCATAAGGAGAAGATCCAGTAAGAAAACAATCAAAAACTCATACCAATGGGAAGGGATCGAAGACTCACCGAGGAGGGAGAAAGAAGAAGCTTGCATTCTTCACTGGGATGAAATCCCAAAATTTCCAAACCTAGCTATTTATAGGCATAGGTCTCCAAATCACCCAAATTTCTCTAAATTTCAATGACTCAACATATTTATTTCTTATCAAGAAAATCCTAATTTTTCCATCACCATTGACGCTTCTTTCAAGATTATACAATCAATCGATCGATTAAAGTATTTCCTATCCCAGGCGATTTCTCCAATTTCCCGAAATTTTCTATAAGCCTCTATAAATTTCCAATCACTGCAAATGCTTCTAAATCACTCATTTGAACCCAGTAACTCCTAATTTCTCACTCAATCATATTTCCAGTCAGCTCCAGTTAGTTCACAAGTCGATCAATTCACATACCAGTCAATTCAGTCAATTCCAATTCACAATGAAATATCGAAAAATCATAAATGCATGTACCTATGAATAAATGACTATGCATATGCAGAGACTGTTCCTCTATAATTAGAGGCCAAGAGCATGCTTCGATCGGTAAATACAAGATCTGACCTATCATCATCCCCAGATACCATAATACCACTTCTTGACAAGAACGAGATGTTACAGTTAATCTAGCGGTTGAATCAATTAATCTTTAGTAGCGCTCCTAGAAACCAACAAAACCAATTAGAAAGAATAGATCTGAAAATATTCAATGTTCATTAACAATCATGAAAAACATCCAACTAATCTTACCAAAATAACATGTAACATGGATTCCTAAACCAAGATAAGAAAATTAACTACTCATACTTGGATTGAAATCAAAGAAAATAAAAAAGTAAATAGTCTCCATCCCTCGTCTTTAATGAAAGAAACAAAAATCCTATCTAAAATTGTGAAGAAAACGTGAACAAGAAAAACCAGAAAGTGCACCTACGAAAATCCTAACCTAAACCTAAGATAGCCTCCTAATGCAAGAATACTAAGACTTGATGATCCCCTTCTAACCCCTACACATGTATTTATATCCTCTGCAAGCTCCCAATTTCATATGTGATGTGTATCTCCATATCTTGATTGGATTTCATCTTAGGTAGATAATCTTCTAATTTAGGTGGGAAACTTCTTGAAAAAGGACTCCAGGGGATCTTCGGAGATTTTGTTCTAATAGGAGACAATCTTCTGAAAAATCTGCAGAATTAGGATTGTGACCTTAGGCGTGCCCACGCCTAATCCTTGAATTTCGGCCAATCTGGAAATTTCGGATTTCTTGCCATCTTTTTGCTCTTTTTGATCCTTTTTCGTCTGTATGGTATTGAAGACCATCTGTGAACATTTATAAAACAATTACATCAACTTTTGGATACCAATTTCACAAATCAATCAAATTAAGTCCAAAACATATGCATTTAAAATGACTTATCAAATTCCCCCACACCAAACCTTTGCTCGCCCTCGAGCAACATATCAAACCATCAAACTCAATCAATTCGTCCTTCAGAAACCAAGTGCACACAATCTATCAACTTAGGCTAGCAAGATCCAATTTGCAACACACATCATAATTGCTTTTCACTAATGCAAATAAACAAAGTCAAAATTATGCATCTTTGTTCAACAGCAAACATGAAATTAAAGTGAATTCTTCTCACGGATTTCGCTCTTACGCTCAAGTGTTTGTGGGTAAGTGTTTCACTCAAATCTCACTCTAACGTGTTGCACTACCATAGGCTTGCAATTTCACCAATTATCATTCATTCATATCACATAAGCCGATTGATCATGAGGACTTTATCAAGGGTTGTAATGGGGTTAGGTTCACAGGTGAGGTAAAAAGATGATAAAGTTTCGTCACAAGTTTTCACAAAGCATTAAGTAAAAAGGAAACATAATTTCATATTCTGAGCTAAACATATGACATAGAAGACAACTACTCATACTCTTTTTCTTCTCTTTTTTTTTTCGAATTTTTCTTTCTTTCTTTCTTTTTCTGATTTTTTTTCTTTTGATTTTTTTTTCTTTTCTTTTTCTTTTTTTTTTCCTAATCCACTAAGAACACAAGAAAACAATGCAAATAAAAGAAAATAACAACAATTGAGTAGAAGTACCTATAAAAATATCTCAGAACACAATGTATAACAAAAGTCCCAATTTACTCAATACTTCATTCAACTTGTGAAAAGGGGAAAGGCTAATGGGGTCTTTGGTTCTAATGTGAGGTGCTTAATTGAAAAATAAGGTTGGCTCAAACGTGTTTTCAAAAGGGAATAACAGGTGGGTCAATTTTTTTTTTTTAGCCAAAGGGTTTTAAAAAAAAGACGACCTTAATCACTTCTATAGCCCATGTGACCAAACACACTCAAACCGGTTCCATGCAAGTTCTAGAGGCAACACAATTAGAGGAGCATCACTCAATTCAAGAAAATATTTTGACATGAAGATGATGTCATTTAGGCTCAATGTCACTCACTGGTTTAATTCAAATTAAGGATTCACTTTAATTCCACAATTTACTTCATCACTCACATGTCAAAATTTTGACCAAGCCTATAAGATCAGCTATTACAATTAATCAACATGTTCCATCTTAAAACTTACTTAGTCCAAATTAATTTCATGCAAGTCCTTAATTTCATCCAAACTAATATGACCAAGCTTTATGGTTCAACATGCAATTCCATTCACAAAAATCAACAAAACAAATGAATATAATCCAAAAATATTCACATAAAAACCAAAAATTTGCCACATCCAAAAGTCTCAATTCCTCCCCCACACCTAAACCAACATTGTCCTCAATGTTAAAGAAGCATAAAAATAAAGGAAAAGGTGAAAGAAAGCTTCTCTATTATGGAAGTGCCAAAATCAAGGTGTTGGTGGATGTGGCGCAAGGTGGTTCGGTGGAGGATGAGTGTGGCACGTCTGTGAGATTCACTTTTCTTCTTGGGCATTGTGTTAATTCCGTATAGACCACCTGCAATTTCACAAAATAAGAACGCAAACACAAAAACAAAAGTGAAGGTTGATGGTGAGTTGGCGGTAACCTAATTTTTTTTAAATTTTTTTTATATTAAAAGATTAAAATTAAAATTGTAGAATAGAAAATATTAAATTAAATTCCTAATTAAACTTAAAAATAAAAGAAAAGAAAATTGTTGAAATAAAAATAAAAGAAAGGATACGAATGGGGTGCCTCCTATTAAGCGCTTATCAGAGGTCATAAGCTAAACCCTTGGGATATGTACATCATCCATTATCGAATGGGTGCTTGAGTCCAACAGGAAACATGTTCAAACTTCGTAAGAGGCCTGGAACAACTTCCTTTGAATGCGGCTCCTTGTCAGCACGACGCTCCATGACTTCTGATGAGTGGAACTTCATCGCTTCACCATTATATTCTAATGTCCACTGCCTTTTCGCATCGCCCTTCTCACACCAGGATGGTCTCTGTAAAAGTAACGCCAATGGTGGTGGAAACTCGACATCCTGCTTGTTACCTTCGGCCTTCAGCTCGTTCGCCCACAGCTCTCTTAAAAATTGTACTCCTTGTGGCTCTTCCTGTTCTTCATCTTCTTGTACCTGTGAATAACTAGGAAAAGGAAACGAAGTTTGGTTAGCGATAACATGAACTGCATCACTTACCATAGGAGGTTGCACTTCCTCCATCTTTTCTCGAACTGTAATCTCTTCCTCTTCTAACTCTGCATGGTCTTCCTTCTTTACCGTGAAAAATCGATTTGGAAAAGGAGGCGGAAGCACCTCGTTTAGCACCAGTTTTGGTGTCAATTCAAGTTGGGCTGGAAAATTTTCAAAACTTTGTACCTCCAGTCGGTTGACGGCAGCTGCAATTTGACTTAGTTGGTTCTCAAAATTCTTATATTGATTTTCCATATTCCGAACACTTGCTTTCGTAGACCGAATACTTTCTTCCGTAGTTCGTTGAAACATCAAAGTGTTAGCGGTCAAAGTTTGCAACATAATTTCCAAAGAAGACTTACCTTCGGCATTTGATGTCATATTCGGATTTTGTTGAGGCTCGTACGGTTGTCTAAACTGCTGGGACCGAAGATTCTTCGTCTCCAAAATCATTATGATCTCCTCCAAAGACATATCATTAGCTTGTGGTGATGATGGTGGAGGTGGAGACTCGAAGTATGACTGCTCTTCATAGTAGCTCGGTGGAGAAGTGTATCTGTACTTTGTATCTTGCAAAAAGGAACACGTACAAGAAGAATAACCCAAAAATGAGCAAACATCACATACCTTAGCTTGTTGGTCATCTCTCGGTACTTGCGCGACTAAGGGTGTGAAATCTGCCACTTGACGGTCAAACCTGGAAGATGGAAACTCATTATCATAATAAGGATAATATGAATAATCGTAATTAAAAGCATACCGATAATGAGCCATATCGCTAAAAGATCGAAAAATCGAAAAGAGTCAGAAATCAAACAAAAGAAGACAAGGTACCAATCGTAATGAAACCAAAAACACAAACAAAAACATCACTAACAAAAACCGTTAAGAAATTCCCCGACAACGGTGCCAAAATTTGGTGATGCTGTCGCCTGCAACCAAATATAAAAGAAATCACTTCCGTTAAAACAAATTAATGTAGTAGCGGTAAGCGGATATCGTTCCCACGAGGAATCTCTAACGGTAAAGGTTAGCGAGTTTAAACGGAACAAATAGCAAAAAGGGGGGTTGGTTTTGATTCACGAAAATATAAGAAAATCAAAGGAAAAATCTCTAATCGAAACAATAATTAAATCTAAAAATTCAATAGGAAAAATACCTTGGTTTCGGCCACCAATATTACCATGCTATTATGGATCCTCGACATAAAATTGCAATTATTAATAAACATTCATTGGGGGAAATCTCTTTTAAGTGTAATGACTAGAAACATGTATTCTAGCAATCTTATTAAACAATAACCTAGATACGATCATAGGTAAATTGAATAATAGCATTAAGAACCAATGACAAGTGATAAACATATATTTACATGCAATCAATCGTTTAATATTTTTTAGAATTTTCCGACTCTAATGTAGAGAAGTTAATCCTAATTGCTACTCATGATTACTGAAACTGAACGTCATATTTCGTTAATCTAGCAGTTGAATCAATTAATCTCTGGTAGCGCTCATAGAAACCAACAAATCCAATTAGAAAGAATAGATCTGAAAATATTCGATGTTCATTAACAATCATGAAAAACATCCAACTAATCTAACCAAAATAACATGTAACATGGATCCCTAAACCAATATAAGAAAATTAACTACTCATACTTGGATTGAAATCAAAGAAAATAACAAAGTAAATAGTCTCCATCCCTCGTCTTTAATGAAAGAAACGAAAATCCTATATAAAATTGTGAAGAAAACGTGAACAAGAAAAACCAAAAAGTGCACCTACGAAAATCCTAACCTAAACCTAAGATAGCCTCCTAATGCAAGAATACTAAGACTTGATGATCCCCTTCTAACCCCTACACATGTATTTATATCCTCTGTAAGCTCCCAATTTCATATGTGATGTGTATCTCCATATCTTGATTGGATTTCATCTTAGGTAGATAATCTTCTAATTTAGGTGGGAAACTTCTTGAAAAAGGACTCCAGGGGATCTTCGGAGATTTTGTTCTAATAGGAGACAATCTTCTGAAAAATCTGCAGAATTAGGATTATGACCTTAGGCGTGCCCACGCCTAATCCTTGAATTTTGGCCAATCTGAAAATTTCGGATTTCTTGCCATCTTTTTGCTCTTTTTGATCCTTTTTCGTCTTTATGGTATTGAAAACCATCTGTGAACATTTATAAAACAATTCCATCAACTTTTGGATACCAATTTCACAAATCAATCAAATTAAGTCCAAAACATATTTATTTAAAATGACTTATCAATACGGTTCGCGAATTCTAAGTCCTCAATTCGGGTTTTTCCAATCCTTTTTATACACATCTAATTTAGAAATCCAATAGCTAATAATACTTTCTTTCTGCCCCTTTTCTAACTCGACAGTTTACACTCAGAATTACACTAGGTTTAATAACCTTATCGCCCAAATTGTGATCTTCTGTCATTGACTTTTCTATTCAATACATTAAATCGCATCACTAGCTTAATTTCGAAATATTCAATCGCATAATCCTTTTCAATTTTTTCAAACTCCCAAAACATCTTGATCGATTATCGATTATCAATTTACATATCCATAGATATCTCCCAAAATAATGTTTTTGTACGAATAAAATCTCCAAACTTTTAAAGCAATACTCAATACAACAATTTTCAAGTCGTCAATCACTATGCAGTCCATGAGATTATACTTGTCCCTATGCACATCAAACCTCTTTACACTATTTCAATAAATTGCATCATAACAGTTACTGGGACATTTCGTTAAACATTGCAAAATCTCCAATTTAAAGTACTATCATCAAAACTCGAACTGTATATATCTCAAATGTCTCTTTTTTTTTTCAATCATCAGTCATATAATTCACACGTTCTTCCTCAATCAATTCTGTCAATTAGCTAAGACCAGAAAACCTTTAACAACTTCTGGACGTATCCGGTATACAGCTAGTTCTAAATAGCTCCAAATCTTGTATACATATGTCCCTTGCAGTTTCACATTTTATCAATAACTCTATCATCATTAAGTCTCCCAATGCCATGTTCGAATACTCATTCATCTATAATTTATTTGATCAATCTAAGATTCACTTTGATGAAACTTTCATGATATGAAATTTCCTCAACTATACCAACTATTCCTTTTCACTCTCCAAATGCATTTGATGTATCATTAAGGATCATAGTCAATTTCCAATCTAAATACAATCGAACCACTTTACTCTTCGGTAGTATAATAAAATTCCTTATACCCTTGATTGACTTTCCTAACTCTTTAAAAATCGAATTTCTCCAATGAGGAAAAATCCTCTTATACTTTCTCATATTCATAATAACATACTTTGACACATGTTCCTTTGCACTAGCTTCTCCACATATTTCAATTTATTGCTATAATTACAAACTGGGTTGATAACACATTCACCAAATCTACTTGTACTTTCTGAACATTTTTACACAAATATTTGTGAACCGATATTCTCCTCATAAACAAAACTAATGTCTCTTTACTGTTCAATAATCCTATTACATAATCGGATTCTTTACATTGACATAGTACATACCTACTCCGTAGCAGATTCTATCTTTTACGCTTGAGTCTCCACTCAGATTAGGACTCCCGATAATGACTTTTCGCCATTTCAAATTTATCTCCAATTTGTCCTTTCATTACTAAAATTTTGAATTGTAATAATCTGATTGACTTCATCCAATTCAAGGAAACTCTTCTTTGAAAAAAGATTTCTCAATACTTTCATCAATACCGCTTATGGAATTTCTATTCATCAACAGTCGTCTCATTTCTTGTCAACCATTCACAATGCCTTAGGAAATCAAATTTAACTATTCATAATATCCCATAAAGATCACTTTATGCCACATCTCATATAATCAGAACATCCTTTTTAATAAAAATTCATTGAAATATATACCATCAAAATCATTACATCGTATCGAGAGACAGATGTAGGACAACTCTATCCCTTTTTGCACCTGTCCTCGCTCGAGAGAATTATGCCATGATCAAGTCATTAACATATAACAATTTCCATTCATTCCCAATTGATCATTATAAGCACTTTCATTTCTTATTCTAACTCATATTGAACTTTAAACTATAAGAACTATGACTAGCAATTATTTACCAACTCACAGATGACTTCCGATATCATTACCACACATATGATACATATAAGCTTAATAATTTCACTTGTTATGGGGCTCCCATTATCATATATGCATTCACAGAGGCAAATCAACTGAACTTAGAGAACTTTTTCATCTACCCTTATCATTGTCTTACATTTCAATCTTTTCACTATCTCGTCATAACCATGTAGTTTCACAGGTACAATCATTCTCGCTTTCCCACTAACATATTCTGACTCTAAGTCATAAACTCTTATTCAAAGACTCCCATCACAGTACTCAAACCCAATTATAGCTTCTATAGATCATGGAACATTTTAATTTCATCCACTTTACTTATACACTTTCAATCTTGCCATTTCTAACACATCGCTATTTTCCTCTATCAATCCACAAGTATAACTTTATTCTTATTCCACATTCAAGGATATACCCAATATAACTCTAATACAGTATTTCATAACATATCCATCAGTACCAATACACTAAATCTTCATTTGTCAAATTGAATCATACATTTTTTCTCATTCCATCACATTCTAATATATCATCATTTTCCTCACTATTTCTGACCGCTTAAACCATTGACACAGGCTCATGCATGAGACTCATATGCTAGACTGGGTATCAATTGTCACTGTCTGTCGTGACATGACTTGAATACATGTAACTTGACCCATATTTCATAACGCCCATGTAAGATTGTACTTCTGGGCTCTGATACCACAAATGTAGCATCCCACTCCCGTAAGACCCGAACCTAATATCGATGGTGATATCCGAGCCCGTGTATCACGAGGGTGGTATGCTAGAGCAGTCAAAACTGTTCAAAACTCAGTAAAACATATATATATATTTTTTAATAAAAACAATCAATACGCAGAAATCGGTGAACAATTTGGGGGCCCGCTTTAATACGAAAACGTTTCGATCAAAACACAATTTTAGTAATCACATTACAATACAACATTTATTAATTTGGGCCCTCTACAATGATAGTACTATTCTGCAGAAATTGCAGAAATACAAATTCGATACAAGAACAGAACAATACTAATGCAGACGTGAACTGATCCCGAACTCGAACTCTGACTTGCTTGCAGTGATTCATACTCTCGTTTCTCTAACGGGGTACTCTTAAGTCCTGAAAAATATTTGTAATGTTGGGTGAGTTTGCGAACTCAGTGAGAAACCATCATCGATGGTTCACTCAACTCATGCATATTCACACAATTCACATAATATCACAAATTATCACTTTCAGAAATATCCCATACGCTGCCATTTCACAATTATAGGCATTTCGCCTTTCACACAATCCACATTTAATCATTCATATATGTAATGCACATGTGACACTTTTCATTTTCATTTCGTTGTTGTGACTGTGCGCCTGAACTGTCCCAATGACGGGCACATTGCGTTGAGCCTGTGGCTCTGAATACATTGGACCTGAATGCCCTGATACGTTGAGCCAGTGGCTCTGAAATACGTTGGGCTCGAAGCCCTGTGCGTTGAGTTTAAAGCTCTGAAATACGTTGGCTGCTTCGGTCACAACTGCCATTATCTGATCATGCCTTTATAAATGAATGCACATGTCCCAATTTTACATTTACAATCAATTTACAATTCATTATCCAATTCCCATTCCTTCAGATTTTTAGTCCGGTATTTCAGTCATAAACAATTTACACATTCACAATCTATTTCTTTTAAGCATTCACAACCAGTACACACAAATAGCACTTCGATATCACATTCCAATACTTCGGACAACCGTGGTCTGAAATCAATCAAAAACAAATACATATAACCCTCCATTAACTCCACATGGCATAAGTGCGTAATATTAAACACATATAGGTTGAGAAACCAACTAGGTTACTCACAATATTTCTCCTGAAGCTAATGTCTGGAAGATCCAGCAACGTCTGGAGGTTGACATTCCAGAGGCTCCTCTATAACAAATAACATATACATATATCATAATTTGAACAATCATAAATGTTTAATAATGCACATGAATGAGATGAAATATGTACAATGCATATTCATGACTATCCTGGGTATCAATCCATCAATTTCATCACTAGACATTCAACTATCAAAACTCTCTTAACTAGCCTCATTCTGTGGGATTTAAACCTTCATAAACCGTTTGAATCCAATTTCATAGTCCAATGAACCATTTCAGATCTTTCTCCAAACTCTAACTTTCGGGTCCACTGTTCATGTTTAATAAGAAGGCAAAACTTGCATAAGTTGAGCCTAATTTCTCTTAGAAAAGTGTTCCTCTATTTTTTATCTTTCCATTAACACCAAAATCACTCAATTTGGTTCATTAGTTTCAAAGATGTACCTCAAACATTTTCGGACTTTTCCTCTCCAAAATAGTGTATTACATCCGACTTCCATCCAGAAATTGAACACCTTAGAGACCCTATCAAGATTCAGCTCCTTCATATAATTTGTAGCCCTATTACTCTAGTTTACTACAAATCATGGATCACCTCAATTGGAATCCTATAGACCAAGATATCATGAAAATACTGAAATACATTCAGTAAAATATCCAATTCATACTCCTTCCATCGGTACCCTTACTTTGATTCAGTCAATCATTTCCAATTTAATACCAAAGACCATAAACTTTTTGTGGAGGGATAAATAAATGTGTTAGGAATCCAATGCTTTAAAAATTAGGTCATTTGGAATTATAGAGAAGAAGTTATGACTAAAAGAGTACAACTTGTTTTTACGTCTCAGTTTCTGCGTATGCTTTTATGCGTCTACTTTTCTGCGTCTACTTTTATGCGTCTGTTTTCATGTGTCTGCTTCCATGCATCTGTTTTCATACGTCTACTTTCGTGCTTCTGCTTTCGTGTGTCTGCTTTCATGCGTCTGCTTTCATGCGTCTACTTTTATGCGTCTACTTTCATGCGTCTGCTTTCATGCGTCTGACACGTCTCCACTTATAAGATGCATAACTTTTTACTTCGATGTCTAAAATTTACAAACTTTATACCGTTGGAAAGATAAAAGAATTATCTACAACTTTGAAGAAGGAAACATTGCCAGAATCTATCCAAATCAGGTCCAAATTTCCTCCCGAATTTGGAACATGAATTTTCGCTCAACTCTCAACATCCTGCACCCAGTTCTCAACTTTTGAGATTCTTAGAGACAGAACTGAAATTCGACTTCTTCATACGAATTGTAGCCATATATTCCTAGTTTACTCTAAATCAAGAATCATCTCGTTTGGACAACCAAAGAAAATGTTATGGCTAAAATACTGAAACATACTCAGTGAGAAATGTTCCAGACTTTCTAACTTTCAACATTTTACGTCATCAAACACCAAAATTTTTCTCAAAAACTAATTTAACACTATAACTGAATTTATTTCTCCCCAACTACCCAGTATTTAAGAACAAACACATAAAGTACATTTTTCATGCAAATGACAGTAATTTATCAACTTTATTTCACAAATCCCTGATTGCAAGGGATTTCTCTAACACTTACCTGCTGAAAACTCCAAAATCTACAAGCCCTAATCTCCACCAATTTTCGTACTTCACTGAGTGAAATGATTAGCTTCCGGTTTTTTCTTAGAGTAGATGACACAAATAGAAAAGTAAGGTTGCTGAAAGAAAGGAAGAACACAAAAGTCTCTTAGAAGATATTTTGTTGGAAAACTCTTTTTTTTCGAAGAGAGAAATTTTAAAAAGATGAGAATAAAGAAGGGACTTGGATAAGACTTAACCTGTCAACTCTCAAGGAATAGTGACCTACTCCTAGCTAGAGTACAAGGTCTAAGTGACACATGTCACTTTCTTAATGATTAAACTCTAACTTAGTTTCTTTGGAAACTAACTCCATTTAGTTCCCCTCTTTCCAATACAACAATCATCTTTACAACCCAACTATCTCCAAATCTTTATTTAATTTATTTCTTGTTCCCTACTATAATTATATATTTCTCAATACTCCATAACTTCACCAACGTATACAAAATACAATATTTCCCACCAAAATTCAAAATATCACAATTTCACTAACTCATAAAATTTTCAATGTAATAACATTCAAGATTCTAAAATCATTCCAATTATACCTGGAATTATTCATGAATGCATGTACAATTATTTTCATGTGCTAATATATTCCAATTTACCCTTCCCATTAGGGATGGGATGTTACATACATCCTTTACCTAAACTCCCACTTAGGATTTTGCAAACTACTTTATTGCACACTTTGTAGTTCAGTGTGAACTTTTTATAATACCGCTTGATTTCCGGCTCAAGCTACCTTTACACTTGATTTGTTTTCCAGCACAAATCCTACCTCACACGTGACCTTTCACTAGTCACTCAAATTGTAAGAAAAATAAGATAAAGTTTGAAGAACAAAGCTCAATACAATGATGTAACAAGATAAGAGCAATAGTGAGCAGAATATAGAGCAATAAAGGAGTCTTTAGCTTGTGGAACTTCCCTCATCTTTTTCCTTGATCATCCACTCTTATATTTGAAGAAAAATAGCTGTTGAAACATATTCTAGCCGTTGCATAATTGATATGATCGTTCCTTGATATTTTCCTTTCCATTTGTGGCTAATTGACTTTGTCAGAATCAGTTCGTTGTACTCATAAGTCGACTTGTCGTGGAGTGTAAGTCGACTTATATCAACGTTTTTTATAAAATTTTATCTCCACTCTTCTATAAGTCGACTTATGTTATGCAAATCGACTTGTGTCCTTCGATAAGTCGACTTATGTACTATTAGTCGACTTGTGTTGACATATCTTCATATGTTAGTCGACTTATGCTGTTCTAGTCGACTTATGTTGTTCGGATCTTGATGTATAAGTTGACTTATGATGTGCAAGTCGACTTATATAGCTTCAACGGTAATATCCATCCAAATCTTCTATAATCCTTATTATTAATGTCTCTTTCACTTATAAGGAAACTTCCATCTTGATTCTTCAATGATTAATCACTTGCCCATCTTGATTTGCACCATTATTTAATTGAATATTAATCCCAAAATACCTGAAATAATTTATTAACTAATTCTAGATATTTTATTATTATCAAAACATAAAGGGATTTAATTTGTCAACCATCATTGGTCCAACAATCTCCCCCTTTTTGATAATGACAAAATATTTAGAAATTGAAAAGAAATTTGAAAAACAAGAAACTTGATCAAGGTTTTTTAATCCCTTGTCTTGATGGTTTGTTTGTCTCCCCCTTAATTGATAAACCAAGGAATTTTAATAGAAATCAAATAGTCGCAAATCAAACTCACTCCCCCTCAATCAAATGACTGTTACCAATATCAATTTCCAATCTTACTCCCCCTTTTTGTCATAATCAAAAATCAATATGAAAAATGATCTCAAAAGCAGTTCATAAACAAACACAACATCAAACACAAATAGAGGCAATAGTCATTACAAAATATATCAATCCAACAAACGCAAAAAGTACCACAGACACTAAAAGAAAACATAAGAGTAAATGTTGGTCAAGACAAAAGTCAATACACATCATGATGAAGAATCATCATGCCTACAACCTAATTTCTTAAAAATCTTCTTCAGCATACGGTGTTGAGCATCAACCTTTTTCGCCAACCCATGAAATACACATTGTATATTATCAACACGATCATTTAGGTCATCCAATTGATCGTGAATCTCATTAAGCTCCTCATGAGTGACCTCACTCCGTCTCACATTACTAGGTCGAGAGCTACTCGGACGATCCCTGCCCTCTTAGACCTTTGTCGTGGAGGCACTTGCTCACCCTCCAAGGTCAAACCTAACTTCTCCACATGATAGGAGTAGACCTAACATTTTTCAATAGTTTTCACCAGCTTCATGCTTAGCAAATTATAAGGAGTGAATCTCCAACTCTGAGGATATGGGTAATGTGCATAATGATTCAGATCACACCTTTGTAATTGAGCTAGAGAGGAAATCAAAGCTGCAAATGGCATTACCTTATGCCGGACTGGTTTCCCTTTCAGCTGGCCTCGTAATAAACTGGCCTTTTTCCTCATCATTTGAATAATCAGGCTCGGATAATTGATTTTCCTCCCTTCTTCCATATGCCAAAGAATCTCTTTATCTAATGAAGTAATCTGATTATTACTTGCCTTCTTCGGGTAAACAACCCTGTTAATTGCATAGTGTAGCAAGAGATAGTTCAACGGCAAGTCCATAGCTTCAAATGGAGGGGAGTGATTAGAACATAACCTACTAAGTAGATCAGCACCTTTTTCCTCAGTATAGCCGAAATTTTCTTCGGCTTCCTCATCGGTCTCACCATCCTCATTTCTCAAAATATCAAAATCAATAAAAGATGCTCTACGTCAGACTCCCTGTAACATCCCGTTACTGATAGCAAGGGTATTTTGGTAAATTGGGACAGATTGGTAGGTTTCATTGCATTCACTGATTGAGCATGTCACTGGCCTCTAATTATAGAGGAACAGGTTTATTGCATATGCATTTATTCATAGGTACATGCATTCATGATTTTCTGATATTTTAATTGTGAGCTTGAACTGACTGAACTGACTGGATCGTGATTAATTGAGAAATTAGGAATAATTGGGCTCGAATGACTGACTTAGAATAGTTTAAGAGTGATTGGCTATTGATAGTGGCTTGTAGGACACTTTCGAAAGATTCAGGAGAAAATGCCCGGATCGAAAATTTTTGAGTGACAGACCGATTAACCGTATGAGACTGAAAGAATTATCCAATGGCAAAGGAAAAATTAGAGTTATACTGTTAGGAAATAAAAATGTTGAGCCATTGAAATTTAGAGACTGAAAATTGAACCGATTTGGAGACTTATGTCTATAAATACTTAGGTTTGAAATTTGGAAATTTTTCCTATGGCAAAATCGCTTCTTCTCTTTCTCCTCCCACGGTGTTCGTCGATCCTTCCCATCGGTAAGGTTCTTCGATTTTCCTTGTAGTTTTCTCCTCATTGTGTAAGGCTAACTTGTTTATTGTGGTTGATGAAGGTTGAGAAGCTTTGAGAGTGGTTAATCGGTGATTGGAGAAAGTTTTAGGGTTTTGGAAGATTTGTGCATTTGAGGCTTCATTTGGTAAGTTAGCGGCTTTAATGTTATTATTAATGGTTTTTGATGCATTTATGGCATTTATTATGGTTGATTTGGGTAGTTGAGAGTCTTTAATGGTGATCTTAGAGAGGGAATCGGACGAAAAAATGATCGGAGAAGAAGAGGAGTCGTCGCACGCCACGACCTGCACGCGAGCCTCGCCGCGACGAATATATATTCGTTCGTCGCGGCGAGCGTTAAACTTTTGACACCGCGACGAGCTTCCTTCACCTCGCGGCGCGCCCAGAATGGATTGTTCGTCGCGGCGAGCAGTCTTCATGCCGCGGCGAGCGAACCTTTCTATGCCACGGCGAGAGCCTCTTGGCCGCGGCGAAGGGGCAGATTTCTGATGGATTGTATTTTAGTTTACTGGGCATAATTTATGGTGTAGACCTCCGATTGAGGTGATTTCTGATTTGTTACGGACTAGGGAAAGAGGTCTATAATTGAGGATCATTATGGAAGTATAATTTAAATTTCATGGTATTGATTCATAGAGTTTAAGGTCAATTATGGTTCCTATTGTGACCTAAGTATTGAATTGTGACAATTGGAATTTCAATTGGAGTTTTAATTGGGATTTTTAATAGAGGTTTTGACCCAATGGATATGGAATTGCTATAGGGTATATGAATCGAGGAGATTGAACTGAATTTTAGGATTGGATCAATTATTGTCGATCAATTGAACGAAGAGTTAGAATTGGGCCTAAGAGTTCTAAATTGGTTTTTAGCGCCGAAAAATCGTGGACATGCATTGTACATAATTTCATCGAGACATATGCATTACTGAATCGTTTAATTGAGCATCTAGTAATAAGATTGTATTTTACTGCTATAGAGGCGCCGTTGGATCGTCATTCCACGGACATTGCTGGGACTTCTAGGCAGTAGCTCGGAAGTTACATGTGAGTAACCTAGTTGGTTTCTCAAATTCCTGATTGTTTAAATGCTCTATGTGAATTACTTGCCAATGTGAAATTGCATGATTACTGAAACGTATACGATCGAATTGCATGCTTCTACTGTATGGGATTGGACTACTGCATGACATTGGGAATTGAAATACTAGGCTTTTATAGCCATATCATTGAATTACTGAACACTGCATTACATGCATAAAGGCATGATCAGATAATGAGCGTTGTGACCCAAGTCGCTAATATCACTGAATGAGCTTCGAGCTCTAACACTGTACTAACCGGGCCTCGAGCCCGAGGGGAGAAATCCCTAACGCGTCCACACTGAATACTGAATACTGACTAAGCACTTGGGCACAACACTGAATAACTGGAAAAGAGTCACATATGTATTGTATACACATGACTGATTGATTTGTGATACTTACTGAATTATGTGATGGCATGAGAGATTGCAAATTGTTACATGCTACTGTAAATTGTTGTATAATACTGTAATTTGTTATATGATATTGTTAATTGAATATTACTGTGCCATGCTGTACGTAATTTGCGTAATGCATGATTTGAGTGAACCATCGATGATGGTTTCTCATTGAGTTCGCAAACTCACCCAAAATTGCAACCTATTTTTCAGGACTGATAGAGTAGACCCTAGCTCAGGAGATAGTCTTTTCTGCCGTCTTGGCGTCTTTGGCAAGAGAAGCGATGGCACACAGGTCGGTCAGCTGGGTTGGACTTTTGCGGATGACTTAGTATAGACGCTTGTATCAGTTTCCTTTTTGGGTTTTGTTTAGGGGACTGATAGACTTGTCTATTCTGCTATTGGATGTCTGTATCAAGATTTCTATTATGATTTTTAAAAAAAATTAGTGGTTTCAGATATTGTGATTTATTTATTGCGATGCCATGTGGACTATTAGCGGGAGCTTTTGGTAGTGCAACTTTATCGTGGGATACGTGTCGGAGCCACCCTCGAACGTCCCGATATGTACCCTACGGTGAGAGGGCGCTACATTAGGTAGTATCAGAGCATGGTTTGGCATCTTTTGGGATTAGTTAATTTAGGCTTGAATTACCGTGAGAATAGCGGAACTAATCGGAAATTCTTGTTAATTTTAAGTCATCCGTTCTTGGGGATCGAGTTGAGCAACCAGCTGACCTGGAATCGGTAGGAGCTAGTAGGGAGTCCCTCATGCCTCATTCAGAGGAGTTGCCTCCTCAAGTTCCTGTGAAACGGGAACGGAGATATGATCGACTACGTAAGCAGGGGACTGTTGATTTCTTTGGCAGCACAGACCCTACTGAAGCTGAGGGATGGCAAGAGAGGACTGAGAGAGTCCTAGATCAGATGGATTGCGACTCGGATGAGCGATTCGACTATGTGGTTTCTCTTCTTCAGGGTCCAGCATATTAGTGGTGGAAGAATGTCCCGGGCAGTACCACCAGACCCTGTACTCTGTCATAGGATGACTTTCTGAGGGCCTTCCGGGACAATTAAATGCCCAAGTTCTATTTGGAAATGAAGATGCAGGAGTTCTTAGAGTTGAGACAGGGACAGATGTCAGTGGCCGACTACGAGGTGCGGTTCAATGAGCTGATGGGATATGCTTCGACTCTGATTGCTACTAAGGCTGACAGGTGTCGGCGTTTTGAGGGCGGACTCAATCTGGAGATCTGTACCCGATTGGCCAGGTCTGACATGGGTAATTTCATTGGTGAAAGGGTGCTGCGGTGAGGATAGAGCATTCTTGAGATGTAGTATGGTGAGGCGGTCAGGATCGGGACCAAGAGATCTAGTGATAGCTGTGGCAATGCTAGTAGAGGGTACGATGGCGTCGAGCGGGCCCTTCAGATCCGCAGGAGGGCTAAACGACTGGTTATGGGCGAGAGGCAGTTTGCATGCACTGCGGTGGGCAAGGGCGGTGCTGAGGTTCCGGCATCGTTCTAGTTTGTGAACATTGTGACAAGAGACACAGTGGAGAGTGTCGTTGGATGTCTGGAGCTTATTTGAGATGTGGCTCGATGGACCACCTGGTTAGGAACTGCCCAGAGACTTTGGGAGCTCAGTATACTATAATTGGAAGATCGGGCAGTAATACCACGGTGCAGCAGAGCCGTGGAGGTGGATCGGGATGGAGAGGCCGAGGTCGAGTAGAGGGGTCCGCAGTGAGGCGGAGGGTCTCGAGCGTGACATGCGAGCCTCGAGCCGTGGTCTATGCCATGACTCAAATAGGAGGCCCAAAATTCCCGGATGTTATCATGCGGGTATGCTTCGATTTATGGTTTTGATATGCATTGTTGGATCTGGATCCACTCATTCTTTCATTGCACCGCATTTAGCATGTAGACTGCATGGGGATAGAGAGAGGTTACAGTATGGGTTAGAGGTGAGTACACCTCTAGGTAGTACGACGGTTTTGGGAGAGGTCTGTATGGGGTGTCAGGTTCAGATCGATCGAGCAGTTTTGAGTGTCGATCTGATCATTTTACCTCTGAGGGAGATTGATGTGATATTAGGGATGGACTGGTTGACTGCGCATAGGGCCATTATGGACTGTTATACCAAGGAGGTTGTGCTGGAATCTCCTGGTCAGCCTAGAGCTGTATTTCGAGGAGTTAGTCAGGTAGTGCCAGCGAGGATGATTTCCTTTTTGAGTGCCTTGAGGTTGATGCAGGGAGGTTGTGAGGCCTATCTGGCTCACATAGTGGATTCCAGAGTCGAGCCGAGATTGCAGGATGTTCCCGTAGTTAGGGAATTTCCATATGTGTTTCTCGAGGAGTTACCGGGATTGCCGCCAGAGCGGGAGACAGAGTTTGAGATTAATCTCGTTCCCGATACCGCTCATATATCGATACCTCCGTATAGGATTGTAGGAAAATCCCGGGAGGAACATCACATGTTCCAGCAGCGGAAAACAAAAATTTTGTTCCCAGACCTTCCGAAAACCTGGATCCGGTGTCGGTATGAAAACTCAAACTGAATAGCCAATAGAGACTATCTCTAAAGGTATCCACGCAGAGATTAGAAAACCTAACGGATCAAACACCTTTGACCCGGAATAACTAGAACGAATAAAGCTGCTAGAGCCTACCTACATCTGGAGAGCTTGAGGAGACGTTGGAATCCTTGCCTTGAGAAGAGAAGAATCGATAATGCTTGATGAGGAAGAAGGAAGTTGAAACCTTTTCCAAAGCTTTTTAACCTTAACTCTTAAGGAAGCTTATTTTTCTTCTAACCTTAATTGACCATCGACGGCAACACCTTAAGGTAGCTACTTATGTATATTTTTAACACTTAAAAATGATACCATAAGAAGCTAACAAGTGTATGCTATATCAACCATTAACTAATTAATGGAATATAATAATCAACTTTGACTTTTCAAAGACAATGATCTCTTCTCCTTTCCAACGTGACTAATGGGCTTAATAATATAATAATTAATTAATTAATTTACTTAATTAATTAATTAGAATATAAATGCTAAGGTCCAGTCCAACTGGGGGCCCTGTCGACCTCACCGGCCCCGATGTTGAAACGACTCCTAAACCTTTGTTAGCAATATTGATGTCGCGATCTCATCGACATATCCCAATCCATTGGGATCCATTTAATCCTAATGATCTCCATAATTGGAACTCGCTCAATACTATTTTACGATTCTCGAAACACTCTTATCGTGTGACCCTTTAGGTTCGGTTATGTTGGCCACTTAGATTAACAATTAATCTGAGCAAGTCATGAGCGGTATCTAGCAACACATCATGACCCCAATTGACCGGAAAGTAATCGGTTTGATGAATTCATCACGAACCGTATCACGAACCCTTCCATGACAATTCTTCGGCAATTCGTCCTTTCATCATCCTATACCCCACTTGGTTATGAGTATGGCTAATATGTCAACTCTTACTAGACTAAGTCTAGCCCAAGTGAAATCGGTTCTGTCGAGGACTCATTACTTTATATGTCCATGAAGACACTCTTCATGACATAGTCATGCTCGCCGAGACTTAAAGTAATGATCCCGATAAGAGGTTGTGGTATCTCTTCATTCTCCGAAGTGATGAATCCTTTATTAGCTACTCAATTACCTTCAAATACCTCAAATCGTACCCAAGCACCATCCTATGAGTAACCTTTAGAAGGCCACAAGGAATGGAGTCAAAGTGCGGATCAAGATCAAGATATCCTTGAGTACCTCAAGTCTAAGGATACTTGCACCATTGCTATGATGAGATTATCACCGACATTAAATCCATGTGATGATCTCATGGCAGTCATCCAATGAACTTACTACCACTAGTAAGCATCCATATGTCAACTCTAAATATCTCATATTTACAGCTTTACGAGATCCACCGCTGATCCAATCAAGGGTATGGCATATGCTAGTCTGTCCGGATTAATGATGTCTAGTCTCATTAATCCTATGACTAGGGAAAATTTAGATACTGACATAATTGCACATGATAGGAATCTCAGGATTATGATCACATCATAATTTCCTTCATGCTATGTCATATATCATGGACATCATTAATTTGATTAAAGATCAATATCAATTCATAAAGAACATCAAATAAATGAAACATGCCTTTCTTTATTTATTCATAAAGTCTGTACATGACTGTGAACAAAAAGCGCTAAAGGGGATTGCCTTTAGGGCACTACTCTAACAATCTCCCACTTGACCTAAAGCCAATCGCCTTGGTATCTAATACCATAAGCGAGTACATGAGAATCAAAATTCTTCTGTGACAATGGCTTCAGCGAATCAGCAATGTTCTGCTCTGTGGGAATCCTCTCGATCGCGACATCACCTCTAGCAATGATCTCTCGAATCAGATGATATCTGCGGAGTACGTGTTTAGATCGTTGGTGAGACCTCGGTTCTTTTGCCTGAGCAATAGCCCCATTGTTGTCACAATACAACTGTATGGGTCCATCACAGCTAGGAACCACACCAAGTTCGAAATGAACTTCTTGATCCAAACGACTTCCTTTGCCGCCTCGATGCGAAGAATGTATCGCCTCGATCGTCGAATCGCCATCGTCTCTTTTTGGAACTCTTCCAACCGACCGCTCCGCCGTTTAGCGTGAAAACATAACCCGACTCGATTTGAGTCATCCTTGTCGATTAGAAATCGCATCCAGATGCCCGCCACTTGGAGATTTCCATCTCCATATATCAAGAAAATATCCTTAGTCCTTCGCAAGTACTTAAGGATATTCTTGATACTACCCAAAGGACCCTCACCAGATCCGATTGGTATCTCGTCAGAACACTCGTAGCATACGATACATCGGGCCTCGTACATAACATAGCATACATGATTGATCCTACTGCAGATGCATACGGGATCTGATCCATGCGAATCCTCTCATCTTGTGTCTTAGGACACATAGATTTCGAGAGTGTTATCCCATGAGTAATGGGAAGAAACCCTCTCTTGGATTGCTCCATGCTAAACCTCTTTAGCATCTTGTCTATGTATGATGATTGTGAAAGATCAAGCAACCTCTTTGATCTATCTCTATAGATCTTTATCCCAAGGATATAAGTTGCTTCACCAAGGTCTTTCATCGCAAATTGCTTAGACAACCAAATTTTAACTGATTGCATCAATGAGACATCGTTTCCGAGTAACAGTATGTCATCTACATACAACACAAGGAAAACGATTGCATTCCCATTAACCTTCTTGTACACACAGTGTTCATCCGGATTTTGTGAGAAACCAAACTCTTTGATTGACTCATCAAAATGGATGTTCCAACTCCTGGATGCTTGCTTCAATCCATAGATGGATTTACGAAGCTTGCATACCTTTTCGCCATCACTGGAAGTGAAGCCCTCTGGTTGTGTCATGTACACATCCTCGGCCAGATTTCCGTTAAGGAAAGCTGTCTTCACATCCATTTTCCATATCTCATAATCATAATGAGCGGCAATGGCTAGGAGTATCCGAATGGATTTGAGCATTGCTACGGGGCTGAAGGTCTCGTCATAGTCAACTCCTTGTCTTTGACGAAATCCTTTGGCCACAAGCCTTGCTTTGTAAGTAATCACATTACCATCCATGTCGGTTTTCTTCTTGAAAACCCATTTGCACCTTATAGGTTTTATCCCTTCAGGTGCATCAACCAAAGTCCATACTTGGTTTATGTACATAGAATCCATTTCGGCTTTCATGGCACAAAACCATTTTTCAGACGCTGAACTTTTCAGAACCTCTTCATAGGTAGCAGGCTCATCATCTTCTATGAGTAATACGTCATTCTGTTCACTTACGAGAAATCCATATCTCTCGGGAACAGTGCGCATCCTACTTGACCTACGAACTTCGTGTGTCACAGAAGGTTGAACTGTTACTTCATCTGAATGAGTGATAGTCTCAGGTTCAGGCAATTGATCTGTGCTTGTTTGAACATCTTGAACTTCTTCAAGTTCGACTTTGCTCCCACTGTCCTCTTGCAAAAGAAACTCTTTCTCTAAGAAGACAGCATGCTTTGAAACAAACACCTTTTGTTACTCAGCAAGGTAGAATTGATATCCCATGGTCTCTTTAGGATATCCTACAAACAAACACTTGTCAGACTTTGCGTCAAGCTTATCTGACTGAATCCGCTTCACGTAAGCAGAACAACCCCATACTTTCAGATGAGAAAGATAAGGTTTTCTGCTAGTCCACATCTCATATGGAGTAACATCAACTGTCTTAGAGGGAACTCTGTTTAACAAGTAAACAGCTGTCTCTAGCGCATACCCCCAAAACGATTTTGGTAACTTTGCGAAACCCATCATTGATCATACCATGTCCAACAAGGTTCGATTTCTCCTTTCAGCCACACCATTGTCTCACAAGCGTAAGGAGGAGTCCACCGAGATAATATCCCATTATCTCGAGATAATCTCAAACTGCTTGGTCTAAGTATTCTCCACCACGATCGGATCGTAATGCCTTGATACTTTTACCAAGTTGGTTTTCTACTTCATTTCAATTGTTTGAACTTTTCAAACGCTTCAGATTTGTATCTCATCAGATACAAGTACCCATATCGTGAATAATCATCGATAAAGGTAATGAAGTAACGACAACCACTTCTGGCATGGATGGACATCGGACCGCATACATCTGAATGTATTAGGTCTAATACTCCAATTGCTCGCTCACCCTTTCCTCGAAGGGTAACTTAGTCATCTTGCCTAATAAACAAGATTCTCATGTGTCATATGATTCATAATCAAATGACCCTAAACCGCCACTCTTATGGAGTTTAGCGATGCGTGTCTCATTTATATGGCCGTTCGACAATGCCATAAGTAAGTTGACTTTAGATTATCTCTTTTATACCGCTTGGTGTCATTGACATTTAAAATTAGATTAGACATATCTAATATGTAAATACCATTGCACAATGTACCGGTTCCATAAAGCATTCCATTAGAATTGATAGAACAACCATTGCTATTAAAATTCATATGGAATCCAAATTCTATTCGCAAAGAAATGTATAATATATTCTTTGTCAAAACAGTACAAAATAACAATCATCCAATTCGAAACAAAGCCCGGTGGGAGATACAAAACATAGGTTCCTACGGCTAATGCAAAGAACTCTTGCTCCATTTCCAACACGTGGGTCTACTTCTCCCTTCATGAGTTGCCTCATCGTCCTCGAGGCCCTCATATCATTACATATGTGAGCCACAACTAGTATCAAATACCCAAATGTTGTGATCGATATGATTAACTTCAATGACATACAAACTCAAGTAGTCGAGGCATCCGATGCCTTCTTCGCTTCAAATGACTCGAATAGACTTTGCAATTATACCTCCGATGGCCATCTTTACCGTAATGGAAGCAAGTTCCTTTCGGTGCAGCTTCTTTGGTCTTCTTCTTGATGGCGCTTCCTTTGGTTTCTTTGCCTTCTTCTTCTTTGGGTTCTTTTCTTCTTGGAACTCAAGAAGAAGAAGCTACTACCAACACTTGCTTACTATCACTCTTGATAGTCTGCTCAGCTTTCTTGAGCAGATTGATCAGCTCAGGTATTGTAGTGGATATTTGGTTCATCCGATAGTTTAACACAAACTGTGCATAACTGTTGGACAATCCAACCAGAATTAAGTCTATACTTAACTCATGATCCATTGCAAAACCTAAGACGGCCAATCTCTCAATATAGTCATTCATCTTCGTATGCATCGCATGCCAGATGTCCCCGAGCCATCTTTAATGGTGAAGAGAAGCCTCGAGGTCTCGAACCTTTCGACCGGGCTTGCTCGTCAAACAACTCCCTAAGATGAAATACTATAGTGTGAGCATCCATGGACTCATCGCCGCTTCGCACTCTGGTGACATCGAGGCAAGCATGATGCAAGTAGCCATGTCACTGTCCTTTAGATGCTTACTATATGCCTTCGATCATCATCGAAGCATCGACGGCAGTGCATCTCGAAGCGGAAAATCTAGGATATATCCTGCACCTTCGATCGAGAACTATTCTCGATTCCTTATCCATCAAAAAATTCGGTCCATTAACTTGTTGGAATCCATAAGCGGCGAAGATTCACACTTGACGACATTTTCAAATAACCTACACGGATAGAGAGGAAGAATGTTAGAATAGAATAGTTGCATAATCATAAGGACTTGAATGATATGCAAAAGAGCTCCCACTAGTTTCATAGAATCCATAACCCTCATTACTGAATCCAAAGAAACAAAGTGACATAATGTCCTAGTGGGTTGATATCCGATATTGCTAAGAATGACCTTGGGTTTACCCAACAAGCCACAACTTAGGTCAATCGGTAGGTATCGAACACACCAATTGCATCATCGATAACCGACATTGAGAATGACCTTGGGTTTACCCAACAAGCCACCTTATGTCTCGGGAGGTATCGATATACCAATTACATCTTAGACACTGACTATCGATCAGTCTATCAACTTGTTGATGTATGCACTTACATTGGGTATCAACTCTTTGATACGCATACATCCGATGTATGCTACCCAATTTCACCTCTGTCCACGTTGACCTTGAGTTTACTCAACAAACCAACGCTTCCAGTGAAAACCAACCCATTAATCAGAAAATCATATTTTCATGGTTCGAACATATCCGTATAAAGTGAGCTTGGGTTTACCCAACAACCCATCCCTATAAGAACTCTGGTTCTTACCATATTAATGGAAGGCGTTAGTTTTCATATACCGAGGAGGGATTTATAAACTCTAGACTCTAAGCTGAAGGATCATAGTCACTAGGACTATATGGCATGATTTAGGTTTCATCAATCAAATTGAATCAATCCTTATAATCATCCATCATCCAACCTGAGCATGTCACAAGTCGACTTTCATCGAATGCAAGTCACCTTATGCTTCTGCCCACACACAAGTCGACTTGTATGAAACAAGTCACCTTATGGCACCTGCCCATGTACAAGTCGCCTTGTAATGTGCTACAAGTCGACTTATACTAAGACCTTGAACAAGTCGACTTATTCCATATACAAGTCGCCTTATCCAGGGAAAAATGCTATAATCTCTAATCGGCTAATTCCTCAATCCATGCAATTCCAATTCACAATACCATCATACCTAGGGTAATATCTGTAAATTGATGTATCAATGAACAATTCATTGATCCATGAATGCCTTATATGGTCAAACCATACATGAAAAGCTTAAAATGAGTCAAAACTCATAAATATCCAAACAATTTAAGAACACCCAAATTCCCACCCTAAGCATCTCTAGCTAGTCTATACTTTCTCAAAATTACTTCGGCACAAGCCACAAAATTTATGACGGCCAAAACAAACAAGATAATGATATATACTAACGAGACACTAATGTGACCTTTTAGGCATCCGAAAATTCTTGGAAAAACAACTTTAAGAAATTCAATTTGGCAATCATACTACATCAAGATAACACATTTTTAATCACATTAAAAATGGTGAAAGGCATTGGAACTGAAAAAACACACTCAATCAAGCCAAGCAAAACAGTCTCAACAATTTCCACAAAACTGTCCAGTTCTGTACATTGCTCGAAATGATCAATGAAAAAATTTCAATAAATTATGAGAAAATTACATAGGTTACTAAATGTTCAGAAAATGCTACCTGAATTTTTTTTCAGGATTTTAGGCCATCAAAAACTCAGTCAACCAAAATAACAAAACCGATTCAAAAACTGTGTTCATCAGCACAGCAATTCCCAACAGCATAGAATAAATTCGTGAATAAATATCCAATCACCTTGAAATTCAATTTCCATGCTCATAGACATTCACCAACATCTTAGAGATATGTAGGTGAAGGAAAATCAAGAAAAAGATTTTTCTAGAATTCATTCTCGATTTTATACTCATACCTGTCCACAGAGTGTTTCACAAAACAGCATCTGGAACCTTAGGGAATTAATTAGCAAAACTATATCAAATAAAATCGATAAATTCTGAAAATTCATAGACATATTCTCTAACATGTTATGAACAATCCTGGGCAGAAAAATTTCGAAAACCCTATCTCTATAGCAATACGAAATCTGGACAGAATGCATGCTACAACATCACAAGCAATGAGGGTTTGTGATCTAGCTTCAGTTAAAGCTTCATACACGACACCAGACGCTCTGATACCACTGTAGGAAAATCCCGGGAGGAACATCACATGTTCCAGCAGTGGAAAACAAAAATTTTGTTCCCGGACCTTCCGAAACCCAGGATCCCGTGTCGGTATGAAAACTCAAACCCGAATAGCCAATAGAGACTATCTCTAAAGGTATCCACGCAGAGATCGAAACCTAACCGGATCAAACACCTTTGACCCGGAATAGCTAGAATAGAATAAAGCCTGCTAGAGCCTACCTCTGTCCTGAAGAGCTTGAGGAGACGTTGGAATCCTTGCCTTGGAGAAGAGAAGAATCGATAATGCTTGATGAGGAAGAAGGAAGTTGAAACCTTTTCCAAAGCTTTTAACCTTAACTCTTAAGGAAGCTTATTTTCTTCTAACCTTAATTGACCATCGACGCAACACCTTAAGGTAGCTACTTATGTATATTTTTAACACTTAAAAATGATACCATAAGAAGCTAACAAGTGTATGCCATATCAACCATTAACTAATTAATGGAATATAATAATCAACTTTGACTTTTCAAAGACAATGATCTCTTCTCCCTTTCCAACGTGACTAATGGGCTTAATAATATAATAATTAATTAATTAATTTACTTAATTAATTAATTAGAATATAAATGCTAAGATCCAGTCCAACTGGGGTCGGTCCTACCGGCCTACCGGGCCCCGATGCTAAAACAGCTCCGGAAACCTTTCTTAGCAATATTGATGTCGCGATCTCATCGGGACATATCTCAATCCCATTGGAATCCATTTAATCCTAATGCTCTCCATAATTGGAACTCTGTCCAATACTATTTTACAGATTCTCTGAAACACTCTTATGCGTGTGACCTGTAACATCCCGTTACCGGTGTGACGGGTATGTTGGTAATTTGGATCGGGTTAGGATTGGGTACAGGCAAATGTTGCATTGCATGGTAAATGATTAGTGACTGCACAAGCGTATATATATAAGTACATACATGTATGACAATCCCCGACTTGATTGTGTAAATCGAAAATTTGGTTAAAATCTTACAGAGGAAGATTGGATTGTGAAAATTGGAAATTTAGTAAAAGTGTATAAATTAAGTTTTGAATATGAAATGGAAATTAGAGGAATGGAAATTGGAAATTGAGTATAGGAATGGGCATTTCCTAATTTTGTGAATTTATGATAATTTTTTTGGAATTTTTAGAGTGATGGATCCTGATAGAAAATTAGCTTAGTGACTGATTTATTTGATTCCGGGTCCGAGATTGATTGATAATTGATATGAAACAATTTGAATTATGATTTTGAAATTATTATCTATGATCATTGCGAAATTGGGAGAAAAAAAATGGAATAGAAATTGGATTTGTTAGACCCTAAGAATTGGACATGAGTCAGATGATCATATATATATATATAAGCTTAACAGATAAGCTCAAATGTTCATTTTCTCACCATCGACGGTCGTGGGTGAGAAAAACGTGGATTTGGAGTTTCTTGAAGGATTTTCAACGGATTGAAGCTTGAATCAAGTAAGTTTATACTTGTTTATGTTATTTGATCATAGATTTGAGTAAGAAATTGTTTAGAAATTTGGAAAATGTCGATGATAGGGTTTTCGTTGGTTTTGATTTGGGTTTTTGATAAAAGATGAGTTAAATGATGTTTTGAGGATAGAAATAAGTTGGGTTTAAGGTTTAAAACTGATTGAGAGTGTTTAGAATGGATTTGGGAGGATTTATATCAGAGGATCTGCGAAATTTCGAAGTTTGGACGAGTTTACGGGTTCGCGTCATGACGCAGTGATGAACTACGCCGTGGCGAGCCCCTTAGTGCACGTCGCGATTTAATATTAAATATTTAATTAGATGCCCCATGACGAGCAGGCTTGGTCCGCACGTCATGACGAAAGCGAAGATGTCGTCGCGATTTAACAAGGATTATACGCCATGACGAAGGAACAGACGTCATGACGAGGAGCCCGATTTCGAAAAGTTGATTATTGAGGTTTTTGAATTAGAGAATTTTGGGATTTAATTTGGATTGGTTATGGATCAAAATGACATTTGAGAGAATAGGAATTTGCAATTTGGGAGAGATGAAATTAAGTGATTATAAGATGATTGTTACAAGTAATGAGATAAATTGGAATTTGGAGATTAAGAATATTGAATTTATAAGAATGGAAATTTGGAATTGGAATTCGATGATTATCGAAATCGAGTGGTAAACGATTAGTGAATGTGATTTTATATGCACTGATGCCATGAGGAGTTAAGGATGGATACATGTGTAATTGTTTTGATTGATTTCGGACCATTGGTGTTCGAAATATTGGTAATGTGTTATTGAAGTGCTAATGTGAGTAAGTGTGAATACATGCATGCAATCAATTGGAAATGTATACGATTGGAATACCGAACTGAAGGTCCGAAAAAGTGGAAAATGGCATCGAAATGTAATTGATTGTAACTGTAATTGGAACATATGCATTCATGCATATTGGCATACATGATTAATGATGAGTTAGACCGGTGGTACCAACGTAATTCCGAGATTTAGCTCGATGCCGAGCCTCAACTCGATGATCAGGGCTATGCCCAACGTATATGAGAGCTTTAAGCTCAACGCACAGGACCTCAGGTCCAACGATTGATAGAGCCTCAGGCTCATCGCAGGGCATATCACGCCCAACGATTTAGGCGCACGGTCACAACAACGTAACGAAAATGGAAGTGTCACATGCGCATTGCATTTGTATATGACTATAAATGACTGAAATATGTGAATGAGGAAAATTGCATGTGTATATGAAATTGGTAATGCATAGATGAATTTGGGATGTGATATTATGTGATATGTGTATATGATTGGTGAATGCATGAGTTGGGTGAACCATCGATGATGGTTTCTCACTGAGTTCGCAAACTCACCCAACATTGCATCTATTTTTCAGGAAATGAAGAGTACCCCGTTAGTGAAACGGGAGTATGTCTACCGCTAGTAAGATGAGTTTGGTCGGGATCGATGTCGCTCACATCTGCATTAGAATAGTGAGTTTATTCAATAGGCCCAATTGTTTACGTGTAATTGTATAGTGTGATTGCAAATATTTAGAAATGGTAGTGGGCCGGTTGGGACATACATTTCTATCTTTTATGAGTCTTGAATAATGATTGAAATGGTTTTATATTTGAAAATGTTTTGTTAAAATTGGGCCAAACCAATGATTGTTTTGCGCACTCAATTGTTTTTGAAAGAAAAGAAAAATGTCTTATCGACTTTTAAAAAGGTAATGATTGTTCTAGTACGCCACCCTCGCGGGTCACGGGCTCGGATATCACTGTTGATGTCGGGTCCGAGTCTCGTGGGGAGTGGAGTGCTACATGACCCTTTAGGTTCCCGATTATGTTGGCCACTTAGATTAAAAATTAATCTGAGCAAGTCATGAGCGGTATCTAGCAACACATCATGACCCCCAATTGACCGAAAAGTAATCGGTTTGATGAATTCATCACGAACCAGATCACGAACCCTTCCATGTATACAATTCTTGTGCAATTCGTCCTTTCATCATCCTATACCCCACTTGGTTATGAGTATGGCTAATATGTCAACTCTTACTAGACTAAGTCTAGCCCAAGTGAAATCAGTTCCTGTCTGAGGACTCATTACTTTATATGTCCATGAAGACACTCTTCATGACATAGTCATGCTCTGGCTAGAGACTTAAAGTAATGATCCTGATAAGAGGCCAGGGTATCTCTTCTGTTCTCACAGAAGTGATGAATCCTTTATTGGCTACTCAATTACCTTCAATACCTCAAATCGCACTCCAAGCACCATCCTATGAGTAACCTCTGAAGGCCACAAGGAATGGAGTCAAAATACGAGATCAAGATTCAAGGTATCCTTGAGTACCTCAAGTCTAAGGATACTTGCACCATTGCTATGATGAGATTATCACTGACATTAAATCCATGTGATGATCTCATGGCAGGTCATCCAATGAACTTACTACCACTAGTAAGCATCCATATGTCAACTCTAAATATCTCATATTTACAGTTTCTGAGATCCACTGCTTGATCCAATCAAGGAGTATGACATATGCTAGTCTGTCCGGATTAATGATGTCCAGCTCATTAATCCTATGACTAGGAAAATTTAGATCTTGACATAATTGCACATGATAGGAATCTCAGGATTATGATCACATCATAATTTCCTTCATGCTATGTCATATATCATGGACATCATTAATTTGATTAAAGATCAATATCAATTCATAAACAACATCAAATAAATGATACATGCCTTTCTTTATTTATTCATAAAGTCTGTACATGACTGTGAACAAAAAGCGCTAAAGGGGATTGCCTTTAGGGCACTACTCTAACAAGGATGGCACCGGTGGAACTGAAAGAGCTTAAGGCTCAGTTACAGTAGCTACTGGATAAAAGGTTCATTAGACCGAGTGTTTCGCAATGGGGAGCTCCGGTACTGTTTGTGAAGAAGAAGGACGGGACTCTGAGATTGTGTATCGATTATAGGCAGTTGAATCGGGTGACAGTGAAGAATAAGTATCCACTACCTAGGATCGATGATTTATTTGATCAGTTACAGGGAGCTCAGGTGTTCACTAAGTTGGACCTGCGATCGGGTTATTATCAGTTGAGGATTGTAGAGGCCGATGTACCTAAGAGTGCTTTCAGGAGCAGGTTCGGGCATTTCAAGTTCCTAGTGATACCGTTTGGGTTGACTAATGCCCCGGCAGCCTTCATGACCTTGATGAATAAGGTTTTTCAACCCTACCTGGATCGGTTCATGATATTGTTTATTGATGATATACTGGTTTATTCGAGGAGTAGACAGGAGCACGCTGAGCATCTGAGGATTGTTCTACAGGTCAGGAGAGAGAGACAGTTGTTTGCCAAATTCGCTAAGTGCAAATTTTGGCTTGATGAGATTGTATTCCTGGGGCACGTGGTGTCTGGTGAGGGTATCCAGGTGGATCCTCACAAGATAGAGGCATTTATGAGTTGGGAGGTTCCTAGGAATGTGCCAGAGTTACGGAGTTTCCTAGGATTAGCCGGATATTACCGGAGGTTCGTCGAGGGGTTTTCGTTGATCTCCGCCCCTTTGATGAAACTGTTGAGGAAGAATGTGTCGTTCAGATGGACTGAGGAGTGCCAGAAGAGCTTTGAGGAGCTGAAACATCGGTTGACTACTGCACCGGTGTTAGGCATTTCGTCCGGGACTGGAGGCTTTGTAGTGTACAGTGATGCCTCGCACCAGGGATTGGGTTGTGTTTTAATGCAGCATTGGAGAGTGATAGCTTATGCCTCGAGACAGTTGAGGTCTCATGAGGTAAATTACCCGGTGTATGATTTGGAGTTAGCTGCAGTAGTGTTTGCTTTGAAGATCTGGAGACATTATTTGTATGGGAAGACGTTCCAGATCTTCACTGATCATAAGAGTTTGAGGTATCTATTAAGTCAGAGAGAGCTCAATTTGAGACAGAGGAGATGGATAGAGTTACTGAAGGACTATGACTGCACGATTGAGTATCATCCAGGGAAGGCCAATGTGGTGGCCGATGCATTGAGCAGGAGATCGCATGGTAGTGCAGCTCAGATTCAAGTTTCGAGGTTGCCCGATCTGATTCAGTTGAGAGTTCTTAATGTACAGATGGATTTAGGTCAGGACAGAGCTCTGATTGCTACTCTGAGGCTTAGACCGATGTTGCATGACAGGATCAGGAGAATTCAGGATCAAGATCCAGTGTTAGTGAGACTGATTGAGAGAGTGCAGACTGGTACAGATTCAGAATTTGAGTTGAGAGATGGGACTTTGTGGATGGGAAAGAGATTGTGTGTGCTAGATGTTGAGGACTTGAGACGGGAAATTTTGGAGGAGGCACATCTAGCTGCCTATGCTATGCATCCTGGTACGACCAAGATGTATAATACTTTGAGACAGTTTTTCTGGTGGCCTGGCATGAAAAGGCAAGTGGCAGAGTATGTGTCCAGGTGTCTGACATGTCAGCAGGTTAAGGCAGAGCATCAGGCTCCAGTGGGGAAGTTGAATTCGTTGCCCATTCTGGAGTGGAAATGGGAGCGAATTACCATGGATTTTGTCATGGGATTGCCTAGGACACCGAGGCAACATGATGCCATCTGGGTCATAATGGACCAATTGACTAAATCGACTCACTTCTTGCCAGTGAGGGAGAGCAATACTCTCGATCAGTTGACCCAGAAGTATGTAGCAGAGATTGTGCGGTTGCATGGGGTTCCGTTGTCAATAATCTCAGACAGGGATCCCAAATTCACTTCGAGGTTCTGGAAGAGCCTACAGACTGCTATGGGTACTAGGTTAAACTCCAATACAGCATTTCATCCTTAGACAGATGGGCAGAGTGAGAGGACAATTAAGACTGTTGAGGATATGCTTCGGGCTTGTGTATTGGAGTTCAGAGGAGCATGGGATCAGTACTTGGCTCTGATCGAGTTCGCATATAATAACCAGTATCAAAGTAGTATTGGGATGGCACCGTATGAGGCCTTGTATGGGCGACCGTGTCGATCGCCACTGTATTGGGATGAAGAGGGTATGAGATCGATAGAGGGTCCCGAGTTGATTCAGATCTGATGGATAAGGTATGATTGATCCGAGTCGCATCAAGCGCGGCTCGGATGCATAAAAAGTTATGTGGATCAGTATCGGCAAGAGATGGAGTACAGTGTAGGTGACAGAGTATTTCTCCGAGTGTCACCTAGGAGAGGAGTCCTGAGATTTGGCCGTAAGGGCAAGTTGAGCCCTCGGTACATTGGTCCGTATGAGATCCTTGAGAGGATAGGACCGTTGGCTTACAGATTGGCATTACCAAGTGAGATGTCCCAGATGCATGACGTGTTTCATGTTAGTATGCTCCGACGGTACCATTCGGACTGACGCGTGTGATTCCAAACGGAGATTGAGGTAGCGATGATTTGAGTTATGTTGAGGAGCGGTGTAGCGCCCCTCACCGTAAGGTACATCGGAAACCCAAGGTCGCTCCACACGTATCCCACGATGAAGGTGCACCACCGAATATTTTCAATAATATCCACACGCATCGCAATAAATTAAAACCATAAAATAACACAATATCATAAATCAAGAAATTAGAATCCAAAATAATAATCATCCGCATACGGTCATCCAATGTCCGAATAGACAAGTCTATCGGTCTCTAACAAAACCAAAAGGAAACGATACAAGCATCTATCCTAAGTCATCCTCAAAGCTAACCCAAATGACCGACACATGTGCCATCACGTCTCTTGCCAGCACTTCGCGGCGGCAGAAAGAATATCCTGGAGCTAGAGTCTACTCTATCACCCTGAAAAATAGGTTGCAATTTTGGGTGAGTTTGCGAACTCGGTGAAAACCATCATCGATGGTTCACTCAAATCATGCATTACGCAAATTCGGCCAAAGACAAAGACAAGAATATCAATTAACAATATTATCTACGGTTTATGATGATCATAACGATGTACAATATCAAGAATAATATCACAAGAGCATAGTAATGCAGTTTACGGTATAACATCACAATTTACAGTAAACTATGGCATCACACATTTCAGTAATCATCACACAATTTGGCAATTCAATCACTCATGTATATAATGCATATGAGACTCTTTCCAGTTATTTAGTGTTGTGCCCAAGTGCTCACCGGTGTTCGATGGGGGCTGTGTCGATTTCTCCCTCGGGCTAAACCCGTCGATGCGATGTTCGAGCTCGAGGCTCTTTTCAATGATATTAGCACTGGGTCACATTCCATTATCTGATTATGCAATTATGCATGCAATGCAATGTTCAGTCAATTCAAGATTCATAATTGATGTATGGCTATAAAGCCCAAAGATATCGCCTCTGGTATCATACAATGGTCCATCCGATCTGAGAAAGCATGTAATTCATACGAGCATATAAGCAATCAGAATTTGAGAAACCAACTAGGTTACTCACCAGAACTCCGAAACTCTCGCTGAAGTCCCAAAGAATGTCCGTGGAACGACGGTCCAACGGTGCCTCTATGACAGTAAAGTACAGTCCATTACTAATTGCTCGATTAAACAGTACAGTAATGTATATGTCTCAGTGAAATGATGTACAATGCATGTTCACGATTTTCCCGGCACTAAAAACTCAATCTCGATATCCTATGCCCAATTCTAACTCGCAATTCAATTGATTGACAGTAATTGATCCAATCCTATAATTCAGTTCAATTTCCTCAATACATACCCCCTGTAGCAATTTCCATAATTATCCTCAATTGAAGACCTCTTTCTCTAGTTCATAACGAATCAGGAATCACCTCAATCGGAGGTCTATACCATAAATTATGCCCAATATACTAACAATCATCCCTTCAGAATTGCCATCCTCGCCGCGACCTATGTCCGCTCGTCATGACGATATCTGGGCTTTCATCGCCCAAGGCGTCGTCCTCTTCGCCGCTTGTCATGACGTAAGCCAAAAGGCTCGTCGCGACGTATCTCAAGTGCTTCGCATGGCTTCCCTAACGCTTCGTCGCGGCGAATACTAAATTTATTCGCCGGCGAGACGCCATGACGTCGCGACGTCGACGACATACACCTTCTTCTCCGATCGATTTTCTGCCATTAATGCTATTTAAAACCTCCATTAACACTCTAGCCACTCAATCTAACCCAATAATTGCCATAAATGCTTGAAACAACTACTAATAACAACTTTAAAACCATAAATACTTACCAATCACACTCAAATCCACAAATCTCTAAAAATCGCCGTAAACCCTAAAACTTTCTCAAATCTACGATAACTCACTCCAATCCTTATCAACCTTCATCAACCACAATGAATTAGTTAGCTTTTCACAATAAGAGGGAAACCACATAAAAAGATCGAAGATTACTCACCAATGGAAGAGATCGAAGAACACCGTGGGAGGAGGAGAAGAGAATCTCACAAGGCCTTAGAGAATTTCTCAAATTCTCAAACCTAGGTTATATATATATAGACAAAGGTTTCCAACTCAATCCAAATCTCAGTCTCTATATTTTAATGACTCAACATTTTAATTTCCTATCAAGATGACCCTAATTTTCCATTGCCATTGAACCATTCTTTCAATACTATCTGACCAATCGATCATCACTCGAAATTTCGGTCAGGGCATTTACTCCCGATTTCTCAAAATTTCCTATAAGTCACTATCAATTACCAATCACTCTTAGGCTATTCTAAAGCAGTCATTCAAGCTCACTTACTCCTAATTTCTCAATCGCCAGTGCAATCCGATCACCCCGATCGATTCCACAATCCAATCATTCACACTCATAATTAAAATGTCAAAAATCATGAATGCATGTACCTATGAATAAATGCATATGCAAGAAATCAGTTCCTCTATAATTAGAGGCCAAGAATATGCTCGATCGGTGAATGCAATGGAACCTATCGCCTAACCCAATATTACTATAATGCCATTGCTAACAGAATAGCAGGATGTTACAAATGTAAGGTGCAGATTATAGGATCACGGGTCAAGCGGTGAGGAACAGGTGATTCCATTGGTGAAAGTCCTTTGAAGAACCACTCTTACGAGGAAGCTACTTGGGAGACTGAGGAGCATATGAGGAGTCATTATCCTCATCTATTCGATCGGACAAGTATTAAATTTCGAGGACGAAATTTTTTATTAGGAGGGGTGAATTGTAACATCTCGTTACTGATAGCAAGGGTATTTTGGTAAATTAGGACAGATTGGTAGGTTTATTGCATTCACTAATTGAGCATGTCACTGGCCTCTAATTATAGAGGAACAGGTTTATTGCATATGCATTTATTCATAGGTACATGCATTCATGGTTTTTCAGTATTTTAATTGTAAGCATGAACTGACTGAACTGACTGGATCGTGATTAATTGATAAATTAGGAGTAATTGGGCTCGAATGATTGACTTAGAATAGTTTAAGAGTGATTGGCTATTGATAGTGGCTTGTAGGAAATTTTCGGAAGATTCGGGAGAAAATGCCCTGACCGGAAATTTTTGAGTGACAGACCGATTAACCTTATGAGACTGAAAGAATTGTCCAATGGCAAAGGAAAAATTAGAGTTATACTGTTAGGAAATAAAAATGTTGAACCATTGAAATTTAGAGACTGAAAATTGAACCGATTTGGAGACTTATGTCTATAAATACTTAGGTTTGAAATTTGGAAATTTTTCCTAAGGCAAAATCGCTTCTTCTCTTCCTCCTCCCACGGTGTCCGCCGATCCTTCCCATCGGTAATGTTCTTCGATTTTCCTTGTAGTTTTCTCCTCATTGTGTAAGGCTAACTTGTTTATTGTGGTTGATGAAGGTTGAGAAGCTTTGAGAGTGGTTAATCGGTGATTGGAGAAAGTTTTAGGGTTTTGGAAGATTTGTGGATTTGAGGCTTGATTTGATAAGTTAGTGGCTTTAATGTTGTTATTAATGGTTTTTGATGCATTTATGGCATTTATTATGGTTGATTTGGGTAGTTGAGAGTCTTTAATGGTGATCTTAGAGAGGGAATCGGACGGAAAAATGATCGGAGAAGAAGAGGAGTCATCGCACGCCGCGACTTGCACGCGAGCCTCGCCGTGACGAATATATATTCGTTCGCTGCGGCGAGCGTGAAGGGGGCGTCGCGGTGAGCATTAAACTTTTGACGCCGCGACGAGCTTCCTTCACCTCGCGGCGCACCCAGAATGGATTGTTCGCCGCAATGAAAGCGCCTTCAAGTCAAGCAACGAAGCGAACCTTTCTGCTTACTACGAGAGCCTCTTGGTCTGCGCGGCGGGCGATTCGATGGATTGTATTTTAGTTTACTGGGCATAATTTATGGTGTAGACCTCCGATTGAGGTGATTTCTGATTCGTTATGGACTAGGGAAAGAGGTCTACAATTGAGGATCATTATGGAAGTAGAATTTAAATTACATGGTATTGATTCATAGAGTTTAAGGTCAATTATGGTTCCTATTGTGACCTAAGTATTGAATTGTGACAATTGGAATTTCAATTGGAGTTTTAATTGGGATTTTTAATAGAGGTTTTGACCCAATGGATATGGAATTGTTATAGGGTATATGAATCGAGGAGATTGAACTGAATTTTAAGATTGGATCAATTATTATCGATCAATTGAGCGAAGAGTTAGAATTGGGCCTAAGAGTTCTAAATTGGGTTTTAGCGCCGGAAAATCGTGGACATGCATTGTACATAATTTCATCAAGACATATGCATTACTGAATCGTTTAATTAAGCATCTAGTAATGGGACTGTATTTTACTGCTATAGAGGCGTCGTTGGATCGTCATTTCACGGACATTGCTGGGACTTCCAGATAGTAGCTCGGAAGTTACATGTGAGTAACCTAGTTGGTTTCTCAAATTCTTGATTGTTTAAATGCTCTATGTGAATTACTTGCCATTGTGAAATTGCATGATTACTGAAATGTATATGATCGAATTGCATGCTTCTACTGTATGGGATTGGACTACTACATGACATTGGGAATTGAAATACTGGGCTTTTATAGTCATATCATTGAATTACTGAACACTGCATTACATGCATAAAGGCATGATCAGATAATGAACATTGTGACCCAAGTCGCTAATATCACTGAATGAGCTTCGAGCTCTAACACTGTACTGACCGGGCCTCGAGCCCGAGGGGAGAAATCCCTGACGCGTCCACACTGAATACTGAATACTGACTGAGCACTTGGGCACAACACTGAATAACTGGAAAAGAGTCACATATGCATTGTATACACATGAATGATTGTTTTGTGACACTTACTGAATTATGTGATGGCATGAGAGATTGCAAATTGTTACATGCTACTGTAAATTGTTGTATAATACTGTAATTTGTTATATGATATTGTTAATTGAATATTATTGTGCCATGTTGTACGCAATCTGCGTAATGCATGATTTGAGTGAACCATCGATGATAGTTTCTCATTGAGTTCGCAAACTCACCCAAAATTGCAACCTATTTTTCAGGACTGATATAGTAGACCCCTAGCTTCGGAGATAGTCTTTTCCTGTCGTGCGAGCGTGCTGGCAAGAGAAGCGATGGCACACAGGTCGGTCAGTTGGGTTGGACTTTTGCGGATGACTTAGTATAGATGCTTGTATCAGTTTCCTTTTTGGGTTTTGTTTATGGAACTGATAGACTTATCTATTCTGCTATTGGATTACTGTATCAAGATTTCTATTATGATTTTTTAAAAAAAATTTAGTGGTTTCTGATATTATGATTTATTTATTGCGATGCCATGTGGACTATTAGTGGGAGTTTCTGGTAGTGCAACTTTATCGTGGGATACGTGTCGGAGTGACTCTCGAGCGTCCCGATATGTACCCTACGGTGAGGGGGCGCTACACTCCCCCTCTTGGCAATCGAAGTAAAGTGCACATATTAGCCTCACACAAAAAAATGTCCTTTCCATTTATTTTCAATTTCAGATAAACGCCATCCTCAACATTACTTCCAGTCACAAAGTGATTCGCATAAAACTCCCTAACTACTTCTTCATAGATTTCATTCTGATAGCCCAAAAAATCTCGTAGTCCAAGAGTCGCAATTTCGGAAAATACATCTCTAAATTCACTATTGTCTAGTTCATTCCAATCGAATCTCATAGAAGGAATCAATACCTTGTTTTGGAGTACCTTGTAATATAGAGTTTGTGCATCCCTAGACACAAACCTAGGTTCAACCACATCATCTTCTCTTGAAGCATCTCCTCTCGAAGAAGACCCACGAACTCGTGGTCCAGATTGAACACGGGGACCTTGTGGAGGAGCTGGTTCCTTGCCTTTCCTTGCAGATTTTCGTGGAGTCATGGATGTTTTAGAGAGAAGAGAAGAAAATCGCAGGTTAGGGTTTGAGAAAGATGAAAGAGGGATTTTTCAAAAAAGAGGTTGATTGGAAGGGATAATGAGAGGGTTTTGTGATTATAGAGGTCGAAGGTTAATGGGTAGAGAGATTTTAAGAGATTCAAGGCTATAAGTCGACTTGAGAAGAGGATTTCAGAGGTTTAGAGTGAGATGTGTTTTCGGAGAATGAGAAGAAGAAAATGTTTTAAAGACTCCGTGTAGACGTAAGTCGACTTGTTCCCTTTATAAGTCGACTTATCGACCTTCATAAGTCGACTTGTCGAAGTGCATAAGTCGACTTATCCTGAAAAAATCTTCATTTCCCAAAGGCTGTGTAAATCATAGGTCGACTTGTTGATCTAAATAAGTTGACTTATTACCAGACATGTCACCCATTAGTCGACTTAGACACCCATAAGTCGACTAGAATGTGTCAAAACTCCAAATCAGTCACTTTACAACCCAAGTGTAAATCATGATGAAAGTATCTTCAGATGTGATTACACATTTGCCTCATAAATTGACCATTTGATATATGAATGTAGCCAAAAACAAATTCAACCAAAAGAATTTAAATCACACATACCCAGTTTCATTTTAATATTCACAAACACATCTTCCTTAAGAGGTTTAGAAAAAATGTAAGCTAATTGGTCACTAGAAGATACATGCTTCAAACAAATGTCACCTTTTAAACAATGATCACGGATAAAATGATGTCTAATTTCTATATGCTTTGTTCTACTATGCAGAATTGGATTTTTACTCAAACAAATTGCACTGGTATTATCACAATAAATAGGAATATTTTTAACCACAATACCATAGTCAAGCAATTGATGTTTAATCCAAAGAACTTGGGCACATGCACTCCCAGCTGCTACATATTCTGATTCACCAGTGGAAATGGCTACACTAACTTGCTTCTTACTAGCCCAAGATATCAATGATGATCCTAAGAAATGACACAAGCCACTAGTGTTTTTTCTATCGATCCTATAGCCACCATGATCAGCATCACTAAAAGCATATAAATCAAATGATTCACAACTAGGATACCATAAGCCATGATTAACAGTTCTACTCAAATATCTAAAAATTATTTTGCAAGCACTTAAGTGAGAAATTTTAGGACATGATTGAAATCTAGCACAAAGACACGTGGCAAACATGATATCAGGTCTAGATGCAGTTAAATACAAGAGAGAGCCGATCATACCTCTATAGAGTTTTTGATCAACATCTTCTTCATGTTCATGTTTCTCCAAGACCACATTTTTTGCCATTGGTGTTGCTACCACTTTGCATCCTTCCATTTTGAACTTCTTTAGAAGTTCCTTGGTGTACTTAGATTGGTGACTGAAGATGTCATTTTTGAGTTGCTTGATTTGCAATCCAAGAAAGAACTTGAGTTCTCCCATCATGCTCATTTCAAATTCACTTTGCATTAAATCACTAAATTCTTTGCACAAAAATTCATTAGTGGCACCAAACACGATATCATCAACATAAATTTGACAAATAAGCATATCTTGATCAACATGTTTAATGAATAAGGTATTATCAATCTTACCACGAACATACCCATGTAGAGTTAGAAAAGTACTAAACCTTTCATACCATGCTCTAGGTGCTTGCTTTAATTCATAGAGTGCCTTCTTGAGTTTGTAGACATAATCTGGATGCTCATGATCTTCAAATCCCGGTGGTTGTTTGACATAGACTTCCTCTTGAATGTATCCTTTGAGAAATGCGCTCTTGACGTCCATTTGATTTAATTTGATCCTTTTATGTGACGCAAAAGCACATAATAGTCTAATTGCCTCCAACCAAGCCACAGGAGCATATGTCTCATTATAATCAAGGCCTTCTTCTTGATAAAATCCTTGAGCCACTAACCTTGATTTATTTTTAATCGCTTCACCATTCTCATCATATTTTATCCGATTTACCCACTTGACTCCAATAATAGTCTTGTCCTTTGGTGGAGCAACCAAATCCCATACATTATTCCTCTTGAATTGATTAAGCTCTTCTTGCATAGCTAGAAGCCAATTCTCATCTTCAAGAGCTTCTTTTATATTCTTGGGTTCTACTAAAGAGATGAAGGCTGAATTGCTCATATTCTCATAGACATTCCTGCTGGTTCTTAAGCCATCATTCAAATCACCAATTACTTGCTCCATAGGATGGTTCTTTTCTTTTGCCCACGTTTTAATGTCGGGTACATGATTTTCTTCATCTAACTTCAATTCCTCAATCTTGGATTCATTTTTCTTAACTTTATTTCCTGAATTTCCTGCATCATCATCAAAGCACACCTTTCTCGGGGGTGAAATCATATCATCGAATTTAACTTGAATACTTTCTTCAACACATTTAGTCCTATTATTATAAACTCTAAAAGCCTTACTAGTTTGAGAATAACCAATAAACACACCAACATCAGATTTTGAATCAAATTTTCCTAAGTTGTTCTTTCCATTATTATGAATGAAAACTTTACAACCAAAAGGGTGAAAATAAGAAATATTGGGTTTCTTACCTTTCCAAAGCTTGTATGGTGTCTTATTATTGTCTCTTTGTAAATGTACCCTATTGATGACATAGCATGCGGTGTTGATTGCTTCCGCCCAAAATGATTTAGGAAGATCGTACTCATTCAACATAGTTCTACTCATTTCTTCAAGAGAGCAATTCTTCCTTTCTAGTACACCATTTTGTTGTGGAGTCCTTGGTGTTGAGAAGTTGTGCTCCATTCCATATTTGTCGCAAAGACTCTCGAATGGTTCACATTCAAATTCACCTCCATGATCGGTTCTAATAGCGATAATTGACAAATTTTTCTCATTTTGAACCAACTTACACCACTTAGTAAATTCGTTAAAAGCATCACTTTTATTTGCAAGAAATCTCACCCAAGTAAATCTAGAAAAATCATCCACAATAACAAGGACATATAATTTACCACTAAGACTAGCATGTCTAGATGGTCCAATCAAATCCATATGAACAAGTTCAAGAATTCTAGATGTGCAAATTTCTTTCTTTGGTTTGAAAGATTCTCTAACATGTTTGCCTTTTAAACAAGATTCACACAAGTGATTTTTAACAAATTTTATCTTAGGCAATCCTCTCACAATGTTATTTTTTGAAAGCTTAGAAATTAAAGGCAAAGGAGCATGTCCTAATTTTCTATGCCATAAAAATGCATTTTCTTCTAATGTCACCAAACACTTTTCATTAAAAGAACTATCATCATGTAAATCAACAATGTAAGTATTTCTATGTCTCAAACCAATGAAAGCAACATGACCATCCTTCTTAACCATGCAATATGATGATTCAAAACCACATTAAAATTCATATCACATAGTTGAGAAACACTTAACAAATTATGTTTCAAACCATCAACAAGCAAGACATTTTCAATGGTTGGCAAAGGTTCCTTACCCACTTTACCAATACCAATGACCTTACCTTTGTTGTTGTCTCCAAAAGTGACATATCCTTGATTCTTTGGCTTAATTTCTGCAAATAGGTTCTTGTCTCCACTCATGTGCCTTGAACAACCGCTATCAATGTACCAGGTGCTTGACGACTTTTCATCCTTTGCTTGTACCTACAATAGCAACATCTTTTCTTCTTATAGGTACCCAAGCCATTTTGGGTCCATTTTGGTTAGCAACATAAACCACATTAGGAGGTGTGGTACCTTTAATTACCCAAATTTTCTTAACATTGATACATCTCCTAATACTTTTACAAGCGATTTCCCTATGACCATCTTTCAAGCATCTAGCACATTTTGCAATTTTTCCATCCTTAGTAAATTTGAAAATTAACGAACAATCTCTATCAAAAGGATCATATCCTAGTCCATGTCTAGAAATTGAATATTTTTGCAAAGATAACAATTTTTCAAACTTTTCGTTTCCATTAGCAAATTTTCCAACCATATACGAAAATTCCTTTCTTAGTCTATCAAGCTCATAAATAAGATTTTCCTTTTCAACAAGACATGCAGAGTGATCTTCCTTAGGACTATCTAAATCATCAATAGTCTCATGTAAGGCACTATTTTTAGCAACCAATTCTCTTATTTTCTTTCTCAATTTTTTGTTAATCTCAATATCTTCAAAATCGGCTTGTAAAGCATCAAAAGAATCTCTTAGATCTTGGTCATTGAAAGTTACCTCATTTTCATCATCACTTGATGAGCTATTTGCCATAAGTGCCAAGTTGTTTTCATCATTGCTTTGGTATGCTTCCTCATCATCACTCCAAGTAGCTACTAGGCTAGCTTTCTTTTTCCCTTTGTTATATTTGTCACTTTTCTGAAAATTTGATGTGGAAGATGTGCTCTTGCATTCTCTTGCATGATGTCCCCTTTTTCCACATTTCTAACATGTAGGAAAATCCCGGGAGGAACATCACATGTTCCAGCAGCGGAAAAAAAATTTTTTTATTCCCGGGACCTTCCCGAAACCCAGGATCCCGGCGTCGGTATGAAAACCTCAAACCTGAATAGCCAATAGAGACTATCTCTAAAGGTATCCACGCAGAGATCAGAAAACCTAACCGAGTCAAACCTTTTGACCCGAAATAGCTAGAATGTAATAAGAGCCGCTAGACCCTACCTACATCCCGGAGAGCTTGAGAATAGCGTTGAATCCTTGCCTTGGAGAAGAGAAGAAATCGATGATGGCTTGATGAAGAAGAAGAAATGAAATCACCTTTCAACTTAAGCTTAACTCTTAAGCTTTCTTCTTTTCCTCTTTGCCAAAACCTACGACCATCACACTCTCCATTCACTTTTATATGTCTTTTAACCTTTAAAACACATATCAAAGCTTATGGTGGAAGCTTATCCACGACATTTTATATATATATATATATATATATATAAAGTAAAGATAAAGCTTCCTCCTCCATGCTTCCACGTGTTTACATATATATATATATTAATTATTTAATTATTTAATTAATTAATCATATATATATATGTAAATAATTGCTAAAGTGGTCCAATCACACTGGGTTGGTCCCTACTGCTCTATCGCCCCAAAGGTGAAACAAATTCTAAACCTTTCTTAGCAATATTGATGTCGCGATCTCATCGGACATATCCCAATCCCATTGGGATCCATTTAATCCTAATGTTTCCATAATTGGAACTCGTCCAATTACTATTTTACTGATTCTCCGAGTCACTCTTACGCGTGTGACCCTTTAGGTTTCCTTATGTTGGCCACTTAGATTAACAATTAATCTGAAAAAGTCATGAGCGGTATCTAGCAACACATCATGACCCCAATTGACCGGAAAGTAATTGGTTTGATGAATTCATCACGAACCGGATCACTAACCCTTCCATGTATAATTCTTGTGCAATTCGTCCTTTCATCATCCTATACCCCACTTGGTTATGAGTATGGCTAATATGTCAACTCTTACTAGACTAAGTCTAGCCCAAGTGAAATCGCCTCTGTCGAGGACTCATTACTTTATATGTCCATGAAGACACTCTTCATGACATAGTCATGCTCGCCGAGAGACTTAAAGTAATGATCCCGACAAGAGGCGTGGTATCTCTTACATTCTCACGTATGATGAATCCTTTATTGGCTACTCAATTACCTTCAATACCTCAAACTGCACTCCAAGCACCACCCTATGAGTAACCTCTGAAGGCCACAAGGAATGGAGTCAGTATGCGATCAAGATTCAAGATATCCTCGAGTACCTCAAGTCTAAGGATACTTGCACCATTGCTATGATGAGATTATCATCGACATAAATCCATGTGATGATCTCATGGCGAGTCATCCAATGAACTTACTACAACTAGTAAGCATCCATATGTCAACTCTAAATATCTCATATTTACGGTTTCGAGATCCACCGCTGATCCAAGCAAGGAGTATGACATATGCTAGTGCATGCGGATTAATGATGTCCATCTCATTAATCCTATGACTAGGAAAATTTAGATATCTTGACATAATTACACATGATAGGAATCTCAGGAGTATGATCACATCATAATTTCCTTCATGCTATGTCATATATCATGGACTTCATTAATTTGATTAAAGATCACTATCAATTCATAACAAAATGAATATCAAATAAATGAAATATGCCTTTCTTTATTTATTCATAAAGTCTGCATATGACTATGAACAAAAAGCGCTAAAGGGATTGCCTTTAGGCACTACTCTAACAAATCTCCCACTGACCTAAAGCCAATCGCCTTGGTATCTAATACCATAAGCGAGTACATGAGAATCAAAATTCTTCGTGACAATGGCTTCACAACGGATCAAGAATGTTCGCTCTCGGAATCCTCTCGATCGCGACATCACCTCTAGCAATGATCTCGAATCGATGATATCTGCGAAACGTGTTTAGATCGTTGGTGAGACCTCGGTTCTTTTGCTCGAGCAATAGCCCCATTGTTGTCACAATACAACCGTATGGGTCCATCACACTAGGAACCACACCAAGTTCAGAAATGAACTTCGATCCAAATACTTCCTTTGCCGCCTCGATGCAAAGAATGTACTCGCCTCGGCCGTCGAATCGTGATCGTCTCTTGTTTGGAACTCTTCCAACCGATCGCTCCGCCGCTTAGCGTGAAAACATAACTTTGACCGGGATCCGAGTCATCCTTGTCGATTGGAAACCGCATCCAGATGCTCGCCACTGGAGATTTCCATCTCCATATATCAAGAAAACATCCTTAGTCCTTCGCAAGTACTTGAGGATATTCTTGGCAGCCACCCAAAGGACCTCACCAGATCCGATTGGTATCTGCTCGTGACACTCGAGGCATACGATACATCGAGCCTCGTACATAACATAGCATACATGATCGATCCTATCGCAGATGCATACGGGATCTAATCCATGCGAATCCTCTCATCTTGTGTCTTAAGACACATAGATTTCGAGAGTGTTATCCCATGAGTAATGGGAAGAAACCCTCTCTTGGATTGCTCCATGCTAAACCTCTTTAGCATCTTGTCTATGTACGATGATTGTGAAAGACCAAGCAACCTCTTTGATCTATCTCTATAGATCTTTATCCCAAGGATATAAGTTGCTTCACCAAGGTCTTTCATCGCAAATTGATTGGACAACCAAATTTTAACTGATTGCATCATTGAGACATCGTTTCCGAGTAACAGTATGTCATCCACATATAGCACAAGGAAAACGATTGCATTCCCATTAGCCTTCTTGTACACACAGTGTTCATCCGGATTTTGTGAGAAACCAAACTCTTTGATTGACTCATCAAAACGGATGTTCCAACTCCTGGATGCTTGCTTCAATCCATAGATGGATTTCTGAAGCTTGCATACCTTTTCGCCATCACTGGAAGTGAAGCCCTCTGGTTGTGTCATGTACACATCCTCGGCCAGATTTCCGTTAAGGAAAGTCGTTTCACATCCATTTGCCATATCTCATAATCATAATGAGCGGCAATGGCTAGAGTATCCGAATGGATTTAAGCATTGCTACGGGTCAAGGTCTCGCCATAGTCAACTCCTTGTCTTTGACGAAATCCTTTGCCACAAGCCTTGCTTTGTGGTAATCACATTACCATCCATGTCGGTTTTCTTCTTGAAAACCCATTTGCACCCTATAGGTTTTATCCTTCAGTGCATCAACCAAAGTCCATACTTGGTTTATGTACATGGAATCCATTTCGCTTTCATGGCACAAAGTCATTTTTCGGACTCGAACTTTTCGTAACCTCTTCATAGTAGCAGAGCTCATCATCTTCTATGAGCAATACGTCATTCTGTTCACTTATGAGAAATCCATATCTCTCGGGAACAAAGGTCGCATCCTACTTGACCTACGAACTTCGTGTGCAATGTAAGGTTGAATCACATTTCATCCGAATGAGTGATGCCTCGTGTTCAGCGATTGATCATGCTTGTTGAGCATCTTAAACTTCTTCAAGTTCGACTTTGTTCCCACCGCCTTCTTGCAGAAGAAACTCTTTCTCTAAAGACAGCATGCTTCAAACAAACACCTTTTGTTCCTCGTGAAGGTAGAATTGATATCCCATGGTCTCTTTAGGATATCCTACAAACAAACACTTATCGACTTTGCTTCAAGCTTATCTCGATCGAATCCGCTTCACGTAAGCAGGACAACCCCATACTTTCAAATGAGAAAGATAAGGTTTTCTGTTAGTCCACATCTCATATGGAGTAACATCAACTGTCTTAGAGGGAACTCTGTTTAGCAAGTAAACAGTTGTCTCTAGCGCATACCCCCAAAACGATTTTGGTAACTTTGCAAAACCCATCATTGATCGTACCATATCCAACAAGGTTTGATTTCTCCTTTCAGCCACACCATTGTGCTGCGGCGTGTAAGGAGGAGTCCACTGAGATAATATCCCATTATCTCTGAGATAATCCGAAACCGTTGGTCAAGTATTCTCCACCACGATCGGATCGTAATGCCTTGATACTTTTACCAAGCTGGTTTTTACTTCATTTCAATTGTTTGAACTTTTCAACGCTTGATTTGTATCTCATCGATACAAGTACCCATATCGTGAATAATCATCGATAAAGGTAATGAAGTAACGACAACCACTTCTAGCATGGATGGACATCGGACCGCATACATCTGAATGTATTAGGTCTAATACTCTAATCGCTCGTTCACCCTTTCCCTTGAAGGGTAACTTAGTCATCTTGCCTAATAAACAAGATTCGCATATGTCATATGATTCATAATCAAATGACCCTAAACTGCCACTCTTGTGGAGCTTAGCGATACGTGTCTCATTTATATGGCCAAGCCGACAATGCCATAAGTAAGTTGACTTTAGATTATCTCTTTTATGCCGTTTGGTGTCATTGACATTTAAAATTGGATTAGACATATCTAATATGTAAATACCATTGCACAATGTACCAGTTCCATAAAGCATTCCATTAGAATTAATAGAACAACCATTGCTACTAAAATTCATATGGAATCCAAATCTATTCGCATAAGAAATGATAATATATTCTTTGTCAAACGGGTACAAAATAACAATCATCCAATTCCAAAGATAAGCCCAAGAGGGAGAGACAAAACATAGGTTCCTACGGCTAATGCAAAGAATCTTGCTCCATTTCCAACACGTGGTCTACTTCTCCTTCATGAGTTGCCTCATCGTCCTCGAGGCCCCGCATATCATTACATATGTGAGCCACAACCAAAGATCAAATACCCGATGTTGTGATCAAGAATGATTAACTTCAATGACATACAAACCTGAAGTAGTCGAGGCATCGATGCCTTCTTCGCTTCAATGACTCTAGATAGACTTTGCAATTGCGCCCAATGGCCATCTTTACCGCAATGGAAGCAAGTTCCTTTTAGGGCGCTTCTTTGGTCTTCTTCTTGATGCTGCCCTTTGGTTTCTTTGCCTTCTTCTTCTTTGGGTTCTTCTTCTTCTTGGACCCAAAAGATGAAGAAGCAACCACCAAAGACTTGCTTACTATCATTCTTGATAGTTCCGTCAATGTCTCTTGGAAAGCAGATTGATCAGCTCAGGTATTGTAGTGGATATTTGGTTCATCCGATAGTTTAGTACGAACTGTGCATAACTGTCGGACAATCCAACGAGAATTAAGTCTACACTTAATTCATGATCCATTGCAAAACCTAAGACGGCCAATCTCTCAATATAGCCATTCATCTTCGTATGTCTTGCATGCCAGATGTCCCTGGAGCCATCTTGGTGGTGAAGAGAAGCCTTGAGGTCTCGAACCTTTCGGACCGGGCTTGCTCGTCAAACAGCTCCCTAAGATGAAAAACTATTGTGTGAGCATCCATGGATTCGTCCTGCTTCTGCAGCTCAGGTGACATCGACGCAAGCATAATGCAAGTCGCCATGTCATCGCCCTTAAGATGCTTACTATATGCCTTCGATCATCATCGAAGCATCGACGATGAGGTGCATCCGAAGCGGAAAATCTAGGATATATCCTGACTTTCAGATCTGAGAACTATTCTCAGGTTCCTTAACCAATCAAAAAAATTCGGTCCAGTTAGCTTGTTTGACTCCATTAGCGAGCGAAGGTTCACACTTGACGACATTTTCAAACAACCTACACGGATAGAGAGGAAGAATGTTAGAATAGGAATAGCTGCATAATCATAAGGACTTGAATGATATGCAAAAAGCGCTCCCACTAGTTTCATAGAATCCATAACCCTCATTACTTAATCCAAAGAAACAAAATGACATTATGTCCTAGTGGGTTGATATCCGATATTACTAAGAATGACCTTGGATTTGTCCAACAAGCCACAAGTTAGGTCAATCGGTAGGTATCGGTCATACCAATTGCATCATCGATAACCGACATTGAGAATGACCTTGGATTTGTCCAACAAGCCACCTTATGTCTCGGAGGTATCGATATACCAATTACATCTTAGACACAACTATCAATCGCTTTATCAACTTGTTGATGTATGCACTTACATTGGTATCAACTCTTTGATGCGCATACATCCGATGTATGCTACCCAATTTCGCCTCTGTCCATGTTGACCTTGAGTTTGCTCAACAAATCAACGCTTTTAGTGAAAACCAACCCATTAATCCAAAAATCATATTTTCATGGTTCGAAAATATCCGTATAGAGTGAGCTTGGGTTTACCCAACAACCCATCCCTATAAGAACTCTGGTTCTTACCATATTAATGGAAGGCGTTAGTTTTCATATACCGATGAGGGATTTAGAAACTCTAGACTCCAAGCTAAAGGATCATAGTCGCTAGGACTATATGGCATGATTTAGGTTTCATCAATCAAATTGAATCAATCCTTATAATCATCCATCATCCAACCTAAGCATGTCACAAGTCGACTTTCATCAAATGCAAGTCACCTTATGTTTCTGCCCACACACAAGTCGACTTGTATGACACAAGTCGACTTATTTCACCTGCCCATGTATAAGTCGACTTACAAGAAGCTACAAGTCGACTTATACTGAAATCTTGAACAAGTTGACTTATCCAGAAAACAAGTCGACTTATCCAGAAAGCAAGTCGACTTATCCAGAAAACAAGTCGACTTATGTAGCAAGATTGCTATTATTTCTAATCGGCTAATTCCTTAATCAATGCAATTCCAATTCACAATACCATCATACCTAAGGTAATATCTGTTAGTTGATGTATCAATGAACACTTCATTGATCCATGAATGCCTTAAATAGTCAAACTATATTAAAAGCTTGAAATGAGTCAAAACTCATAAATATCCAAATAATTTAGAAACACCCAAATTCTCACCCTAAGCATCTCAAGCTAGTGGATACACTCTCAAAACTACTCCGGCACTTGTCACAAAAATTGTGACGGCCAAAACAAGCAAGAAAATGAAATATACTAACGAGACACAAATGTGACCAATTCGGCATTCAAAACTTCTTGGAAAAGAAACTTCAAGTAATTCAATTTGGCAATCATACTACATCAAGATAACACATTTTTAATCACATTAAAAATGTTGCAAGGCATTGGAATTGAAAAAGCAACCTCAATCAAGCCAAGCAAAACAGTCCCAACAATTTTCACCAAAACTGTCCAGTTCTGTACATTGCTTGAAATGATCAATGAAACAATTTCAATAAATTCTGAGAAAATTATATAGGTTACTACATGTTCAGAACATGCTACCTGATTTGTTTCAGGATTTTAGGCCATCAAAAACTCAGTCAATCAAAATAACAAAGCCGATTAAAATTCTGTGTTCATCAGCACAGCAATTCCCAACAGAATAGAATAAAATCGAAAATAAATATCCAATCGCCTTGAAATCCAATTTCCATGCTCACAGACATTCACCAACATCTTAGAGACATGTAGGTGAAGGAAAATCCAGAAAACTATTTTTCTAGAATTTATTCATGATTTTATACTACTGCCTGTTCATAGAATCGTTTCAAAAACAGCATCTGTAAGCTTAGGGAAATAATTAGCAAAACTTTATCTAATCAAATCGATAAATTCTGAAAATTCATAGACATATTCTCTAACATGTTATGAACATTCCTGGGCAGAAAAATTTCGAAAACCCTATCTCTATAGCAATTCGAAATCTGAACAGAATACATGCTACAACATCACAAGCAATTAGGGTTTATGATCTAGCTTCAGTTAAAGCTTCATACATGACACCAGACTCTTTGATACCACTGTAGGAAAATCTCGGGAGGAACATCACATGTTCCAGCAGCGGAAACAAAAAAATTTTATTCCCGGGACCTTCCCGAAACCCAGGATCCCGGTGTCGGTATGAAAACCTCAAACCTGAATAGCCAATAGAGACTATCTCTAAAGGTATCCACGCAGAGATCAGAAAACCTAACCGAGTCAAACCCTTTTGACCCGAAAATAGCTAGAACAGAATAAGAGCTGCTAGACCCTACCTCTGTCCTGGAGAGCTTGAGAATAGCGTTGAATCCTTGCCTTGGAGAAGGGAAGAAATCGATGATGGCTTGATGAAGAAGAATAAATGAAATCACCTTTCAACTTAAGCTTAACTCTTAAGCTTTCTTCTTTTCCTCTTTGCCAAAACCTACGACCATCACACTCTCCATTCACTTTTATATGTCTTTTTAACCTTTAAAAACACATATCAAAGCTTATGGTGGAAGCTTATCCACGTATTACTTTATATATATATATATATATATAAAGTAAAGATAAAGCTTCCTCCTCCATGCTTCCACGTGCCTACATATATATATATATTAATTATTTAATTATTTAATTAATTAATCATATATATATATGTAAATAATTGCTAAAGTGGTCCAACACATGGGGTCGGTCCTACTGCCTTATCGGGCCCCAGTCTTTGAAAACAACTTCCTAAACCTTTCTTAGCAATATTGATGTCGCGATCTCATCGGGACATATCCCAATCCCATTGGGATCCATTTAATCCTAATGTTTCCATAATTGGAACTCGTCCAATTACTATTTTACAGATTCTCGAGTCACTCTTATGCAGTGACCCTTTAGGTTTCAGCTTATGTTGGCCACTTAGATTAACAATTAATCTCGAGCAAGTCATGAGCGTATCTAGAACACATCACGACCCCAATTGACCGGAAAGTAATTGGTTTGATGAATTCATCACGAACCGATCACGAACCCTTCCATGTATAATTCATCGCAATTCGTCCTTTCATCATCCTATACCCCACTTGGTTATGAGTATGGCTAATATGTCAACTCTTACTAGACTAAGTCTAGCCTAGTGAAATCGCCCTCTGTCTCGAGGACTCATTACTTTATATGTCCATGAAGACACTCTTCATGACATAGTCATGCTCGCCGAGACTTAAAGTAATGATCCCGACAAGAGGTCAGGTATCTCTTCCGTTCTCACGTATGATGAACTTTATTGGCTACTCAATTACCTTCAATACCTCAAACTGCACCCAAGCACCACCCTATGAGTAACCTCCGAAGGCCACAAGGAATGGAGTCAGTACGTGATCAAGATTCAAGATATCCTCGAGTACCTCAAGTCTAAGGATACTTGCACCATTGCTATGATGAGATTATCATCGACATAAATCCATGTGATGATCTCATGGCGAGTCATCCAATGAACTTACTACTACTAGTAAGCATCCATATGTCAACTCTAAATATCTCATATTTACAGTTTCTGAGATCCACTGCTTGATCCAAGCAAGGAGTATGACATATGCTAGTCTGTCCGGATTAATGATGTCCAGTCTCATTAATCCTATGACTAGGGAAAATTTAGATACTGACATAATTACACATGATAGGAATCTCAGGAGTATGATCACATCATAATTTCCTTCATGCTATGTCATATATCATGGACTTCATTAATTTGATTAAAGATCACTATCAATTCATAACAAAATGAATATCAAATAAATGAAATATGTCTTTCTTTATTTATTCATAAAGTCTGTACATGACTATGAACAAAAAGCGCTAAAGGGGATTACCTTTAGGGCACTACTCTAACATAACATTCTTCATTGCTCTTCTTTTCATCATACCTCTTTGATTTTCTTTCTACGGCAAACCTCTTCCTTTCTCCATTTCTTCCACCATTTAATTCCTTCCTCCGATTTTTGAGAAGTCCTTTGAATTTTCTCAAATTTCTGGCGTACATTGCTATTTCTTCATCATCCTCTTCTTCATCTATTTCTTCATCACTTTCATCAAGAGAAGAAATATTAGCCTTTAAAGCAATTGACTTTTGTGACTTACCTCTACCTCCTCTGGATTTGAGAATAATCTCATAGTTGATAAGTGATCCCACCAAGAAGTTGAATTCCAAATGATTGAGATCCTTGGATTCCATAATGGCGGTGACTTGTGAGTCACATTTCTTTGGTAGTGAGCGAAGAATTTTTTTCACCTTCTCGCTATCCGTCATATGCTTTCCAAGGTTGCCTAATCCATTTATGATTTCTGCAAAACGATCAAGCATAGTAGAAATAGACTCACCTTCCTTCATGACGAACATTTCATAGTCATGGAGAAGCATGTTGATCTTTGTTTCCCAGACTTGGTTGGTTCCTTCATGGGTGATGCGAAGTCTTTCCCACATTTCTTTAGCGCTGGTACAAGAATTAACTCAGTTTATTTCCTCGACCGTGAGAGCGCAGTATATCAATTTCATAGCCTTTGCATTGATGTAGACTTGCCTCCAATCATTGTCGTCATACTCCATCTCTGTTTTTAACTCACCGTTTTCTTTCAGAGGAGCTTGAGGACCAAAAATGATAATCTTCCAGTATTCCACTCCCTCGCTTATAATGTGATACTTCATAGTATTTTTCCAAGAAGAATAGTTAGTACCATTAAATAAAAGAGGGCGATTGTTTGTATTACCTTCTTCCGCTAGGTTATTGGGTGCCATCCCTGGATACTTCTGCTCTGATACCAATCGTAAAAGAACTAGAAGGGGGTTGAATAGATCTTTAAGCTTTTTGTAATTTTCTACAACAAAATCATAAGTTAATTCACATAAAAACAATTTAATCAAAATTAAATGTAAAGAGTAGGGAAGAAGAGCAAACACTGTTTTTATAGAGGTTCGGTACTAAGACCTACGTCCTCTACCTAAGCTACCACTTAGGATTTTGCAAACCACTTTATTGCACACTTTGTAGTTCAGTGTGAACTTTTTACAATACCGCTTGATTTCCGGCTCAAGCTACCTTTACACTCGATTTGTTTTTCGGCACAAATCCTACCTCACACGTGACCTTTCACTAGTCACTCAAATTGTAAGAGAAATAAGATAAAGTTTGAAGAACAAAGCTAAATACAATGATGTAATAAGATAAAAGCAATAGTGAGCAGAATATAGAGCAATAAAGGAGTCTTTAGCTTGTGGAACTTCACTCATATTTTTCCTTGATCATCCACTCTTATATTTGAAGAAAAATAGACGTTGGAACATATTCTAGCCATTGAATAATTGATATGATTGTTCCTTGATATTCTCCTTTTCATTTGTGGCTAATTGACTTTGTCAGAATCAGTTCGTTGTACTCATAAGTCGACTTGTCGTGGAGTGTAAGTCGACTTGTATCAACGTTTTTTGTAAAATTTTATCTCCGCTCTTCTATAAGTCGACTTATGCTATGTAAGTCGACTTGTGTCCTTCGATAAGTCGACTTATGTACTATTAGTCGACTTGTGTTGACATATCTTCATATGTTAGTCGACTTATGTTGCTCGGATCTTGATGTATAAGTCGACTTATGATGTGCAAGTCGACTTATGTAGCTTCAACGGTAATATCCATCCAAATCTTCTATAATCCTTATTATTAATGTCTCTTTCACTTATAAGGAAACTTCCATCTTTATTCTTCAATGATTAATCACTTGCCCATCTTGATTTGCACCATTCTTTAATTGAATATTAATCCCAAAATACCTGAAATAATTTCTTAACTAATTTTAGATATTTTATTATTATCAAAACATAAAGGGATTTAATTTGTCAACCACTATTGGTCCAACACAAGTCTCTGTGAAAGATAATTCCATTCATACTATCAATAATGTCTTCTACATTCTAGATTTGACGACAAATTTACTCAGTGCTAGACAACTTCAAAAGAAGCGATATAAGGTTATGATCAAAGTTGGAGTTTGTTTTTTAGATTCAAATTAGGTTTAATTTCTAAAATTAATATGTCAAAAAATAGATTGTTCCCCTTATATCTTCTCAACACAACTCAGTCTTGTTTTTCCACAAAAGTGAAGGATGATGCTTGGTTATGGAATTTTTGACATGGACATTTGAATTTTGAAGGCTCGAAAATGTTACAACATAAAAAAAATGATGATGATTCTTCTATAATTTGAACCTCCAGATGAAGTATGTGAAGAGTGTGTTGTTAGGAAATTACCTCATGATTCCTTTGTAACAGGTAAAACTTGGAGAGCAAAGAAGGTGTTGGAACTAGTTCACTCTGATATTTGTGGTCCCATAAATCCTATATCCAATGGAGGTAAACGTTATTTCATTTCGTTCATTGATGATTTTAGCAGAAACACATGGACTTACTTCTTGCATGACAAATCTAAGGCCTTTGAAACTTTTAAAATGTTTAAGGCATTTGTTGAAAAAGAAATGGGTTATTCAGTTAAGAGTTTTTGCATTGATCGTGTCAGTGAATATAACTCACAAGAATTTGCAAGTTTTTGTAAGAAACATAGAATTAGAAGACAACTTACAACAACTCATATGCCTCAATAAAATGGTGTGTGTGAGCAAAAAAATCATACAATTCTTAATATGGTGCATAGTCTTTTGACGAGAAGTGGCTTGCCAAAAATTTTTTGGCTAGAAGCAGTTTGTTGGAGCACTCATATTTTGAATAGAAGCCCTACACTTTCCATTCAAAATATGACTCCCCATGAGGCTTGGAGTGGACGCAGACTAACAGTTGCTTGCTTTAGAATTTTTAGGTGTATTGCTTATGCCCACATTCCAGATGCTACGAGGAAAAAGTTGATGATAAAAGGGTAGAAATGCATTTTTCTTGGTATTAGTGAAGAGTCAAAAGCTTACAAATTATTCAATCCTATCACCAAAAAAATTGTTATTAGTCGAGATGTTATTTTCAATCAAAAATTAACTTGGGATTAGAGCAGTGATGGCCTTCACCAATAGATTCCAACAACATTCAATGATGAAGTAAAACCACAACCATTGGAAACTAATGCAGAAGTAGGTGATTCATCAGGTCCAATAGCACAAGTATCGAACGATGCTCAACCAAATGTTGGACACTCAAAATGTAGGAGAAGTGCTTCTATGTGGACAGAAGACTATGAGGTGTATGGGACTGGTCAAATTGAAAATTCAACTACTAATTTTTCCTTATTTTCATATTGTGACCTTATAACATTTAAAGATGTTGTTAAAGATGCAAAGTGGCAGCAAGCGATAGATGATGAGATTAGAATAATTGAAAGAAATAACACTTAGTTGTTGACATATCTTCCAGCAAATCAGCAAACTATTGGTGTTAAATGGATTTTCAAGAAAAAGTTGAAAGAAAATGGAGAAGTCGATAAGTATAAAGCTCGCTTGATAGCAAAAGGCTATAAAAAAGAGCATGGTGTTGACTACAAAGACGTGTTTAATTCAATGGCAAGATTAGACACTATAAGGTTGGTGATTGCATTGGGTATTCAAAATGTATGGCCTATCTTCCAACTTGATGTAAAGTCAGCATTTTTACATAATGAGCTCTAAGAAAAGGTATTTATTGTTCAACCTCCTGGATATGTGAAATTGGGTTATGAGAATAAGGTATACAAATTAAGAAAAGCTTTATATGGAGTTAATCAAGCACCAAGAGCTTGGTATTGTCGTATAGACGCTTATTTTTCAAAAGAGGGATTTCGAAAATGTCCATATGAGTAGACTCTCTACATTAAGAAAGTTGGAGGAAAATTTTTGATAGTATGTTTATATGTGGATGAATTGATTTATACTAGAAATGATATGCTTATGATTGAAAATTTTAAAATCTCCATGAAGGTCGAGTTTGATATGACAGATCTTGGCATGAAGCATTTTTTTTTTAGTATAGAAGTGAAACAATATGCTGTAGGAATCTTTATTTCCCAGAAGAAATACATACATGATATTCTAGATAGGTTCAAAATGAAGAATTGCAATTCTATGAGCACACCAATGGAGAAAGGTGTGAAGCTCATAAAGGAACCTGAAGGAAGAACAGTGCACAACACTTTGTACAAGCAAATTGTTAGAAGTTTATTGCATTTGACAGCAACAAGACCTGATATAATGCATGCAATAAGTCTCATTAGCAGGTTTATGGAGTGTCTAAAAGATGTACATTTTCAAGCTACCAAGGGGATTTTTCGATACTTAAAAGGCACCGGTGACTTTGGAGTATTTTATAAGAAGAAAGCAATGGGAGATTTGGTAGGCTATACAGATAGTGATTATTTTGGAGATCTGGATGATAAAAAAAGCACATCTGGATATGTCTTTACGTTAGTTTTAAGAGCTATTCCTTGATCTTGAAAGAAACAACCAATTGTTACACTATCGAGGATAGAAGTGAAGTTTGTAGCTGCAACATCTTGCGCATGTCAAGCCATTCGGTTGAGGAATATTCTTGAAGAGCTTCATTTCAAACAAGAAGGATCCGCACCTATTTTCTATGATAATAGCTCAGCAATTAGACTCTCAAAGAATTCATTCCTATATGGGAGAAGTAAGAATATAGATGTCAAATATCACTTCTTATGTGATCTCACCAAAGATGAGAAAATCAGCTTCATTTATTATAGAAGTGAAGAGCAGCTTGCATACATGTTCACAAAGCCCCTATAGTTAACATCATTTTTTAGGTTACGAGATTTACTTGGAGTTTGTAGATTAAACCAAAAATTGCTTTTTTAGTTTGAGGGAGGGAAAGTGAATAATGTTTTTTTAAGGTTGTTAGTGGAGTCATGTTCAAAGATAGTGTTTAAGCTTATCTGTGGTCAAGTTTGTTAAGATTGTGATTAAGTTGTTTCCTTCACTTCAGGAGTCATTTGCATTAGTTAGTTATTTTAATTTTCTATATAAAGGAACTGTTGTAAATGGTTTTATAGTGCAGAACAAAGTATTTTTCGTGAGTTTTTAGTATCTCTTTGTTTTACTTTTGTTGTCTTTTGTTGCTACACATTTTGTGTTCTTGATTTTTCTCCCTTTTGTAGAAGAGATACTGCATATATTATATTGCTTTACATTCAAAGGCAACCTGATTTATATTCAATGTCTCCTTTCTTGCTCTTGTTGAAATGATTTAATTAATATGAACTTACTGTCGCCCAAAGTTCATATATATTCTTTAGTAAGATTGAGAAGAACATAAATTTGTTGAAAAAGAAAATATAAAATTTGGGTCAACGTTAAAATGATACTACTGGATGGGGTAGATAGTCTGAACTCTGGAGTGCCTAAAATAGAAAGTGAGAATATCAATTCTCTTATTGATTAATTTATTGACCTATATTATTAAGTGGTCTTACACTTCTGCATTTAAATTAATGTCTACGAATACTCAACGCAACTTGTTAGTTCTTGGTACAAAGCATGTGGCAAGCGAGGCTTTGCGAGTGCAACAAGTGGCTGAGCAAGTGCGAGCCCAGTTTTCGACTCACTAAGATCAATGGCTGATTTTCCAGGAGGTGTACTCCAACTAAACCCTTGAAGAAGCCTTGCAAAGAGCATGACAGTCATGGAGGTACCAAGATTGACTCCTATGCATCCTCTCCTTCCCGTGCTAAATGATATGAATCGCAGCTCAGGTTCAGTAAGCACCACATCATCACCATTGCTCAGGTGACGTTCTGGCCTGTATTTGTGTGGTTCGTCCCACACTTTCGGGTTGCGTCCAAGCCCCCTTCGGCTCAACAAAACGTGGCTACCCTTGGGAATGAAGTAGTTGGCAATTGTTGTATCCACCGTAGACACATGAGGAACATTAAATGGTTCCATTGGATGGAGTCTAAAGGCTTCTCTAGCACATGCCTTGACATATTGGAGCTTTGAAAAGTCTGATTCTTGAACCAGTCGTTCTCTTCCTACCACTCTGTCAAGCTCTTCTATTGCCCTCTTCATCATCTCTGGTTTGTTTATGATCTCTGCAATAGCCCATTCTGCAGCGTTTGATGGATTGTCTAGCGTTGCCAACATTATTTCCTGCATAAATTAGCAATTGTCGATTATCAGCGTCATGGTTATAATAACATCACCAAATTTACATAAGCTATTTGTTTCAACATCTAAATAAACTTTTGCAGACTTTCTTCCAATTAAATTTAACGCGAACCATTAAATTTATTTTTAATAACTTTATGTGCATAATTTTTTAATTTATGAAACATTGTAATTAAATAAACAAATTTTTACTTTGATTTAAAGGAACTACACAAGTTGCTTTTGTAGATTGCGCATATGGATGGTCTCTATTTTATATGATGATTTATTAATCTTTTGTAGTTTTTCCACGTAAATAAAAGAATGAAATTTAGTGAAGCACACATCTATATGGAACTAGATAACCTATAACCATAAATTTTGATTATTTTATAATATATATTTTTAAATTATATGAATGTTAATTGAGTTATTGAATATAGAATATGAAGTTTGAAACTTAATTATTACTTGTTAATAAATTATTTTAAAAATTGGTTAAGATATAATCAATTACTTAATTAACTAAAATAATCATAGATGACTTTAAAAAATTAATTGAATTTTATAAATATTTTAATAATTCAATAAAAGAATTGCTAATTTTAAGAGTGCAATATGTGAAAACTAAATTATACATACTTTTTATAGAACTTTAATATAATTTTGGTAAGAAGACAAATTATGACTTGAAAAGGGGGTTTTTTTTTAAGACTGCTTAATAGTATACAAATTATATGCGGAAAATTGTGCGCTTGTCCCCCAACTCCAAAACACACACATAAATATATACATAGAGAGAGAGCGGGAAAAGATCCAACACACACCCGAAAGAAAACATATATATATTAGTGTTTTAAAAATCGGACCGAACCGGCTGGTCGGACCGGAGAACCAGTGAACCGGAGTATGAAACGGTCCGATTTAGCCCGTATTTTTTGTGAGTGATTGACCCGTTCATTTTGCGGTCGGACTGGTAAAAACCGTTGAACCGGTGAAAGAAAGAACCAGCCGGTCTATTTAAAATGCCTTAATTTTGATGATTTTAACTTGAATGAATATTATGATTAGTGATCTTTTTTTAATCTTTTTAATGAATTATAACTAGTGAGTTTTATTATCTTATTTTGTGTTGTATTTGGCGAACTTTTAAAAAAAATTGTATATTTTAAAGTTTGAAGGTTTATGTTAAGTTTACAATTAAATAAATAAATAAATAAATAGTATGTTTAAAAATTATCTTACATATATATAATATATAAAATAAAATTTATATATTTATTAGTTACTGGTTCGACCACGGTTGAACCATTAATCCTTAAATCAATTGCTTCTTCGGTTCAGTCACCGGTCCGATTTTTAAAATATATATATATATATATTTATATATATATATATATATATATATATGTAGAGAGAGAGAGAGAGCGCTAAAAAGCTTACCGTGATTTGAGCTTTTATTTCTTCTATTGACAACAAAGGGTTGCCATTATCGTCCTTCAATGCAATGAGTATATCAAGCAAGTCCTCCTCTTGGTCTTTCATGCCTTTCCTCCATTGTTGAATCCTTTCTTCAATTATAGGATCGTGATATTTGTTTACAATGTCAGTCTTCTCCTTCAACACCTTCTCATGACCTTCCAAATCGAGCCTTATTAAGGATGGCATATAATCAGAGATGCAAAACGAGTAGACATAAAAAAGGATGGTGAAAATTGCATCAACATGCTCTTTTTCTTCTATGCCAGGTCCACCATCCTTCATTCCCTTCCCGAAATTCCTTTTGTTGAATACAATTTTTCTGATCACATTCCCACAATAGTGCTGTGTAGCGAGTCTGACATTCACGAGGCCACCTTTTTCAGGGTTGTTCTTGCATTGATTATACAAGTAAGAAACAAGATTATCGGCTTCTTCAAGTCTTTTCCCGTAAAATAGTTGATGTTTTGCAGGAGAAAGAAAACTTGTAACAAGGATTTTCTTCATTTTCTTCCATTGATCACCTGAAGGTGAAAAAATCGTTGTCAAATACCCTTTAGAAACGAGTTTGCTTGACATGAAATCTGGTCTTGAAGAGAAAGCTTCGTCTTGTGATTTCAAGAATTCACGAGCGATATTAGGACAAGTGACAGGAACCACATGAACGTTCCCTAGACGGATACATGCGATTTCAGTGTTCATGTCGTTCATGAGTTGGTGTATCCATGCAAAAGTTGGCCTATTCCTTAACATCTGAGGAAGGCATCCGATAACAGGCCATGGTTTGGGACCAGGAGGGAGTTGAAATTGATGACTGTTGGACTTATCACTGCCACGCACGTTCAGTGCATGGAAACTCACGAAGTGAATGAGAAAGGTGATGAACATGATAAGAATGGGTATTAAGTAGATCATAGAGATTCCGTGTTCTGGAGCTTGGACATGGGAAAATATTACAGCGGTGCTGCTCTCCATTGTTATTACACAGGAAGGATAGATATTGATGAATGATCACTTGAGATGGCCACACCATGCATGCGTTCCCCTATTTATAACCAAAAAAAGAAGGCTTGAGGCATATTCAACAGTAACAATCAGTAGACGTGTGATTGACAATAAAAATCCTTTAATGAGATGAAAAGATAAAAACTAAAGTAGTCTGATGGTCTCTATCACTGGACTTAGTATGCAATCGCAATGAGAGGTTGAATGGCTTGGATAGAGGCGCTGCAAGAACTAAGAATACGACGACATGTGCTTCATGCTACATAACATCACATATACGACGACATGTGTTTCACGCTACGTAACATCACATCCACTGCAATGCACCTCAAACACAAAATGCTTGAGGTTAGGGGAAGCACTCAGTTATGAGAAAAGAATGTTCAAATTTCGTAAGTTATGAGAGTAGTTTATGTATAAGAAATGATTAAAAATTCAATAACCAAATGTTTTTTACTGAAAAATAATTAATGAATTATTCAATAAAAAAGTGAAAATTTCATCAAAGTGACAAATTTATTGAAGGAACTATTTCAAAAAACAACTACAATAACAAGAAATTCAAAATTAGCATTTCTTATAATTGTATTGCACATTATTATGATTTGAGATGCATTGTCGGTCAGCAATAACCATAGTTGACTGAGACAAAATTGAATCAATTCATACTCTTTGAACATGTTTATCTTTCTAAAGATTTTAATATTTCTCATTTTCAATAAATAAATTAAAGATAATATTTCTATGAGTTCACTTAAATTTGATATAAATTCCTTTTATTAAAAATTGTCGTCCTCTTAATAATTCATGTTGTTGCAAGGGATTTAACATGATTTTAAATTATGTAGACCACATAATTTTAAGTTGTTTGCTCTCCATATACAAGACGACCTATACAATCCACTTGAGATGAGATGCTTGTATCGGACGACATCTACGGTACATGCCAAACAGTTTGTGACTAGACGACCTATATAATCCACTTTAAGTTGAGATACTTGTATCGGATACATCTACGATACATGCCAAACAGTTTGTGACTACACAAGTCTCTGTCGGGTCTAAATCATTCACGTATTTCACGTATTTGGTTCTAAATCATTAACGCCACACATTTCCCTCACTAATCAGTAGTGACTGTACATATCCATTCTTGTCCAAAGTTATCAATATCATACTGAGTTCGGTACTTGATTAAATTCTATTACGGTATTGTAATCAGTATTGGATACCATTTTGAATAAGTTTTAAATTTTATAAAATAGTTCCTAAAATTTTTAAAATTTGTAAAGTAGTTTATTGGTATATTATAATTGTACTATATACTTTATTAGTTCTTATCGCTTACATCAACCATGTTTTCAAAAATTTTAATAATAAATAATAATGATTATTAATATGAAATGACAATAATTTTAAATATTTCACATATAAATAGTAACCACAATTAATATAAACAAAGACAATCATCATCATACAAATTATAAAATTAAGAATAATACAAAGTATTTAAAATATTATAATAATACAATTTCATCATTTTAATAAATACTATTATATCAAAAGATTCAAAACATCCAATAAAAAGAACAATAAATATCCTTAAACAATTTACAAAAGAGTTGATGACGAAGAAATAATCAAATAGAAGTTAAACATGAAATAAAAATATTATAGTTACATTACAAATATAGAATTTAACATAAACATCAAATACAAGTAAAATTAAAAGAAGAGAAAAAATAAAAACTTGGAATTCAATCGTAATTGGGAAGATACCTGCTAGAACTATATTGACTCTAGTGATCATTTGGTACAAAATTCTTATCATTGAGAGGAGCTTCATCATCATTATCATTTAAATTTAATGTACCAAATGACATATTAATATTTTCCCATCCAATATTGTCTTCCAAATCTAAATCATTCACATCAACCAAATTAGGTTATTTAGAAATCCAATTTATCAAAACATCAATATTATCAATGACAGTTGGATCAGTTGAATTACTTGTGCTATTAAGACTCCTAGTAAACAATTAAATTTAATTATTAGAAAGTTATAAGTAATTATATCGAAATTAATAATGATAATAATGAAAATAGCAAACCTTTCTCGAAGCTTTAAATTGTACCGAACAAAAACCAAGTCATTCAACCTCTTATGCTCCAATCTATTCCTTTTCTTTGAGTTGATAAATTCAAATATGTTCCAGCTTTGTTCACACCTAGTTACACTCACACATTGACTTAAAATCCGAATCACAAACCTTTTCAATTTTAGAACACTATTTTTGAATTGATTCTACCAAGAAACAACAAGTTATAAGATAACAAAAGTAGTGCTATAAACAAAATAAAGTGATAATTAATTTTCAACAAATAAGAAATAGGAAATAACTAATACTTTGAGAAAGTTTTCTTCTTTGTCGAATAGCAATTGACATTCCAAAATCCCCATAATATAACTTGTAAAGCTCCATTTGTGAGCTTAAAAGATCTTGCATCGCGTCAAGAGGAACAATTATTGTAATTGTTAAAAACATTCCTTTACTAACTTCATCTTGCTTTATAAGATCCAATCTAAAATACAAACTAGGATTCAAAAATGCCTCAGCTACAAACAATGGAGAAAAAAGTTATCTTTTTCTTCTCTCATTAATGATTGAGAGATATGGTGTGTACAAAGAAGGCCTATTTTTATTTTTCAGATTGGCTTTGATTGCTTCCATCGCTCTCTCTATAGCATCAAAAATATAACTTGTTGTTGACTTTTCTTCACTATCAACCAACCGAAGCACCATTACCAAAGGCTCACAAACTCGGATAACAAATTGATATTGCGACCAAAATTTTCTATCTTACAGTATAATACTACAAACCTCCACCTTAGGATTAGACTTAGCATGTTGAGATGCAACTCACTTATCACTTGTAAACATTTTCCTTAACTCTTTCTTCATCGAAACCAAAGACTAAAGAGATAAGAAATTTCTTGCAAATCTTATCACAACAGGGCGACACTGTTGGAACCCGATCCGAAAACCGGATCCCAACCGGACTAACGAAGAGCGGAACAACCAGAACGAGGCAAATAGCGAAATACGGAAGCCAATAGCAAGAACGAACTCGAATCACAAAGTCAAAAGAATCGAAAGCGAAGCGAATACTCGAATCGAAATGGAATAACGGAAGTATCGAATGCGAAACAAAGTACGAATACCAAAATATGGAAGCAAAATACAAATCGGATTAATCAAACCATGTGGCGGAGACAAATCAAAGAAGAACATATCCGACATCCGAGAACAGTTATTGAAGAAAAACGATCGCGTTGGATACCTAGACTATCCAAATCTAGTATAAATTTTTTTTTCTTTCTCATCTTTATTCCGACTAATGCAAATCAAGAATACAATTTCCTTTTTCTTGGGAAGTGTCCTCAATCCATTTCTCAATTCATAACAAGCTTTTTATCAATCATATAAGTCCCATAATCCATTATCACACATCTCTTAATCTTATTTTTATTCATTTTCAACTTATTATCTAACGAAAATTCGGCAGCATAACGGCTGCCTTTGACCTAACCAAAAACCTGCAAGGGTTCAAAATACACTTCTAAAATTCCCAATCAAATATACAAACATCAAAATCTACCGGACCCTCCGTCCGGGATCTCAATACACACCAACGCAAATCTAATTCTAAAACACTTTCATAATTGTAATTCAATCTACTAGTCTCATAATTCAATCTCATTTCCAAACTCATACACAATTTCATATATAATTTCACACTCTCATACTTTAATTCATAATCCTCATACATTCTGAAATACATGCTCGCAATACATCATAATCACTTACTTAATGGCAATTCAAGCCATAAACAATATTAATATCCAAATCTCATTTCACATAAAAATACAGACGATGCAAAAATCGGACCAAACGTCTTCACATTCTTTCATCCGATCTCCTGCTCGAAACCTGGAGATGGGGATGAAAGGGGGGTGAGCTCGGAAGCTCGTGGATAACACATTTATAAATTAACAAATAAGCAGAAAACATTTTTCATAAGCTTTTTGCCAAAAGGGCTAATTTTTTTAAACTTTGTAACTTTTCAAACAGTCTTCTCAAACCTTTCAATTTTTCAAGCTTTTCATACAAATCCCACTTTTTCATTTCTCGATTTTAAACATGAATGCAACACACAGAAACAAATAAAAAACACGTAACATATCAAAATGGTCTGGTTCGATCCAAAACAGAACGTACTGCACATTCCCGTATAGCAGTCCTGTGCAGCCATGAACATAACATACTACACTTTCTCGCATAGCGGTCCAGTGTAGTCATGAAGGGAGTCCAGAATCGAAACTCCATGCCACTAGCGGGCAGCCGGGAGAAGGCTATAAACAAATAGAGACAGTGCACTGACTCACGAGGGACCTGACCAAACCTACATAACACATAAGCGAAAATGGAAATTCAAATTGCCCAAAGGCATTTTTCAAAATCTTCATTTTCACACATTCACATGATGCATACAATTCAATCAATTCATCATTCGAATACTAATTTTAACAATCAAATCATTCAATCAATGGTTTCAACAATATGCATAATTCAACAATGCATTTATAACAAATGAATTCCAGAAATTGCTATTGGTTTATCAACTCATTTAAAACAATGAATTTAAGCTCGTAATAATTTTTCAGAAATCATTTGGAAATCATAAGTTCAAACATTAATCAACTTTTCTTTCCAAACATTTACAAAAACAAATAATTTATCAAAAATCCAAATTTTTGCTTTCTTTAATTTTTGAAAGTTCGTATTGAGCTTACAAACCAAAATATAAATATGCTACCCACCTCGAATCGATGCCAGAAATTTTTCTCTTGCTTCAATGTGACCATTTCCTCATTCCTTCTTCCAATTAAATCTTCCCTAAACCAATTGCATCAAAATTCAACCTCATAAATAACATAATTCTTAGAATTGATGTCATAATTCATCAATTCATACTAATTTCAAGATATTTAAATCACCAATTTCTAACATCCCCAAATTCTAAATTTGACCTAAACCGATTCACTCAAATTCAATATCATAAAAATCATAGTTACTCAAATTGAGCTTAGGAAATATCAATTTCTCACTTATTCAAGCTATCTAAATCTCCAATTTTCAAAAACCCAATTTCCAAAATTGGCCTAAGCCAATTTACACAAATTTAATATCATAAATCCCATAATTTTCAAAATTGATATCATAATTCACAAACCCATACTATTATCTATGATTCTACACCAATAATTCACAAAATCTACAAAATCACAAATTTGGCATAATCCCTAACTCACATAAATCCAAAATTAAATCTAATTAATCATGATATCTTCAAAATTGAGCTCATAATCTATGAACCCATATCATTCTCCATATCTCTAAACTAAAATTTCATCAAAAACACAAAGTTGAAAATTTTCTCTTACCTCTTTTCTTCTCCAAATTCGAATTTTCATGGCTTGAAAGGAAGCTCTCTTCATTTTCCACCTTTCTTTCTTTTGAATCTGCTCAAAACTCATGTTAAAAGTCCCATAAATTTCAAAATTTTTACTTTCTCTCTCTTCTTCCTCCATAGTCGAAGCTTCTCCTCCCTTCTATTCTTTTATTTCTCTTCTTTTCATCAAAGAATCGTGCTTCCTTTCACCAAAACGACAGTCATGTCTATTTATAGTTCCATGCCAATTAAAAGAGGGCTAAAAGACCAAATTGCCCTTCCACTTAAGCCTAAAGTCTTAATTCTTTCATGTTTACTTTCGGATATGATTCGCACTACCAATTTGAATAAATTTGCCAAAATTTCCTTCTAAAAAATTGTTCCTTTATGTCTTAATTTCATAATGCCACAAAAATCATTCAATTCGGAGCACTACATCAAAAGTTATGCTCAAAACATTTCGGGTATATTCATATTCTAACACATTTTCCAGCACGTTATTTCCATCCAGAAACTGACATTCTTAATCACAAAATTGAAACTTGATGTCTTCATAACAATTCTAGCCTTATTTTGCTAGTTTACTTCAAAACAAGAATCGCCTCATTTCAATTACCAGAGAAAAAGTTATGCCCAAAATACTTTCAGATGTTCTTAATCCAAAAATACACACTAATCTGAACTTCCATTCATAAATTGAAAATCTTAGGGACTAAATTGAAATTTACTTTCTTCATATGACTTGTAGCCCCATGTCTTAATTTTATTTCGCCTCAAGAATCACCTCAATCAGATCTCCACAGATCCCAAATTTCGCAAAATACTGAACTGTGTTCGAAAAATATTCCAACTCACTTTGATTAAATTAATCACCCTTAATTTAATCTCATAAATTCACAAATTTTTATGAGGATGTTGATAATTGTCTTAGGAATCTAACGCTTTAAGAATCAAGTCAATCGGATGTCGGAAGAAAAAGATATAAGCAAAAGATTGAACGAAGGTCGAATTGAAGGAGGAAACTAACAAAGAAATCAAACGGCGTCGCATGAAGGGATCCGAAAACGGCGCCGTATGAAGCAAAACGCGCGCGTAGAGGAGAGGAGAAATCAAAACGACGTCGCGTAGAGAAACAAAAACGACGTCGCATCAGCGGAAACACCCAGGCGTTGGGCGAGGTGAGGTGAGCTCATGAGCAGCAGCCATAGAGCAAATCGCGAGGCTCGCCTCGCCAGAGGTGCTGAACTAAAACCCTTTTTTTTAAAAACAAATTTCTAAAACTTCCAAAATTCATATCTTTTGATTCCTAACTTCAAATTTGACAAACTTGATCTCTATGGAAAGCTTGAAGGAAGCTCCACAACTTCCATGTAGAACTCTAAAACTAATTCCACCTCAAAAGTGATCACATTTCTAATCAAAGATTCTGTCCAATTTAATAAATCCTTAAACAAAGACTCAACTTTGAAAATTTGTATCTTTCAACTCCAAACTCCAATCATGTCATATTTTATATCGATGTGAAGATCAGAAAGTCACCTACAACTTTTATGAAGAATACAAAAATCAATTTGACCTCTAAGGAAGTCAATTTTTCCATCAAAAGTTCTGTCCTCGAATAATCATGCTAAAATCATAACAGAAAATTGGAAAAATCATTCCGAGATCGAAAAATTGCATACTTTATATCAAAATTAAGAGCAAATCAGATCCTTCAACTTTCATGAAGAACTTCAAGGCTAAATTACCCTCTAATTAGATCAATTTTTCAGTCACAGTTTCAGCCATAATAAAAGTCAACCCTAACACACTTAAACTTTGATTAATCATAACTTTCACTCCCGATATCGAAAAATTGCAAACTTTATGGCTACAGAAAACTCTTAACATAATCTACAAGTTTCATGTAGAACATTTTCTCAAATTTTGACTAAATCAAAAGTCAACTCTCAATGGTCAAAAAGTCAAACTTTCTAAATTCATCAAATTGTCACACTTTATCTTTTTAAATCTTGCTATTTAACTTCATTTCAATCAACTCATCCACTTTTGAATATTCAATAAAAAGTCGGGGTCCAACAGACACAAATTCCTACCATTGGCAAATTCCTTTCTCATCAAATTCAAAACTCATGTACGATTATAAATAAATTTTGTCACCTTTTTAGCCTTCTGTATGGTCTTTTCAAAAACAAGAAAATACCTAAGATCCCCTATATTCTCTAGCATTAAGTCAATGCAATGTGCAACACAAGGAGTCCAATAAAATAAATTATAGATATTCTACAACCTTTTCCCTACTGTAATTTCAATAATTACAAAACAATCATAATTTCATTTCCATGTCCTTCCATTTATAACAATTCCCAATTACAAAACTCACAAAACATTCGTAATTTCATTTCTATTCCTAACAATTTCCAATCTCAACAATCACAAAACATTCATAATTCTATTTCTATTTCCAACAATTTACAATTTCAACAATTGCAAAATAATCATAATTCTATTTCCATTCACTCCCATTTACAACAATTTTCAATTACAATAATCACAAAACATTCATAATTTCATTTCCATCCCTAACAATTTCCAATCCTAACAATTACAAAACATTCATAATTTCATTTCTATTTCCAACAATTTGCAATTTCAACAATTACAAAACAATCATAATTCCAATTTTATTCCCTCCCATTTACAAAAATTTCCAATTACAACAATAACAAAAACATTCATAATTTAATTTCCATTCTTAACAATTTCCAACAATTTTCAATCCCAACAATCACAAAACATTCATAATTCCATTTTTATTTCTCACAATTTGCAATTTCAACAATTACAAAACAATCATAATTCCATTTCCATTCCCTCCCATTTACAACAATTTCTAATTATAACAATCACAAAATATTCATAATTTCATTTCCATTCCTAAAAATTTTCAATCCCAACAATCACAAAACATTCATAATTCCATTTCTATTTTCAATAATTTGCATTTTCAATAATTACAAAACAATCATAATTTCATTTCCATTTCCTCCCATTTATAACAATTTCTAATTACAACAATCACAAAACATTCAAAATTTCATTTCCATTCCTAACAATTTACAATCCTAATAATCACAAAGCATTCTTAATTCCATTTCTATTTCCAACAATTTGCAATTTCAATAATTGCAAAACAATCATAATTTCATTTTCATTCACTCCCATTTACAACAATTTCTAATTACAACAATCACAAAATATTCATAATTTCATTTCCATTCCTAACAATTTCCAAAAATTTTCAATCACAACAATTACAAATCATTCGTAATTTCATTTCTATTTCCAACAATTTACAATTTCAAAAATTATAAAACAATCTAATTCCATTTCCATTCCCTCCCATTTACAACAATTTCTAATTATAACAATCACAAAACATTCATAATTTCATTTCCATTCCTAATAGCTTCTAACAATTTTCAATCCCAACAATCACAAAACATTCATAATTCTATTTCTATTTTCAATAATTTGCATTTTCAATAATTACAAAACAATCATAATTTCATTTCCACTTCTCCCCATTTACAACAATTTCTAATTACAGCAATCACAAAACATTCAAAATTTCATTTCCATTCCTAACAATTTACAATCCCAATAATCACAAAGCATTCTTAATTCCATTTCTATTTCCAATAATTTGCAATTTCAATAATTGCAAAACAATCATAATTCTATTTTCATTCCCTCCCATTTACAACAATTTCTAATTACAACAATCACAAAATATTCATAATTTCATTTCCATTCCTAACAATTTCCAACAATTTTCAATCACAACAATTACAAATCATTCGTAATAACTTTCTATATCCAACAATTTACAATTTCAACAATTATAAAACAATCTAATTCCATTTCCATTCCCTCCCATTTACAACAATTTCAAATTACAAAAATCACAAACATTCACAATTTCATTTCTATTCCTAACAATTTTCAACAATTTCCAATCCCAGCCATCACAAAACATTCATAATTCCATTTCTATTTCCAACAATTTGTAATTTCAACAATTACAAAACAATCATAATTTCATTTTCATTCTCTCCAGTTTACAACAATTTCCAATTACAACAATCACAAAACATTCATAATTTCATTTTCATTTATAACAATTTCCAATCTCAACAATCACAAAACATTCATAATTTTATTTCTATTTCTAACAATTTGTAATTTCAACAATTACAAAACAAACATAATTCTATTTCCATTGTCTCCCATTTACAACAATTTTCAATTACAACAATGATAAAACATTCATAATTTCATTTCCATTCATAAAATTTCCAATCCCAACAATCACAAAATATTCATAATTTCATTTCTATTTCTAACAACTTGCAATTTCAAATATTACAAAATAATCATAATTCCATTTCCATTCCTCCCACTTACAACAATTTCTAATTACAACAATCACAAAATATTCATAATTTCATTTCCATTTCTAACAATTTCCAATAATTTCCAATCCCAACAATCACAAAACATTCATAATTCCATTTCTATTTTTAACATTTTGCAATTTCAAAATTACAAAATAATCATAATTCCATTTCCATTCCTCCCATTTACAATAATTTCCAATTAGAACAATCACAAAACATTCATAATTTCATTTCCATTCTAACAATTTCCAATCCCAGCAATCACAAAACATTCATAATTCTATTTTTATTTCTAACAATTTGTAATTTCAACAATTACAAAACAATCATAATTCAATTTTCATTCCCTCCCATTTACAATAATTTTCAATTACAACAATGACAAAACATTCATAATTTCATTTCCATTCCAAACAATTTCCAACAATTTCTATTAGACCCCGATTTTGAAGCCCAACATTTGGAACTATAAAATTTGAGCAAACACCTTTCTACCACTTCAGCATAGATTTTGGGAAACCTCAAACTGGAATCACAATTTAACTTCTTCAGAACATCTACGTCGTATTGTTTTAAGTTTGACGGGGGTATGCCCCTGTGATTTGTATACATATCTATTCTTTTGATAAAAATTTTTACCTTTTATCAAAAAAAAAGTTTCTAAAGAATACCTAACTTTCATCCAGAAATGGAACATTTTAGAGGCTGAATCAGAATTCGACTTCTTCATATGATTTGTAAACCTATGTCTTTAGTTTACTCCACATTGAAAATCATCTCAATTGGAACCCTACAAATCCATATATATTGAAAGTGTCAAAGCATGTTCAGTAAATTAACACCAAATCATACTATTCCTGTAGATTTCCTCACTTTACTTCAATCAAACCTTTTTCCAATCAATTTGAAATGTTGTCATTTTTTTTTCTTTTCTTTTCTTTTCTGTGGAGAGATAGAACAATGTGTGAGGAATCTATTGTCTCAAGGATCACTTCGTTTAGAGGTCGGATAACAAAGATTTGGGCCCAAGGAAATCAAACAAGGTTCCGTCCTCAATCATATTGAACCTGGTTCGGGAAAAAAGGCATAACTTGCTCTAGAAATATCGGATCAAGGTCATTCTTGGAGGGTTCGGAAAAGGATTTCAATATCTACAACTTTCATGAAGACTTGAAGACAAATTATGTCATCTAAATGGTCAAATTTGTATCAGAAGATGTTCTGGTCAACGTAAGATAAAACAAAAAGTCAACTTAAGACGAAGGGTGAGACAAATTGGAAAAATGGTTATAACTTTCTCTAAGGAACTCAGATTAAGGTGTTCTTTAGATAACTTGAAAGAGGACTTCAAGATCTATAACTTTCATGAAGACCTTAAAGATAAATTCTATCGTCTAGAGAGTCAAATTTGGACCAAAAGATGTTCTGGTTAACATAAGATGAAACAAAAAGTCAACCTAAGACGAAGGGTGAGACGAATTGAGAAAAATAGACGAACCACAAAGTAGACGAATCAAAAAGCAGATGAATCGAAATGTAGACGAAGCAAAAGGCAAATGAAGTAAAGAGCAGACGAAGCAAAGAGCAGATGAAGCAAAGAGCAGACGAAGCGAAAAGTAGATGAAGCAAAGAGTAGACGAAGCCAATAATAGACGAAGCAAAGAGCAGACGAAGCGAAAAGCAGACGAAGCAAATAACAGATGAAGCAAAAAGAAGATGAAGTGAACGACAGATGAAGCAAAGAGTAGACGGAACGAAAAGCAGACGAAGCAAAGAGCAGACGAAGTAAAAAGCAGACGAAGCAAAGAGCAGATGAAGTAGAAAGTAGACAGAGTAAAAAGCAGATGAAGCAAAAAGCAGATGAATCAGAGTCAACTTAAGACGAAGCAAAGTAAACTTAAGACGAAGTGAAGTCAACTTAAGATGAAGCAAAGTCAACTTAAGACGATGCAATTCTTAAGACGAAGCGGAGTTAACTTAAGATGATATGATGTCATATCATCTATATGATGTCATCATAGACGATATGACATCATCATAGACGATACGTCTCTATAAACAATGCATCTTTACAGATGATACATCTTCACAAACGATATGACGTCATCACAGACGATAAGTCTCTACAGACGATATGACGTCATCACAGACGATACGTCTTTATAAATGATACTGTTAAGTCAAACCAGACTTCACGTATTAATTAATTTTGATAATAAACAAAGAGAAATATACGAAAGAAAAACAGACGGAAGGAAAAGCGCGATTTATACAAAAGCGCATTTAAAGAAAAATGAGCGGAAGAAAAGCGCATTTAAACAAAAAGGCATTTTAAGCTTTACAAAGACAAAAAGTAGACGAAAGAAAAGGGGCGGAAAGCTTTATGAAGACAAAAGCGATTTATATAAAATAAGACGGAAGAAAGAAACATCGCTTTAAGACGGTTACATGAGCTAAACTGAATAACCGCTTTAAAGATTCAAGAAGCGTATAGTCAAGAAACAGTTGAAGTTCACTATAAATAAGAGTCGAGATTGAAGAAGAAACAACTTTTGGAAAAAGTGAATGAAACTCGTATTCAATATCTGCCTATCTCGAGAGAAAAATTGCGAACTATTTTCGAGTGTATATTGTGAAGAGCAACTCTTTGTAAAAGCTCTTTATCGCTTTTCATTTTGAAAAGTGCTACGATAGCCCAAGAGGCTAAGAGTAAAAGAATACTTGCATTAAGAGACCTCAAGAGGCTCATCTAAAGAATACTTGTAATCGGTTTGGAGATAGTGAAAATCTCGTAAGAATATATGAGGATCGGACGTAGCCCACGGTTTGGGGTGAACCAGATAAAATTGTCGTGTTTTCTCTAACTCTTACTTTTCTTAGATCGTAGTTTTCATTATTAACAAAGTTTTTCAAACTAGTTAAGAATTGATTTACGATAAGTTTTCCGAAAGAACAAGCAATTGTTATCAAGGGATTAAAGAAAAGTTTATCACAATTCAACCCCCTTCTTGTGTATCTTGGTCATATTATTACTCAATATATTAACGTGTGATTTACTTCAATTGGTATCGAGCGAGGTGTTCAAGAATCACTCTAATAAAGTGTGAACTAAAGAAAATGGTGGAATCACACACGATATTGCGTGAAGGAGCCTCGGTCACCGGACCTCCAAAGATTTAATGGTGAAGACTACCACTATTGGAAGGATCGATGAGATTGTTTATCGAGTCTACTCACATTGACCTTTGGGACATCATCGAGAATGGACCTTACACACCAAGATGATGATAAAAATCCAATTCCACGAGAAAGATGGATACCGAGCGTAAATCAAGATTTCAACTAAACTCCAAAGCGAAATTTTTCTTGAGTCAGCATCGAAAGCGAAGCGAGTATGACAAAGTGCATGGATGCGATCATCGCCAAAGAAATGTGGGATACATTATCAATTGCACATGAAGGAACAAATCAGTGAAGGAGTCCAAGATAAGTATTTTGGTGCATCAAGACGAGTTATTCAAGATGAAAGAAGAAGAGACCATTGATCAAATGTTTGGAAGATTCCAAACAATTGTTAATGGGCTAAAAGCTCTTGGAAGAACGTCGACGCCAAGACCATGTTCGAAAGATTCGAGGAGTCTCCCAAAAGATGGAGACCCAAAGTAATCGCATAAGAAGCCAAAGACCTAAGCGTCATCAAGCTTGATGAATTGCTTGGATCGTTGAAGATACACGAAGTAGAGCTTGATACTAAAGATAAGCCCAAAAGGAGAAGTCCATAGCGCCAAAGCAAGTCAAAAGAATCACAAAATCCGAAGAAGAAAACAAAAGGAATACATCAAAGGCGTTAAAGATTGAAGAAGCAAAGGATGATGATTCCAAGAATTCGAATCAATCAAGTGATGAAGACGATGAGCTATCTTTCATTTCAAGAAAGATAAGAAGAATGTGGAAAAGAAGTCCAAAGGAAATTCAACATTTAGAAGGAACAAAGGCAAAGACGATGAAAAGTCGATAAAGCATCCATTACCCGTTATGAATGCAAGAAGCGGGACATTACAAGTCCGAGTGTCCAATGTTGAAAAGACAACCCGTAAGAGTAGAGATAATAAGAAAAGCATGATGGCAACGTGGAAGATCTGGATTCATCGTAATCGATACAAGTTCACAAGCGTCGAACATGCTAACATATGTCCGGTAGTGAAGAAGAAAGTGATGAGGAGGTAACTTCCACTATAATGATATACAAGATGCATATTCGAATTGTTAGAGGATTCTCATGCTATTCAAAGCAAGACAAGCCGTTGAAGAAGAAATATGTAGAAAACCTCAAACATACTCATGAGATAGAGAGAGAATATAAGTTTGAGAAAGCAAGTTGAGGAATTGAATAACAACAAAGTTGTAGATAGATCTCAAGAGATTAATCAATTGAAACCGAGAATTAATAATCTATCAATTGATCTAGCTAAATTCTGAGATAGTACAAAAAGATGAATGAAATGATAGGAGAATATGTACATCCAAGGATAAAACTGGATTAGGGTTTACTAAAATAAAGCCCCAAAGATTACGTAGTAAAATCGGTTGCTCAAAAAATAAGAAAAGATATCAATCGATTTTCGAAAGGTCATCAACATTATCATTCTACACATCATTATCATTCATTACATCGATTAACCCTAAAGGACCCAATAGAATCTGGGTACCTAAAATAATATAATATCTCCCACGAAATCCTTCGTTGAAGAACCAAGAAGCACCATTGGTATATGGACAATGGATGCTCGCGTCACACGACGGAAACAAGTCTATGTTCCTAGATCTTCAAGACAAGAAAGGAGGATCAAGAACTTTTGGAGACAACCAACAAGGAAAGATAATCGGGTTTGGTAAGATTGGTAAGAATTCTCATGCATGCATTAATAACGTATTACTAGTTGATGGTTTAAAGCATAACTTGATAAGTATTAGTCAATTATGTGATTCGGTTTTGAAGTTTCTTTTAATCAAAATTTTGTGAAGTCGTAAACAAAGATGGTTCCATCTTCTTTTCACCAAAAGACAAAACAATCTTTATAAAATTGATTTAGATGTTTTTCGGTCTCAAAATATTTCATGTTTTCTATCTATCAAGATGAAAGACCGATCCGCATAAAAACTAGGTCATGTCAGCTTTTAAACATATTTCAAAACTTTTGAAACATGATTTGGTAAAAGGTTTGCCACAAATTGCTTTTGACAAAGATTTCTTTTGTGAAAGTTGTCGAAAAGGAAACAAGTTAAAACCTCTTTCTTCAAAACATTTCATAACTTCTTCTAGACCACTTGAGTTGTTACATATGGACTTATTTGGTCCAACAAGAACAATAAGTCTTGGTGGAAAGAAGTATGGACTTGTGATTGTTGATGATTTTACAAGGTTTTGTTGGATACTTTTTCTATCACATAAAGACGAGTCTTTCAAGTGTTTTAGAAACCTTTCCATGAGATTACAAAATGAAAGAGGAATGTCTATAGCAAGCATAAGGAGGATCATGGAGGAGAATTTGAAATGAGAAGTTCAAAGTATTCTGCGAAGAAAAGGAATTTTCATAACTTCTCGCCCCAAGGACTCCACAACAGAATGGAGTTGTTGAGAGGAAGAATAGGACGATTCAAGAGATGGCAAGAACAATGTCAGTGCGAGATTAATCTTCCTAAATACTTCAAGGTAAGTCATCAATACAAAGATGTTACATTCGTATAGAGTCTTTGCTGCGACCAATGTCAAGAAAACTCCCATGAGTTGTGGAATGGAAGGAGACCAAACATTTCTTATTTCCATCCTTTTGGCTGCAAGTGCACTTTTCTCAACACAAAGGAAGCTCTGACAAATTTGACGCCAAGACACTTTCAGAATTTTTCTAGGCTATTCTCTCACTTCAAAGGCATTTAGAGTCTTCAACCTCACCTCAAAGACTCACAAGAAACTATTCACGTTAAGTTCGATGATAGCTCTCAACCCAATAAGGAAGAGGAATCAAGATGATGTCATATAATGCCCTTGACGCAGTGTAAGGAAATATCTTCATCGTGAACACTTCATGATGAAAAGACAGATATCTCTAAGAATTTTGAGTTAAAGAAAGATCGAGATACAAAAGCTCTCATCCTAAAGAGTCAATTATCGGAGAAACCTCGAAGGTGTAAGAACAAGGTCCAAGTTCGTAAGAGAAGCCAACGTGGCATTTATATCCAAGTAGAACCTAAAAGATTGATGAAGCTCTAAAAGATGAAGCATGGATATTAGCTATGCAAGAGGAGTTGAATCAATTCAAGAGGAATAAAGTCCGTCCTTAGTTCCTAAACCCAAAAGAAATCCATTATTGGTACTAGATGGATATTCAAGAATAAGCTAGACGAATCAGAAAAGTAAGTCGAATAAGGCAAGATTAGTAGCACAAGGCTATAATCAGCAGGAAGGAATAGACTATAATGAGACATATGCTCCAAAGAGAAGACTTGAAGCAATAAGGATACTTCTTGCATATGTTGTTTGCCATGACATAAAGCTTTTTCAGATGGATGTAAAAGTGCATTTCGAATGGCTTTATAGATGAAGAAGTCTATGTCAAGCAACCTCCTGGATTTGAGGATATAAAGTATCCAGATCATGTCTACGACTTCATAAAGCCTTATATGGATCAAACAGGCTCCTAGAGCATGGTATGATCGTCTGAGCTCATTTCTTATTGAAAATGGATTTACTAGAGGTAAAGTTGACAAAACTCTTTTAGGAAGAACTTGTATAATGATTTTATTATTGTGCAAATCTATGTTGATGATATTATTTTGGTGCCACCTCAAAAAGTTATGCATAAGCTTTGAAAATATGATGAAAATGAATTTGAGATGAGCATGATGGGTGAGTTAAAATTCTTTCTTGGATTGCAAGTAAAGCAAACTAAGGATAAGATTTTTATCCATCAACAAAATATGTCAAAGAATTGTTGTCTAAATTTGATATGTGCGATGTTAAAAGTATGTCTACACCGATGCATCCTTCAAACTTGTTGTCGAAAGACGAAAGTGGTAAGAAGGTGGATTAAACCCTATTTAGAGGGATGATTGGTTCTTTGCTTTATCTTACAGCAAGTAGACCTGACATTCTATTCAGTGTATGCTTGTGTGTAAGGTTTCAGGCCGATCCTAGAGAATCTCATTACATAGCTGTAAAACAAATTTTGAGATATCTCGCAGGTACTACTGATCTTTGCTTAATGTATGAGAAAGGTAAAGATTTCAGGTTGAATGGATATTGCGATGCGGACTATGCCGGTGATAGGATTGAAAGGAAGAGCACGAGTGGTGGTTGTCACTACCTTGGACCAAACCTGGTGTCATGGTCAAGCAAGAGACAAAGCTCGATTGCATTATCAACCGCAGAAGCTGAATATATGTCTGCCGCAAGTTGTTGTTCACAATTACTATGGATCAAGTATCAATTGGAGGACTACTCAATACAAGAGGAAGAGATTCCAATATACTGCGACAACACCAGCACCATCAGCTTGTCAAAGAATCCAATTCAACATTCAAGGGTGAAGCACATTGAAGTTAGACATCATTTCTTGAGAGATTACGCTCGGAAGAAAGTTGTCACCTACAATTCGTGGAAACGAATTTCAAAAGCGATATCTTCACAAAACCACTAAGTGAAGATCGCTTAAAGAAATCGACGCAACCTCAATATGGTGATGTTAATGCACCAATCATCCGGTTTTTCGCAAAGAAGAAACAGATAGACGGAGGAGTTAACGGACCAATCATCCGGTTTTCGCAAAGAAGAAACAGATAGACGGAGGAGTTAACGGACCAATCATCTGGTTTTTCGCAAAGAAGAAACAGATAGACGGAGGAGTTAACGAATCATTCATCCGATTTTTAAAAGACAAAGACAGAAAGATCTACAGAGTTAACAGATTGATCATCCGATTTTCAAAAGAAAGACAATGAAACGGTGGAGTTAAACGGCGTTGACGGTTTGCACTTAAAACTTCTTTCACAAAGAAAATTTTAGAGGAAAAAGTCACGATCATCGAGAAGTACATCGTTCTAGAATTTGCTATAAAATCCCTAAAGCGACGTTTGGGATCTCTAACAAATTCGAAATTGCTAGTTCTCTGAAATCTCTCGAAAATTCTTCAAGCGAGTTCCTATTCACTCGTAATCAACAAGATGAATGTCAAGCCCATTTTGCGAGTTGATCAAGGAGCAAATGGGAAGATTGGTAAACTTTGAAGATCTAAGAAGGAACAAATGGATATAGAGCCGAGATAATAGCGGCGGGATGGAGAAACTTCTTTCAAATACGAGCAAGTTTATCTCAACGGTTTATGAGTTCGAAACATACTAAAACCGTGGATAATACAATCGATCGTATGTAGAAACACTCCTCGTTATAGTAACCAAGGAGTTACCGGAAAGAGTCACCAATGTCCGTAGTGGAGTTCAACCTACTAACATGGTAAAATGGATGACTAAGCTGAAGTTGAACGAAGATGAAGTTACTCGTCAACTTTATGGTCGAAAAACCCAATCGAAAGAAGAGCCTCTTGGCTTGTACCAAAGGCAAGGGTTTTGTTTCATTGCTTTGTGTGACTGTGTTACCTAGATAGTTCAAGACATCAAGTCACTACTTTGGATGAACAATGTATCCTTCATCTCCTAATCACCAACCAATAGATTTACCATTTTGATTTATCAATATATGGTTAAATCAATAAAGGATACAAACACTCTCCGTATGGGATGTTGTTGACAAGGATGTTTAAAGAATCGTGAATCGATTGAGTCGGGAGTCGATGTAAGGTATCTCAAGAAGTTATATAGATTCTACATCGACACAAAATGGGTCCGAGATTTTCAGACAAACAAGGAGCGTAAGAATCAAGGAGAGCAACAACCGAGGGGAGCCTAAACCAAGAAATCTTCTATAAAGGAGAGAAGATCACACTCTCGAGTCAAGTCAAGATCTGCTCGATCTTTTAAATCAGTGACTTAAAGCGGAAGGGAACCTTTGGTGAGTGACATTCATAAGCAAGCAAGAACGCCACCCACAAAGGAAATGTATGACGAAAGAAGCCGCCCTTCCAGAGATTCAAGCAAACCAAAGCATTATGAACGCGAGAGATCAAAAGCTACAAAATCATCATCATCAATCCTCGAGAAAGTTTCGTAAACTCAATCTCAAGGAAATGAAGGAAAAGGAAAGTAGAAGAACCTGAGAAGAAGAAAGTTCAATCCAAGAGGTCACCAAGGTTAAAGAAAATGAGTGCAAGAAAAGAAGAAAATCCAACAACAGAGGCAAAGGCTAAGAAGACAAGACTAGAAGAAACTGTTGTTGACATTTCTAAAAAATCTGCTGCATGTCTTTGTTAGTCTTTGATGTCATTCTTGAAGTTAATATGGAAGTCGCCATCGAAGCGATTATCAGGAAGTCATTAAGGGTAATATTAAGGATTCTCACAAAATTCTTAATAATCCAATTTTGAAGAAATAGTTCCTACTACTTTTCAGTCCACACTTGTCCATAAACAAGTTGCTACACATGTTTGGGACGTATACTACGTTAAAAGTTGTAAGTGTGATGACTAATGTTCCATCCAAGTATTTATCTTTTCAAAGAGAAAGATGGGAACATAGATTGGTTGTAATAGAGAGAAGAAGACCAAGTCTGTCATCATCCGAGACAAACCAAAGAGATATGTGAAAGCCTTCTTCAAATCGCTTGAATATGATAATGACATTTTACATCCGTTGGATAGGGTTACAAAATTTCTATGATCAATCAAGAGAGTCAGAGAGAACCATATCCACCAGAGCCATTTGGAGAGCGTATCACTTCTTATCCTATATTGAGCGAAGACAATAATCAAGGTGGTACCGATCTTCAACCACCAAATTTTGTTGAACTCAATTATGAGAAGCTAAAGTCGAAAGTTCAACTGAGCCAAGATTGGATGACATGTCTGCGATCGATTGAAGAGGCAGAAATTGATTGATGCAAGATGTAAGGAGAAAAGGAGTGGTAAGTCCATCTGCGTGTATCAAGATCCGTGACCAAGTCTAACTAAGGCAACAGCAGATGATCCACAGGAGGCAATATCGAATGGGTCAAGATTGTTACGCTCGATTGGCAACTCGTAATGTTGTTTTACTATAATACGTAACATTCTCGCTAAATCGACCTCTGGGAGATCACTTCAATTACGAAGCTATGCCATGGTTTGGGCGCACTTTTCAACGAATAAGAGATTCCTATGATCTTGATATCAACGAACAAGTCAGTATTTGTTCCTCCTCCTCTTCGCAAATCATTGAACCAAATGTCTTTAACAAGGAAGCTTATACAACAACAAAGGGCTATCGTTGAAAAGCAAGTTGTTAAGACGGTACCCTCGATCGCAGATGAATCATCAACTCTAAAGAAGCGTGTTTAGAAGCTTGATAAAGATATGAAGAAGATTAAGAAGATGCTAAAAAGTTGGTGAAGCAGATTGGAAAATAATTTTTGATCAATAACAAATAGGGGAGAAGGGAGAAGGAAGAGAGAAGGAGAAGGAAGAAATCAATTGGAAGGATGAAGATAATTTTTATCTCAATACTTCAGATAATTCACAAGTATATGATACTTTTCATATTTCTCACAAGTATTTGTTATTATCAAAAGGGGAGAATGTTAAGTCAAACCAGACTTCACGATTAATTAATTTTGATAATAAACAAAGAGAAATATACTGAAAGAAAAATGACGGAAGGAAAAGGTATTTATACAAAAGCGCATTTAAAGAAAAATGATTTAAAGAAAAAGATCGGAAGAAAAAGCGCATTTAAAGAAAAGGCATTTAAGCTTTACGAAGACAAAAAGCGATTTAAAGAAAAAGGCATTAAGCTTTACGAAGACAAAAGCGATTTATATAAAATAAGACGGAAGAAAGAAACATCGCTTAAGACGGTTCGGTTAAACTGAATAACCGCTTCTTTAAAGATTCAAGAAGAGATAGTCAAGAAACAGTTGAAGTTCACTATAAATAAGAGTCGAGATTGAAGAAGAAACAACTTTTGGAAAAAGTGAATGAAACTCGTGTATTCAATATCCGCCTATCCGAGAGAAAATTGCAAACTATTTTCGAGTGTATATTGTGAAGAGCAACTCTTTGTAAAAGCTCTTTATCGCTTTTCATTTTGAAAAGTGCTACAGATAGCCTCAAGAGGCTAAGAGTAAAAGAATACTTAACTTTAAGAGACCAAGAGGCTCGATCTAAAGAATACTTGTAATCGCTTGGAGATAGTGAAAATCTCGAAGAATATCCGAGGATCGGACGTAGCCCACGGTTTGGGGTGAACCAGATAAAATTGCTATATTTCTCTCTCTAACTCTTACTTTTCTTAGATCGTAGTTTTCATTATTAACAAAGTTTTTCAAACTAGTTAAGAATTGATTTACGATAAGTTTTCTGAAAGAACAAGCAATTGTTATTGAAGGGATTAAAGAAAAGTTTATCACAATTCAACCCCCCCTTCTTGTGTATCTTGGTCATATTATTACTCAATATATTAACGTGTGATTTACTTCAGATACATCTTTACAGATGATGCATCTATACTCCTGAGCATCTCCCCTTATATGAACCATAACTTTCACCTCTAATGTCCAAAAATTACATACTTTATACTGTTGGAAAGCTAGAAAGATAATAGGCAAATTTCTAGAAGACAACTTTGACTAATTCAGCCTAGATTAGTCCAGTTTTTCCCCTAAAGTCAGAATATGAATTCTTCCCCTATGGTAGACTTGAAATTTTGCACTGTGCAAATTTGGAATATCCTGAGCATAACCGTTTAGCTACCAAATTGACTTCGTTAAACTCTAAAATCTTAAGTCATTTGCCTCATCACCTTCAACCACATATGATCAGTCATAATTCCTATCTTCCTCTCCATAACCTCTCACTGATGTAGGTATATACATATATACCTATATATATATATATCAATAATTCATGTTCCAAAAATCATCAACTCAAGTTGATTACTTCTTCACGTATATCTAATTTCAACTCACATCATCCATACAAAATTCATATTTCGTTAACATCAAAAAAATAAAGTTTTACAAATCCTTAATGGCATTCCAAGTTACATTACATCATCTTCTGTACATCTCAAATTACAATAGATTCTTGAACAAACAAACTTGTTGCTTTCCAATACCAACTCAAAATACAAAAATTAGCAAATTTGGAGAAATTCCCTTAGGCTCCTGATCACTTGATCTCTTAGCTATTACCTGGAGATGGGATGAAAAAAGGGTTGAGCTTGAAATCTCATGGGTAACAGTTTATAACAAAAAAAAGGAAAACCTTTGAAACCATTTTACTTGTCGTAGAAAATTTTCATTGAGTTCATAAAACACATGTTTCTTAAGCTTTCAGCCAAAATCCATAAGTTACAAAACATGAATGCATCAAACTTGTTAACATAACATAAACACATAAACACATTAGAATGGTTTGGGTAGATCCATAAACATGACGCGCTACACATTTCCACGTAGTGATCCTATGTAGTCATAAACTTGAGAGAGTCTATGAAGGAGTTCCGTGCCACTAGTGGGCAAGTAGGAGAAGCCTTTAACTTGGTCAACGTGCACGTGACATTCTTGAGGGACTACCACAATCCCACATAACACATATTTCATGACTTGTAAACTTGTTGCCCAAAATGATACTTTTTGAAAACTTTCTTTTCATATACTTGAGATATTTCAAAAACATGATTTCATAAATATGATATCTTTTTAGAAATCACTTTCAAAGTCTTTTTGTATCTCATCAAACAAATCATATAACAACATATTGCAATTTCTCAAATCATTCAAAAATAATAAATCCAACATTTTTTATGCTATTGAAATTAGTAAACTTCTTTTGTTCCTCTTACCTCTTTTGATCCCTTTATACAATAACAAAAATTCCACTCAATAGGGTTTTCAATTGAAAATCCCACAAAGCACAATCACTAATGTTGGTGTTAGAATACTTAAACTCATGTATTTTCTAAACTCCATGAACTAAAATCCTTTAAAAAATCCAAAAGATTTAAAATGATCTTACCTTGATTCTTCACCAAATGAAGAGATCTTTGGCTCAAATGGAAGCTCTTCTCTTCCTCAACCTTTTCTCTTTTTGAACCACTTCAAAATCACTCTTTAATACTAAGAAAAATCAAAACCTAGCTTTTCTTCTTTCTTTCCTCTCAAAACCAAAACTTTCTCCTTCTTCCCTCTCTCTTCATTTCTTCTCTCTTTTTTTATCCCCAAACCACGTTTTTGCCTCTTCCTTAAAAACAAACCGACACTTCTTATTTCAATTTTGCAATTAATGATTGAGAAATGTCCAATTTGCCCTTCTTTATAATCTTAGATTCTTTTAACCTTAAGTGTCTTCCCAAAAACACTCTTGAACATTCTTATAACCTTAACACTTTAAGTCAATCATCCTATATCATGTACTCTTTCTAACATGAACATAATAATTAACTCCATAAACTTTCATAAAGACCTCATAATTAATGTAAATCATACTTATTCATCAAGAAAAATTTTAGGGGCTAACATTTCTCTCCCTCTTAAAAGAATTTCATCCTCGAAATTCTTACCTGACTAATTTAGGGTAGGGGTATGCTTCCTCTTGTACTCCTTTGTTTTCCGTGTTAACGGATTCAATCAATCCCTCAATGACTTATTCATATATCACACTATCCTATCTATTTCCTCAATATACTTCAGGTTACTCACAATTTTCCACTTCCTGTGTCAATAACACCAATATCATATCATATTAATATTCTTATCATACTCACATATATCACATTACGAATTTGAGACATCTTTCATCAGTAGCACTTCTCATAACTATTTCATATAGACCTATTCATGTCGGACTTAACTAATAATTCTTCTACTCTACTGTTATTCTGTTCCTAATTTTGTGTAGATTTTGTAGTTTATTTTAATTTGAATGATTCTTTATTATTTTAGGAGCATTTATAGATTTTCTATTGTACAATTGTGTATATATACACCTCTTCAATTGAATACAAAATATATCTTTCAATTCATACTTTGCCTTTTGCTTTTATGGTATTAGAGATCAAAGCCTAACTCTTACGAGTGTGATCCTCTGACTTTTTATCAACAAAATGACACATAATGCAAATGCCATCAATGTTGATTCTACAAACAGTAACAATATTGTTGTCTAATTCAATCCAGTGTCTCAATTGCCCATAAAACTTGTTGGCAGTCACAATTTTGCAACCTAGAAAGCTCAAGTTTCTATGCCCATGTTTGACCACCTTGATGGTACATCTCCATCTCCCACCCGCACTATCACACAAGACAATCAGTAAATAGAAAATCTCGATTACAGCGTCTGGTTCCGCTAAGATTAGTTGATACAAAATACAATCATAGCCTCTGTAGATCTTACCATAGCCCCAACACTAGTTGCATCCACCATAGCCAAACTTGCATGGGACTCTCTCCACATGGCCTACGCAAATAAGTCTCAGACACGTATTTTCAGTTTACGTGACCAGCTTGCTCACCTTACGAAGGAGTCATGCTCTATAGCTGATTATCTTCATCAAATCAGATCCATTTGTGCTAAACAAGCAATTGCAGGTGCTACAATCTCAAATGATGAATTGATTGTAAAGATTCTCAATAGTCTTGGATAAGAATTTCATGAAATTTCTGCTGCAATCTGAGCAAGAGATTCCATGATATCTTACGAAGAGTTGTACAAAAAATTGATAGACCATTAACTGTTCCTCAAACACAAAGAATTAAAGAAGCCAACCACCCAAATCACTGCAGCCATTACTACCCGACAAAAATTCAATAATTTCAATAGTCGCAACAATCGTCGACCCAACAACAACGTTCAATCTCAGTCGCGCTCTAACAACCACCCAAACACTATTGCTCAGTCTCAATCGTGCTCTAATAGCTGCCCAAATACTGCTGCTCAATGGCATTCTGAAAGTCATAATACTAGCATCAACTCCATTCGCTGTCAATTATGCAACAAACAGGGCCATACTGCAAATGTTTGTCGATCCTAATCTCACAATCATTTTGAGGCTAGAGCCAACTTTATCTTCAGTACATAAGCTTCAGCCAATGAAAGGATCCTGGACTCTAGCTTCTCACCATATCATTACTGAGTCTCACAATCTTGATGAATATACTAGTGCAGAAGGCATGGAAATGGGTGATGGTAAAACTATTCCAATTACTCACATTGGTTCTACAAAATTAATTGCATCTAATAATGCTTTCAAATTAGACAATACTTTTTTTGCACCATCAACTAAACAAAATCTTATCTCCATTTCCAATTTTGGTCAATATAATATGACTTCTATTGAATTTTTTCCATCTATTTTTTTGTGTGGAGGACTTGAAATCATATACTTCACTGGTATACGGTCAGAATAAAGACAGACTCTATAAGTGGCCCAACTTCACCTCTAACAAGCCTACTGCCAATGCCACTACTACAACACATTCTTGCCATACTTGGCATAACCGTCTTGGACATCCCCACTCTCAAACTTTTAAATTTATTCTAAATAAATTTTCTTTACAATTTCTTCAAGTGATAAGTCTACATTTTGCAATTCTTATTGCACAAATAAAATTCATCATTTTCCTTTTGAGAAATTGTCTTTAACTAGTGATGCTCCATTTAAAAAATATTTAGTGATTTATGGGGACCATCAACTATTCTCTCCATTGACAAAAAATGCTTTTACTGTATTTTTGTTTATCAATACACTAAATACAATTGGTTGTATACACCAAAACAAAAAGTGAGGTTCAAGAAATTTTCTCCAAATTTCACCCATTAATGGAAAAAAAATTTAGCACCAAAATCTTGTCCCTTTATCCTGATTGTGGAGGAGAGTATAAAAGTCTTGATCCATACCTTAGCTTCAATGGCATAGAACATCTAATATCACCCTCCATACCCCTCAAAGAGTCGCCACAGCCGAATGCTGTCACCGATACGTTCTTGAAACTGCCAAAACACTCTTGAATGAAGCTTCCTTACTCTTATCCTTCTAGTCTTTCACTGTTCAACATGCTGTTTACTTAACAAATAGGCTACCCACACCACTTTTACAATATCAGTCCCCTTTTGAAAAAAATTTTGGTGTCAAACCCAATTATCAATCCCTAAAAACCTTTGGTTGTTTGTGTTACCCTTGGCTTAAACCTTATACTACCCATAAACTTGGACCTAAGTACACTCCATATGGTTATTTGGGCTTCTCTCAAGCTCATTATTCCCATTAATGTTTTGATCCCATTAACTCCAAATTTTATATCTCACGGGATGTTAAATTTTTAAAAATACTTTTCCTTTTAAACCATTTTTCACATATTCAGCATTGTTTATCTTCTCTTACATGGCAGCTTGCTGAAGACAACTCTCACAATCCACCAACTACAACCGAATCCTAGCCTTCTTCCCCCTTCCCTTGCCTCTCAACATTCGAGAAACCCACACCAGTTGTCAACCGAATCAGTCTGCTTCCTCTAACCAGAATCAAAGGAGCTCCGTAATTCAGGTAACTCATAATCTATTCCTTCTACATCTCAATAACCAACACCTATTCAATCTTTGCAAAATCGTATTCCACCCTTTCCCTATACATATCACCGTCGATCAACAATCTCGTCAACTACTACTCAAATTCAACCATCTAATCCTACTTCCACATGCTCTCCAAGTATCAATCCCACATTACACCCACATTCTCTACCTCCTCCCTTCCCTCCACCACTTAACTGTCCCGCCATAAGATCTCAAAACAATATTTTCTACCCTCGAAAGCCATTTGATTACCTTGCTTATGCTCATATCCCATCCACACCTCACACATTCAAACAAGCACAAAAACATTCATAATGGAGGTTAGCAATGAAAGCTGAATTTGATGTATTAATTCAGAATCAAACGTGGGAATTGGTTCCCCCAAATTCTAATAAAAATATTGTTGATTGTAAGTGGATTTATAGGATCAAAAGGAAAGTAGATGGCTCAATTGATCGGTTCAAAGCTCATTTAGTAGCCAAAGAATTTACCTAACGTCCTGGCATCGATTATCACTCCAGTTTTAGTCTAGTTATCAAGCCCACCACAATACGGGTTGTCTTTTCTATTGTTGTTCAGAACAACTGGGTGTTGAACCAACTAGATATAATGCATTTCTACAAGGGACACTTGAAGAAGAAGTTTTTATGAATCAGCCACCTAGATTTGAAGGTTCTACTCACCCAACACATATTATTCATTCGTGTAAAGTCATCTATGGGCTTAAATAGGTGCCACGTGCTTGGTAGAATAAATTAACATCACATATGCTATCCATGGGCTTTGTTAAATGAAAATCAATTTCGTCACTCTTTGTCTAACATCACTTCAAAGACATTGTGTATCTCCTTATCTATGTGGATGGCATCATCCTTAATAACAATAATATAGCAACTGTTAAACAAGTTATCTCTTCCTTAGCATCTCGTTTTTCTTTCAAAGATCTTCGTCCATTATCGTACTTTCTTGGTGCTGAGGTTCATCATGATGAAAAAGGCCTAGTTCTCTTGCAAGCAAAATATGTTTCAAAACTTCTTCATGACCTTAATATGCATGATTGCAAAGGTGTTAAAATGCCAATGAGTTCTACTTAGACCTCGTAGCTCAACGATAACACACCACCCCATGATGCAACTGAATACAGGACATTGGTAAGCTTCAATACTTATCTTTCACTAAGCCAAATATCTCCTTCTCTGTAAACAAGTTATCTTAATTTATGCATGCCCCATCTAAAACTCACTGGAAGGCTATCAAACTTCTTCTCCGTTATCTTAACTGCATGACCCACTATAGCCTTCGTTTTACTCCCAACAATAGTCTCAAATTATCTGTTTACACATATGCTGACTAGGCAGGCAATCTCAATGATTGAAGTTCAACTATAGGTTATGTTCTCTTTCTTGATCTTAATCCTATTAGCTGGTCTTCCAAGAAACAACGAACAATTGCCCGATCATTAACAGAAGCCAAATATCAAGCGGTTGCAAGTGTTCTTGATAAAACAACTTGGATCAAAAATCTTCTCAAAGAGCTTAGTGTTAGTCTTTCTTAGCCACTTGTCATTTATTCTGACAACTTAGGTGTCACTTACCTATGTCATAATCATGTTCTTAAGTGGCTGTCGATTTCTATTATGTCAAGGAACATATTCAAAAACAACAGCTAATTGTCACACATATATCAAGTTCAGATCAAGTCTCTGACACACTCACCAAACTGCTTCCTAAAGAATCTTTCGCCCGTCATCTATCCAAGTTGGGTGTTGTTCCACACCATCCTACTTGAGGGGGGTACATTAGCATAACAGTTGTTATGATATCTTGATGACATGGTCTTCTTCTCTACTATTATTCTATTCCTGATTTTGTGCTAATTTTGTAGTTTATTTTAATTTGAATGATTCTCCATTATTGTAGGAGCATTTATAGATTTTCTGTTGTACACTTGTGTATATATACACCTCTTCAATTGAATACAAAATATATCTTTCAATTCATACTTTGCCTTTTGCTTTTACTTGCATACATTCTATGCAATTACAAGCAGATGATACAGGTATACTTGATCTGATGTCTGCTATGATACTGATAATTTTGAAACCTCTACATAAGTGCCCAAGTTATGTTCCACATCATTCTAAACAAATGCTACTGGTAGTTTCTATTAAAACTCATATGAACACGGAATAGAGCTGGAAACTGCAACATATACACGAATGAAATGATAGCTTGTTTAACTTTGGCATGAAGGAGAGCATTTTGAAATAATTAATGTGTATAAATCTTCTAATTTGACTTGATTCAAAATTTTTCCTCTTCCAATGCTATAGAATAGTTGGAAGCATATTTTGTTTTACTTGGTCCTTAATGATTTATGGTTTTGCGTTTTTCCCTTTTGTAGCACAAATCATTTAGTTTCTTTCTCACATTTGGTTTCTTTTTGTCATAGATCCTGGGGGAAAACTTTTCATAGGATTTTGCAAAGCGACGGACAACCCACTAGATACACAAGTTAAGCCTCATTAGCACTTCTACAGTGTAACTTTTTGTTATGCTCAGCTGTATTATATTGTTTTAATAACTGTTCGTAATGGAGATAACATTTTTTGCATTATTATTATTTAAATAGGATGTCCAGACGATGGCTATTCTTAATATTGCTTCTCCCATAAACACTTCTATTTTTGGTGCTGTCAAGACTTTCCTATTGTAAATGGTTATTCTGGTCTTTTCTAAGGTCTTTCTTGTATCATTGATCCTAACCTAGGTGCCCTGTCATAACAATTGAATCTAGCTGATAGGGAAGGTTGGAAAAAAAGTGAGAATAGTGGAAGCAAGATAGAAGGGGAGTCATTACGGTGGCCTGTGGCAATTGCAAAGAAGAGGACTCAAATATTGGGCCTAAAACTAAGAGGCTACTTATTCACAATGAAGATGCTCTTGAGCTAATACTGATATGGGATGAAGCACAGTATTTGCTTTGTCCTCCCCCTAGAGTCAAACCAAGCATTGTAACTATTGAGAAACATGAATTTGAAGAATATGACAGGGGGTTTGTCCTTCCAATTAGTTTTTTTTTTGTCATACTTTGGATATAAGAAATTATGCCATTGATTGAATCAGGTTGCTAATGATCTTGTGAGCTTAAACCATACACTCAATTTTTGTTTTGATGTTTAGAAGTCCCCAGTTTTAGGAAATAGGACCATATTCACAGCTCAACAATCAGGGTGGGAATCATGTGCAGTCTTGATTATGCATATTATGCTTTTTATTATGAAGGATGATCCAACTATTTTTTTTCCTTTTGTCAGTTTGGATTAATAACTACGTAATAAGGATTATCCCTCTGCTTTGCAAAGTTAAAACTTAATGAGCTTGAGATTTGTCTAACATTTGCATGCTTTTGACAATTATTTATTTGAGCCAAGGGATGACTATGGGGACAGAATTTTCTATGAATGATGGAAAAGGGCTTACCATCTTTTTTCCCTTCCTCTTTTATACTTTAAATTAATGAGAAAAGAACTGATTTTATTCTGTTGTTTTGTTGTTATCTCTTTTCACAACTCTTTACCCTTATTATTTTTTCACAATTTTTTTTCACATACTTCGGTATGATTCTATTTTTTTACTACGCTATATATGCCATAACTTTATATCATTATTGACTAAATAACTACATTGAGTTGATTTGCAAACATGAGGGCACTTGAACATGCAATGGTCAAATAAGGAGCTAAATTTCAATTTACGTAGATAATTCAACTTCGTAAAATAGTTGTTAAATTCAGAATTGGTTGAGCTTTCAACCAGCTATGTGATCAGCATACCTAGAGGTTAAAGGGTCAATTAAAATGGAGAAATTTCAATTTGCTTTATAAAATTTTATTTTATAATTGTTTAGTGCTGAATTGACAGGATGTTTTTTCAGGGATCAGGAAAAGTGGCATAAACTTCCTTTGGATGCCATTCTTCCTCCTAATTGGACATGCTTAGAGAATGATTGGGATTCAACCAAGTAGCTTGTTTTTCCTTTCCCTTAATGGATTAGTCTTATCATTATGAAATTCTTATGTGAAAATCATTAATGAAAGTTCATTGACTTATCTACGCATTTGCTTATAATGTATAAAGTGATTGTAGGTGTACTTGTTTTAAAACCATAGGAGATGAGTTTTAAAGATTTGGATATTCTTCTAAGATTGAGCGAAGATACACCTTCAATGTGCACTTTTTGTTTTTGGGTTGATGCTAACTTATCTTTTGAGCCATTATGTATCTATGCATTAATGTTTTCTGAAAATTATATATGAATATATTCTTATACGTACTCCGACCATTAGTCGATTGATCACATAATTTACTTTAATATCTTTTGTACATGATAAGTGCAAAATTATGACATTAGATGTAGAAAACTCGGTGGCTATAGAATTGAAAATTACTAGGGACATGACTGCTTAATAATCTAGATATATGATTTCATAACTTCAATTAAGAATATGGGAATTAAATTTCCATTTTGATATTAATAAGTTTTTGCTTAAATGTCCTCTTGACCTTGCCTTGTTTATCTGTCTCCAGATTTCAAGAAAAAAAATTACTAGAGAATTTCATAAATCAATCCAAGATTGTAAGCACTCAGACTCAAACGCTCTGGAAATTGCTACAAAATTGCTACAGTTTTGGGATACAGTACGAGTGATGGAGATAAGACATTAGTTGCACCACACCCACCCCCGCCCCTCTCTCCCCTCCACAAAACATCCATGGAACCAACATGGCTATACTTGTATGTTTGCATTCAACCAGATAGTGGGAAAGGGAAGCACAAAGATACATGAACTTGTAACTTGTGCATGACTGTAAAGTTCGCTTTAAACCTGTAAAGTTTTGAGAGTCAAAACCCTCACCTTCATTCACATAGTACAGCCAATATATACAGAGTGTTTGAGCTATGCAAGGAAATAATCACCTACAAAATCTCCTTAAATATCGCTATCTACTATGTAGATATACATTAAGGATACAAACACATCTATTTCCTAATACTCCCTCTCAAGTTGGAGCATGTGAATGGTAGATGCCCAACTTGGAAAGAACTGGCGTAAACTAATGGGAATCATGAGCCTTGGTGAAAATATTAGCAAATTGGTGAGCTAAATGAATATGTGCAGTGGAGATCACCCCATCTTGAATATTGTCACAAAGAAAATAGCAATCAATCTTAATATGTTTAGTATGATAATGGAAGACAGGATTAGAGGCAATACGTAGAGCGGTTTTGTTGTCATAAAATAAACACATAGATTACAGGTGTGTAGCACCTAGAGAATGTAACAAACTCTTAAGTCAAATCAACTCACAAGTAACAATGGCTATGGAACGATACAAACTTCAGCAGACAAGTGCGACATAATGTGTTGCTTCTTGGTCTTCCAAGAGACAGTAGACTAATCAAGCTAGAAAAAGTAATTAATAAAAGAATGTCAGCTCAAAGGTCAATTATTCTAGTAAGAGTCACGATAACCATATAACTGTAAGTCTAAATTAGCACGTAAAAGTATACCTTAGCTAGGATTATCCTTTAAATAGTGAGACATGAAGGGCGGCTTCCCAGTTTTCGGACTACGACTGTTGCATAAATTGCATCAATATATGAACACAATAGTTGAGCTTGGGGTGCGTTGAGTAAATCAAATGGCCAATGAGATGGTGATAAGGCTTTGGATCAAACAAAAAGTGCCTATAAGCCAAAGCAAGTCAGTGATTTTTCTCCATCAAGAAGCGCACCAATTTAGCAGCTGTCAAATAGGCTTCAGAGAGAATATCCAACACATATTTATGTTGACAGAGGAAAATGCCTTCGTAATTGCGAGCTACCTCAAGACCAAGAAAGTATTTGAGTCGACCGAGATCTTTCATGGGGAAATGACCACTTAGATAGGATTTGAGATGATGATAGAATCAGGATTATTCCCTGCAATAAAAAGGTTATCAACATATATAAGAACAGAAAAAGATTCAAAGTCCTTATGCAAGGTGAAAAGAGAGTAGTTGGCATAAGACTGGCAGAACCCACGTGTCTTGAGAGTTGCTATCAACTTGGCAAACCAACAATGAGGTGCTTGCTATAAACCATACAAGGATCAATGAAAAGGACAAATCTTACTAGGATGGGAGGCCAAAAAATCAGAAGTCATGTGCATATATACTTCTTCAGTCAAGTCACCATACAGAAAAGCATTATTGACATCCATTTGATGAAATCCCAATGTTGAGCAATAACAACAGTTAAGAAAGTACGACAGTCACCATTTTGGCTACAGGGGCAAAGATCTCAATGTATTCAATACCCTCAATTTGATTATTACCATAAATAAAAAGGTGAGCCTTGTGTCATTCTATAGTACTATTAAAGCGATATTTAATTTTGTAGACCCATTTGCAATAGATGGTAGTCTTAGCAGGAGGCAAATCCTCAACAATCCTTATGCCACTCTGTTCAAAAGCCTCAATTTCCTTACACATGACCTCATATCAATGGGGTTCACAAACAATCTCACGGTATGACTTGGGTTCAACCTCTACCGAAATAGTTGTAAGAAAGATACGATGTGGATCAAAAAAATTATTATAATTTACATAACAAGCAAGAGGATACAAGATACTTGATGGAGAGGTGGAGATAGGGGGTCAACGTGTACTACATGGGTGCAAACATAATCATGCAAGTGCACCATAGGTTTCTTTTGTCAAAGTCCATGACCATATAACTCAGACAGAGCCATAGTAACGGGGCGAGTCACCACCAGGAGAAGGAACCGAAGTTGATAAGGTGACATCAGGAGAAGAAGCGGTTGAATCAGTAGGTGAAGTTTCACCTACAACAACACCTTCATCCAATTCATCATCCAAAGTGTGACGTATGAACTCAAATGGAAGCTTAGAAGATGATGAAAAGGGTGAGGAAGTGGACCCAAGTAGCTTAAATAGAAAACAATTCTCATTAAATTGAACATATCGTGATACAAAGTGGTGCTCACTCTTAAGATCAACAACCTTCCAACCCTTTGTGAAAGAATATAGCCTAAAAATAAGCATTTTCAACTTCATGAACCAAACTTGTCTCAGTGTCGATAGCAAAAATGTACATAACATAAACACCCAAAAACACAAAGATGGCTATACAAAGGAGGTTTCCTATTCAACATTTCATGAGGACTCTTTCCCTCATTTAACATGGAAGGGGTTTGATTAATCAAGTAGCTAGCTACAAGAACACACTCACCCCAAAACTTAACCGAAAGATGAGCTTGAAAATACAAAGCTCGAGCTATATCTAGAATGTGACTATGTTTTCTTTCAACCTGTCTATTTTGTTGTGGAGTATTGATACAAGAAGTTTGAAGCAAAATTCCATGTTTTGCAAAATAAGACCAAAGAGGTTTAAACTCAGTTTCATTGTTTTTTTGAACAGTTTTCACTTGTGTATTAAACTAAGTCTGAGCCATTGAGCAAAAAATTATAAAAATTTATATAACCTCACTTTTTTCAGCCATCAAATAAATCCAAATACCACGAGAATAGTCATCCACAATAGTCAAAAAGTAATGTACACCATAAGAAGAGTGAGTTTTATACTGCCCCCAAACATCACAATGTACCATTCCAAAAAAAAAGTAAAAGCAAAACTACTACTAACAGGAAACACATCTCTTGTTTGTTTTGTTCACATACAAGCATCACAAAATTTATTATCATCATGAACATCATCAAAATTAACTAAGTTGGGAAGTAGATGAACTATTTTAGAATAAGGATGTCCCAAATGCTTATGCCACAAATTAGAGGTGTCTTCTTTAGTCACTTGATGTGCTTGCAATTGCCTTGCACCACTTAACTAATAGACCTTATTGTGTCGTTCACCCACTCCAATCAACATCGTTAAAGTGTAGTCCTGTATCATAGAAAAATTGTTAGTAAATATGACATATCAATTCAATGCATCAATAAGTTGACCCACCAAAATCAAATTATAGGTGAAGCATGGTGCATAAAGAACATTGTCTAACTAAACATTATCACCCAAAATCACACTCAAACATGAGTAGCATTCATGGTTTCACCTTTAGGTAAAATAACTAGCCAAAGAGGCATGTTAAGTTAAAATGACTTTACATAAATGATTTTGATGAAGTACAAATAATATTGAAAAGCAGACGAAAGGAGAAAGACAGACAGAAGTTGAAAAGCAGACGAAAGCCAAAAGCAGACGGAAGTAAAAGTAGACGGAATCAAAAGCAGGCGGAAGCAAAAGCAGGCGGAAGCAAAAGCAGACGAAAGCAAAAGCAGACGAAAGTCAAAAGCAGACGAAAGCAAAAGCAAACGGAAGCAAAAGAAGCAAAAGCAAATGGAAGCTATAATAGAAAAGCAGAAGGAAACAAACCATGTCAGATCAAGAATCAGTTTGAGTTAGTTACAGAACTCAATTGAATAACCGTTTTTTGAAAGAAGCAAGAATCAAGAATCAAGAAATAGTTGAAGATGAAGACTATAAATATGAGTCAAATTCGAAGATTGCAAAGTTACATGTACACATTATGAGAAGTACAAAGATTTACAATGAGTTACAAAAGCTTCCTTGAGAGAAATTATTGTGCGAAACTTAGAGCTATTCTTTTCTGTAACAAAGCTCAAATATATTTCAGTTGAAAGTTATATAAATAGCCTGCAGAGGCTAAGTGTGAAAGAATACTGATTATAAGAGACCTGAAGAGGCTCAGAGACAAAGAATACTTGTAAAAGTTTTGAGAGATAGTGAAATCTCAGAAAGTCATCTGAGGACTGGACGTAGCTCACGGTTTGGGGTGAACCAGTATAAAAATTACTACGTCAACATCTCTCTACCCTTTATCTCTCTTGTAGCTCAATTTTCGATTTTACTAGTTTTTATACAAGTTTTCGAAAAATACGTTATAACTTTGATTTTCAATAGTTCTTGTGAAAAGAACAAGTTTCTTTTAACAAAACTTTTTCGAAAGGTTTTTTTAAAAAAGGGAAATACACAATTCAACCCCCCTTGTGCATTTGCATAACATTTAATAAGTCTTGTATTAACATGTGATTCACTTCAATTGGTATCAGAGCTTGGTGTCTAAGGATCACATTAACAACGTGTGGATTAAAGATTATGTCTAAATCACATACATACATAGCAGAAGGTGCCTCAATCACTAGACCTCCAGCGTTTAACAGAGAAGACTATCACTACTGGAAAGATAGGATGCGGTTGTTTATCAAATCTACTCATGTTGACCTTTGTAACGTAATAGAGAATGGACCATACATACCAACTGATGATGAAGGCAATCGTATTCCACGAATCAGATGGACGGTTGATCAGAAGGCGAGATTTCAACTGAACTCTAAAGCAAAGTTCTTCTTGAGTTGTGTCCTAAGCAGAAGTGAGTACGACAAAGTCCACAGATGCGATACTGCGAAGGAGATGTGGAATACGCTATCCATCGCACATGAAGGTACAAACCAAGTCAAAGAATCCAAGCTAAGTATTCTTGTGCACCAGTACGAGCTGTTCAAGATGAAAGATGAAGAATCTATTGATCAAATGTTTAGAAGATTTCAAACAATTATCAATGGACTAAAAGCTCTTGGAAGAACTTACGACAACTAAGACCATATTTGTAAGATCCTAAGGAGTCTATCAAGGAGGTGGAGAACAAAAGTTACTGTTGTACAGGAAGCCAAGGATTTAAGCATATTAAAGCTTGACGAACTGCTTGGATCATTGAAAATACATAAAGTTGAGCTTGATGATGAAGACAAGCCCAAACGGGACAAGTCGATAGCACTGAAGGTCAGACAAAAGAATCACAAGACTCAAAGGAAGAGGAATTCATCAAAAGCACTAAAGATTGAAGAATCAAAGAACGATGATTCCAGTGAGTCATAACAGGAGTCGAGTGAAGAAGATGATGAGCTATCTTTCATTTCTAGAAAGATCAGACGAATGTGGAAAAAGAAGTCCAAAGGAAATCAATTCCTCAAAAAGAACGAAAAAGATGATGGGAAGATAGAGAAGGCTTCCATCATATGCTACGAGTGCAACAAATTAGGACATTATAAGTCTGAGTGTCCAACATTGAAGAAGAAACCAAACAAAAGTAGAGAAGGCAAGAAAAACATGATGGCAACTTGGGAGGATCTAGATTCATCCGAATCAGATACAAGCTTCGAGACATCAGAACATGCAAATATATGCCTAGTAGCCGAAAAGGAAAGTGATGAGGAGGTAACTTCTAAATATGATGATTTGCATGATGCATATTCTGAACTACTAGAAGATTCTCATGCTATTTTGAAACAGTACAAACTATTGAAGAAAAAGTATGTAGAAAATATGAAACATACAGAAGAAATAGAAAGAGAGAATACCTGCTTGAAAAAACAAGTAGAGGAAAGTCAGAAAAATAAAGTCATAGATAGATCTGAAGAGATCAATCAACTAAATCTTAGAATTAAGAGTCTTTCAGTTGATTTAGCTACTTTCACTGAAAGTACAAAGAAAATGAATGATATGTTAGAAAAGTGTAGACATCCGAGTGATAAAACCGAATTAGGGTTTACTAGAGAAAGGTCTCAACAGAAAAAGAAGTTTCAACAATCTCATTTTCATCAACAAGCTTATCAAATGCATCACTATCATCCTGTGCATTTTACTAACCCAAAAGGACCCAAGAAAATATGGTTACCGAAGAATAAAATAATATCTCCTGCAGATATCCTTCCTTGGAAGAGGCAGCAAGCACCAATGGTATTTAGACAGTGGATGCTCGTGACATATGACGGGAAGAAGGTCTATGTTCCTAGATCTTCAAAATAAAAAGGGAGGATCGGTAACTTTTGGAGACAACCAGCAGGGCAAGATAATTGGAATCGGCAAAATAGGTAAAGATTCTTTTGCATGTATTGATAATGTGTTGCTTGTTGATGGTCTGAAACACAACTTGATTAGTGTCAGTCAATTGTGTGATTCTGGTTTTGAAGTTACGTTCAATCAAAATCTTTGTAAAGTCAGAAACAAATATGGGTCTATATTCTTTTCTGTCAAAAGAAGAAATAATCTTTACAAAATTGATTAAAAAGATTTTCAAAATCAAAATGATTCGTGTTTTTTATCAACTGAAGAAGAAAGACTAATCTGGCATAAAAAGCTAGGTCATGTCAGTTTTAAACACATTTCAAAGTTGTTAAAGCATGATTTGGTAAGAGGTTTACCAAAAATAAGTTTTGACAAGGATTTCTTTTGTGAAAGTTGTTGTAAAGGAAAACAAATCAAAACATCATTTTATTCTAAAAATACTGTAACATCATCTAGACCTCTAGAGTTGTTACATATGGATTTATTTGGTCCAACTAGGACAATAAGTCTTGGTGGAAAGAAATATGGACTTGTTATTGTTGATGACTTTATTAGATTTTGTTGGATATTATTTTTGTCACCCAAAGATGAGTCTTTTAAGTGTTTTATAACCCTCTCCAGAAAGTTACATAATGAAAAAGGAATGTCAATAGCTAGTATCAGGAGTGATCATGGTGGAGAATTTGAGAATGAGAAGTTTAAAATATTCTGTAAGGAGAATGGAATTTCCACAATTTCTCTACTCCTAGGACTCCGTAGCAAAATGGAGTTGTTGAAAGGAAGAACAGGACAATTCAAGAGATGGCAAGGACTATGCTTTATGAGATGAATCTTCCTAAGTACTTCTGGGCAGAAGCAGTGAATACAACATGCTATATTTAGAATAGAATATTGTTGCGACCTCTGTTGAAGAAAACTCCTTATAAGTTATGGAATGGAAGGAGACCAAATATATCTTACTTTCATCCATTTGGTTGCAAGTGCTCTATACTGAATACAAAGGAATTGTTGGACAAATTCGATTCAAAGACTCATTCAGGAATTTTTCTAGGCTACTCTTCATCATCGAAGGCTTTTAAGGTTTATAATCTTACCTCGAAGACTGTTGAGGAGACTATTCATGTCAAGTTTGATGATAGTTACTAACCAAGTAAGGAAGATGACATGGATGGTGAAATCCCTTCAATGCCCTTAGGTGATACTAAAGAAGCTTCATCATCAGAAACTCAGTTAGACAAGATTGAGGATATTCCAGAGACTCTTGGATTGAAAAAGGATTGGAAATATAAGAGTTCTCATCCAGAAGAGTTAATCATAGGAGAGACCTCAGAAGGAGTTCGAACAAGGTCCAAATTCAGAAGAGAAGCTAATGCGGCATTTGTTTCTGAAATAGAGCCTAAGAAGATTGATGAAGCTCTTCAGGATGAAGCATGGATTTTAGTTATGCAAGAGGAGCTGAATCAATTTACTAGGAATAAAGTTTGGTCCTTAGTTCCTAAAACCTTAAAGAAATCCATCATAGGAACTAGATGGGTTTTAAGAATAAGTTAGACGAATCAGGAAGAGTACATCGGAATAAAGCAAGATTAGTAGCACAAGGCTATAATCAGCAAGAAAGAATAGACTATAATGAGACATATGCTCTAGTAGTAAGACTTGAATCTATTAGGATATTGGTGGCATATGTTGTTTGTCATGATATAAAGCTTTGTCAGATAGATGTGAAAAGCACGTTTCTGAATGGTTTTATAGATGAAGAGGTGTATGTTAAGCAACCTCCTAGTTTCGAGGATGTTAAGTATCCAAATCATGTCTATAGACTTCATAAGGCTTTATACGGCTTGAAGCAAGCTCCTAGAGCTTGGTATAATCATCTAAGTACCTGTCTTATTGAGAGTGGTGTTAGTGGAGGTCAGGTAGATAAGACACTCTTTAGGAAGAATTATGAGAATGATTTTATTTTACTGCAAATTTATTGTTGGACCCCGAATTTGTTTGGAATTTTTGAATTATAAAGTGGCATTAAATGAGGAAACTTATGGTGACTTATTTGTGAGTCAAGAAGATGAATTGTTAAATGAGATTAAGATAGGTTATTAATGATTATGATTAATTATGGTCTAAAGTGTTGTTTTTGAGTTTAAATGAAATTGATAGTGAATATATTGTTTTAAATGGGAGTTAAAAAGCAAGAAATAATTAGTGAAAGTGTAACATCCCATCACCGATGGGAGGGTTATATTGGTAAATTGGTACGGGTTAGAATTTTCCATTTGCATATTATTGATATGAACATTCATTTGGCCTCTAATTTTAGAGGAATAAGTCATTTTGCACATGCATTTATATGTACATGCATTCATGGCATTTTTCGGCATTTAATTGTGATTATGATATGATTTGTGAATTTGAGATAATTATGTTTGATTATGATTTATTGAAAATTATGGAATAATTAGATTTGAATAGTTGAATTAGAATGTCCTGAGAGTGATTGCCAGTTCATAGTGACCCTTAGGAAATTTTCTGGAAATTCAGGAGAAAAAAGTCTGGACCGGAAAATTTTTCGAGTGACAGACTGGTTGACAAAATGATACTGAAATAAATATCCAATGGCAATGGAAAATTAGAATTTTGATGTTAGGAATAAAAATGATGAGCCATTGGAATTGAGAAACAACTTAGACCGGAAATGAGTTTTGAAAAGAGTTAGAGTTTTAAAAGAGTATTTGAAGGGAAGAGAGTAACCCTTTAAATACCTTAGGTTTTAAATTTGGCCTTAAACTCATTTCCTCCATCTTAGGGTTTTTCTTCTTCCTCTTCCTTTGGTGATTTTCGACCACCCTTCACAATCCTTGCTTGCTTGCTTCTCCTTGTGCAAAGACAATTCTAAACCTTAAGGAAGAAGAGGATTGTTGTGGCTTTGGGTGAGAGCCGTGAGTATTAGGGTTTGGAGAAAATTTTCGGAGATCTGAAGATTTAAGGCCCGATTGGTAAGTAAATTGGTATTATGTTTTTTTTTATTGTTGTTGAAATGCATTTATTATTTTAGAGAGATAATTGACGAAAACTTGATCTAAGAAGACGACCTGCGACTCACACGTCGCGGCGAGCATGAAGGAAGTCGCTGCGGCGAGCTCTAAACACTTGACGCCGCGTCGCAGCGAGCTCGAGTTTTTACGCCGCGACGAGCCCTTCTCCATTGCGTCGCGGCGAGTCCAAAGAAGTTGTTCACCGCGGCGAGCGTCTTTCCACGCTGCAGAGAGCGTCTTTCCATGCCGCGGTGAGTGACTCCAGGACGTCGCGGCGAGCGTTCCTTGGCCGCAGCGAGGGACATTCTTCTGACTTGATGTAGTTTGGTTTTTAGATCATAACTAATGGTGTAGACCTCCAATTGAGGTTATTCTTGATTCGTTATGAACTAGAGAGAGAGGTCTACAATTGTGGTAAAGAATGAAAGTTTGAATTTAAATTAGTAAGATCGTAATTATTGAAAGAAAGTTGAGTAAGGCTTCCTATTTCAGCCTAAGGATAGTTTCAAGATAATTGGAGTATAACTTGGGGTCTTCAATGGGTGAATCTGACCAAATGAATAGGTTTTCTTGGGATTATTCTAGGGTGCATGATATGGTGGATTGAACTGAATTTTAGAAATGTAATGAGTCATTATTGATCAATTGAGTGAAAAGTTAGATTTGGACAAAAGATAGCGAAATTAGGATATAGTGCCGGAAAGTCATGAACATGTATCGTATATCTTTTAATAAAGACATGTGCATCATTGAATTGTTCTGATTATGCATTTAGTAATGGGTAATTATTTAACTGTTATAAAGGCACCGTTGGATCGTTATTCCACGGATATTGCTGGGACTTCCAGGTAGTAGCTCGGAAGTTACAGATGAGTAACCGAGTTGGTTCCTCAATTTTTTATTGTTAAATGCTCTGTAAACTGTCTGTAAATGTGAATTGTATGATCATGTGAATGATTAGGATCGATACGTTTGCTTTTGATAAATCGGATTTGACTGCTACGTGACTTTGAAGAATAGTGATAAATAGGTTTTAATGGCAATGTGACTGTGAATTATTGGGCATTTTTGCATTTCATACACAAATGCATGAATACATAATGATAGTTGTGACCTGAGTCGCCACTGATACTGAAACGAGCCTCGAGCTCGAAGGGAGTTAGTGCATACCCAGAGGGCTCTCCTACTCCCTAGACGCGTCTACTAAATACTGTCCACTGTTTAAGCGCTCGGTCACAACACTGTAATAAAATGGGAAAGAGTCATATATGCATTGCATACACTTTGTGATGGATTGAATTCAGTGAATGGAAAATAGACAAGAGTGCATGCTATAATTGTGATAACTGATTTGTGAAATTTCTGAGTTCTGTGATTGTATAAGAGAAATGGTAAATTGCTATATGGTATTTTGAATGTATTATTGTGATATGTTGTACGCTATTTGCGTAATGCATGAATTGAGTGAACCATCGATAATGGTTTCTCATTGAGTTTTCCTACCGTGTGAGCGCGTTGGCAAGAGAAGTTATGGCACACAGGTCGATCAGCTGGGATTGATTTTGAGGATGACCTAGTATAGACTTTTGTATCAGATTTCATATTTGGAGTAATATTTTTAGACCGTGGAAAACTGATAGACTTGTTTATATTTCTATTTGATGATATGAAATGAGAATGTATCTTGGTTTTAATATATAATGATTTTTGTATTGTGTTTAATGAATGCGATGCCAAGAGAGTATTGTAGTGACTGACTGATCGTAGCTCTCCCTTATTATGGGATATGTATCGGGACGGCCTACGGGCGTCCCGGTGTGTACTCTGCGGTAAGGGAGCGCTACAGAAAGTGTTAAATTTTGGAGAATTAAGAAAAGTTTGACTTTTTGGTCATAGAGAGTTAAAATTTTGATTTAGGTAGAATTTGAGAAATTGATCTTCATAAAACTTGTAGAATATGTTGAAAGCTTTCTGTCGCTATAAATTTTGATATTTTTTGATATCGGGATTGAAAATTATGATTTTTCGAAGTTAAGGCTATGTTACTTTGTTTTTAAAAGTATTAGTTAAGGGTAATTTTCTGTGTACTGCTTTGAGGCCAATTTTTATACTGATGTGTTTGAATTGGGTTAAGTGGCCTATATGAAAGTCATAGAAGATTTTGCTAGCTTTTCAATGATGTATTATATGTTATTAATGGATCTGAGAATTGGAAGATATGAAATTTTAAAGTTTGGATGTGGTATGGGCTGACCAATATTCTAGTAGAATCTTTGACTGAAACATTGACCTAGTTAGAGGTTGAATTTGCGATTAAGTTCTTCATGAAAGTGTTAAATTATGTTTTAATCTTTCCATTGATGCATAGTATGCAATTTTGGACCATGGAATGTGAAGTTATGATTTTTGGAAGTTTTTGTTATTGTTTAGCATGATTATTAGTGGACAGAATCTTTGATTGAAAATTTGACTTCTTTAGAGGCCAAATTGATTTTTCTGTCCTTCATGAAAGTTGTAGGTGGCTTTATGATCTTTACATTTATATAAAATATGACATGTTTGGACTTTGGAGTTGAAAGATAGAAATTTTCAAAGTTGAATCTTTATTTAGGGATTGATTATTTGGACAGAATGTTTGATTGAGTTTTTGACAGCTTTAGAGATGGAATTGATTTTCAAGTTCTTCATGGAAGTTGTAGAGCTTCCTTGGAGCTTTCTATTGATACCAAATTTGTCAAATTTGGAGTTCTAGACCAACAATTATGAATTTTGGAAATTTCGGTTATATATATATATATATCTATCTATGTGAAAAATCATTTTGTTTTTGCTATTCTCCTCCCCTAATCCGACCCTTGTTCAATCTTTTGTTTATAACTTTCCGTCCGACATCCGATTGATTTATTTTTTGAAGCCTTGGATTCCTAATACAATTATCTTCATCAAAATGGGAAATTTATAATTTTTTAGATTAAATTGAAAGAGATTGATTTAATCAAATCAGTGGAAAAATTTTCTGAACATGGTTCAGTATTTTGAGAAATTCTTGATCTGTGGAGTTCCGATTGAATTGATTCTTAAGGCAAAATAAAATAGAGACAGGGGGCTACAAGTCATAAGAAGGAATTGAATTTCAATTTAGCCCCTAAAACTTTGAATTTCTGAATTAAAGTTCAGATTAGTGTTCAGTCTTGGATTAGAGAAATCTAAAAGTATTTTGTCCATAACTGTTGCTCTAGTCATCAAAATGAGGTGATTCTTGATTTTGATTAAACTAGAGAAATAGGGATACAATTTGTTTGAAGAAAGTGAATTTTAATTCAGCCTCTAAGATTATCAATTTTTGGATGGAATTAAAGTGCTGAAAAATGTTTTAGCATAATGATAGTCTGAAATGTTTGGAGCATAACTTTTAGATTAGTATACAAAATTAAATGATTTTACTAGCGTTATGAAATTAAGACAATGAGGAACATTTCTCTAGAAGGAAGTTTTGACAAATTTCTTCAATTTGAAGGTGAGAAAAATTTCCTAATGTAAGCATGAATTGAAAGAAAGTTCAGGGCCAATTTTGGAAGATCACTTAAAGAGTTAAGGTTTTAGGCTTATATGGAAGGGTAATATGGTCATTTGTCACTCATTAAATGACATGGTAATATAAAACAATATGGCTGTCATTTTTAACAAGAGGAAGCACGACATTGAGTAAAAGAAGAAGGAAAGAAAGAAAGAAAGAAGAGGAGAAGAAGAAGGGTTTCGGATGGGAGAAAGGAGAAGGAAGAAAGATGATTAGGGTTTCGACTTTTATGGGCTTTCAAGAAGGATTTTCATGTTGTTTCAAGAAAATAAAAGGTGGAAGAGCATAGGAGCCTCCTAAGGAACCAAGGAAATCCAAAAATGGTGGAGGTTGAAGGTAAGAGAAAATTTTGATTTGTTAAATTGTGATGAGAATTAGGTTTATTTGGCTTAAGATTAGTATGGGTTTGTGAATTCTTAAGTTAATTTTGAGGATTATGTCTATTTTGATGTTGAATTTGGGTGAATTTGGTTTAGGGAATTTTAAGTTGGATGAGGGAAAGAAGTAATGGAGAAATTGATGCTTGGGACAAAGTTCTAATATGGAAATGAGATGGGTAATATGTTTATATTTTGAATTATAAGTCAATTATGTGATTTGAAAAATCAAGAAAGGAAAATATTTCTGAAATTTATTGATTCCGAATGATTTTGAAAAATTATTACAAAGGTTTAATTCATTGTTTTTAAATGATTTGTGAAATTGATCGAAGAATTTAGAAAGAAAGTATTGAAATTTATTGTTTTGAATGCTTTGGAAAAATGTTACAAGTTATAAATGATTTGAGAAATTAAGAAAAGTTTTGAAATTCATTACTTATAATTGAAGTGATAAATTATGATTTTAAGCAATTGTTATGATTTGTGCATTCCTTGTTTATGCATGATTGAGAAATTGAATATGAATGTGATGGTTATGCAATTGATTGATGATTTGAGATTGCATTTGAATTGTTATATGAATGTATGTGAAATTGTGAATGTGAATGTGTCAAGTATGACACAATATGAAAATATGAAAATATGAAAAATTAAGTTTTCGAAATGTGCCTTCGGGCAATTCGATTTTCAAGTATAAATTATGTGTTATGTGGGTTTGGTTAGGTCCCATAAGTTTGAGTCAGGTGCACTTGTCTCACTTTTATAGGCTTCTCCTGGCCTGCCCACTAGTGGTACTGGAGCTCCGATCGGACTCCCATAAGTTCACGACTACACTGGACCGCTATGCGAAAAAGTGTAATACGTTCCGTTCACGGCTACACAGGACCGCTATACGAAAATGTGCAATACGTTTCATTTTGGACCGACGCAAACCATTTTGATGTGTTATGTGTTTTTGATTTGTTTATATTTGTGATGCATTCATGTTTTCGAATTTGTTTATGAATTATGAAAATTTTGAGAAAATTGAGAAATGAGAAAGTGAGTTTTCAACCATGAAATTTTGGAAATTGTTTATGATTGTTTTGAAAAATTGAGAAGTTTGAAAAACAAGATTTTGATGAATTTTCTGCTGTGAAAAGTTTATAAATGGGAAATGAGTTTTGAAAATGTTTTTTTATTGTTCAATTTATAAACATGTTATTCACGAGCTGTCAAGCTCACCCCCCTTTCATCCCCATCTCTAGGTAGCGAGCAAGAGATCAGATGAAAGAAAGTCAAGACTTTTGTTCGCTTTTATATATCTTGCATTTTGTGTAATGTGAATTTAGTTTTGGGTTTGTATATGGCTTGGAGAGCCATTAATGTTTTCTAAGCATTTGCTTCGTGATGTAGATGATTTATAAGTTTATATAATGATTTGAATTATGGTTTATGCATATGGAATTGAGATATGAATTTGTGTATGATTATGGGATATAAATTGTGATTAGATATGAATATGATTGGTTTGGGTTTGGATTGATTTATGAATTTGTATATTGATTGGGATTGCTTGGGATATGGATTTCGGACAGGAGGTCTGATGATATTGGTTATTGATTGAGAATATTTGAAGTGCTTATGTTTGTTTATGCTGGGCTTCCGGACAGGAGGTTCGATAAATTTTGTGGAGTGGTTTGGTATATAGAAGTGAGTTTTAAAATCCTTTGCAGGTTTTGGGTTTGTTAAAATACAGCCATTATGTTGCCCAATTTTTGTTTAATGTTAAAAAGAAAGGAATAAAAAGATTTTTATGTAACTTGATAGTTATGATTTTGATTATGAAGAATCAAGTAAGCTAGGTTTTGTTTGAGAATGAATTTCCAAAGGGGAAATTATATTGTTTTGATTTGTATGAGATTTGAATAAAGATGAAAAGAATGAAAATGAGAAAACAAAATTATACCGGTTTCGGATGGGTTAGTCTAAAGGTTTCTAACACGATAGTTTTCTATGCTATTTGTTTTCAAATGTCAGAGTAAGTTTTTGTTCTTAAGCGATTTGTTTCTTTTGTAAATTTGATTCGCTTTTGTTAATCTTCCGCTTTGTGTTTTGTCAAAAAAATTGTTTCAGTTCGATTGAACCGTTTGTATGCTTCGTATTTCGATTCGCCTTTGATCCGACTGGTGTTGTGCTTTTTGTTTTGACTCAATTTCATTTGCGAGATATGTTCTTTCCATTTTCATTTGTGATTCACCTTTCGTTTCACTTTGTTCTCATTCAATTATCTTTCGTTTTTCGTTTTCGTTATGATTTCGAGATCTGTTAGAAGGAAGGTTTTGTTTTAAGTAGAGTCAAATTCTGGAATTTCTGCAGACTCCATATTCCATCCTTAGGCGTGCCCACGCCTAGTTTTTGAATTTCTTAGGCGTGCCCACACTTAGTCTCTAAATTTCGACCAGATTGGGAATTTTGGATTTTCTTTCCTTCTTCCTCCCGATTTGTGATCCAATTTGTCATTCATTTGCTTCCGCCACTTTGTTTTCCGTTATATGTTTTGAGCAAGGTTCTTTGTCTTCGTTCTAGAATTTCATTTTTTTTCGATTGGGGACCGGTTCCCAGATCGAGTCCCAACATTTATGTTGATGATATTATTTTTGGTGCGATTTCAAAGAGTTTGTGCATGAGTTTTGAGAATTTGATGAAAAATGAGTTTGAGATGAGTATGATGGGAGAGTAAAGTTCTTTCTTGGGTTGCAAGTTAAGCAAACCGAAGAAATGATCTTTATCCATCAACAAAAATACGTGAAAGAATTGTTGTCTAAGTTTGATATGGAAAAAGTGAAACCTATGGAAACTCTGATGCATCCTTTGAACAATTTGTCTAGAGACGAAGTTGGTAAGAAGGTGGATCAAACCCTGTATAGAGGGATGATTGGTTCTTTGCTTTATCTTACAGCAAGCAGACCTGACATATTATTCAGTGTATGCTTGTGTGCAAGGTTTCAGGCCGATCCTAGAGAGTCTCATTATATTGTTGTTAAAAGAATTATGAGATATCTCGCAGGTACTACTGATCTTTTCTTAATGTATGAGAAAGGTAAAGATTTCAGGTTGATTGGATACTGTGATGTGGACTATGTCGGAGATAGAATTGAAAGGAAGAGTACGAGTGGAGGCTGTCACTTTCTTGGCTCAAACCTAGTTTCCTAGTCAAGCAAGAGACAGAGTTCAATCGCCTTATCAACTGCTGAAGTTGAGTATATGTATGCCGCAAGCTGCTGTTCACAAACATTATGGATCAAATATCAACTAGAAGATTATTCAATTCAAGAAGAGGAGATCCCAATCTTTTGCGACAACACAAGTGCCATCAACTTGTCAAAGAATCCAATTCATCATTCGAGAGTGAAGCATATCGAAGTCAGACATCATTTTTTAAGGGACTACGTTCAGAGAAGGATCATGAGTCTTCAATTTATTGAGACGAATTTTCAATGGACGGACATCTTCACTAAACCACTAAATGAAGAACGTTTCAAGGAAATCGGACGGAATCTCAATATGATGATGTTAAGTGACCAACCGTCTAACACGTCATAGGCAAGTTAAAAGGTCGTCAAAGTTAATGGCGTTAGTAACAGTGAGTTACAATTGGTAAATTGTCACAGAAGGAACTCTTAGAGGGAAAGTTATATAGCCTTAAGAACCTCACCTATTCTAGAACATGCCTGAAAAGACCATTCGAGAATTCTCAACTCAGAAACTTTTCAACTCTCAGCTCTCTCAAATTTCTGTAACCAACTTTACCTTGTGAAGAAAAAATATCAGTTAACTCATATTCTACTTATCAAAGAATCAATGGAGCAAGCAATGATCTATGGAAGGCATGTTGATTTTGAATCCTTGAAGAAAGACAACATGGTCATCGAACCGGAGATAATAGAAGCAGGATGGAGGAAGTTCTTCCAGGTGTAGGAAATTGTATATCAAAATGAAGTATATGATTTCTGGAAGAATGTGCATCTAGTAGACAGTGCTATTGTTTCTACATTAGATAGATTATCTATTGTTGTGACAAGGGAGTTAATTGAGAAGGTGACTGAATGTCCATCTGCCGAAGAGAAGCTCACAAGCAAAGCCAAATGGATGACGAAAGTTAGTATGAAGGAAGACGAAGTTAGTCGACAGTTGTATGGAGACAATGACCCAACGGAGAGGAAGACCTCGAGTCTGGTGCCGAAGGCTAGGGTCTTACATGCGATTCTGTTCAATTGCGTCTTACCAAGAGCGGGTTCAAGGCATTTGGTGACAACTTTGGATGAACAATGCCTATTTTACTTGCTGAATCACCAACCCGTAGATTTACCATTTTTGATTTTTCAGTATATGGTTAAGGCGATGAAGGATACTAGTAGCTACCCTTATGGAATGTTGCTAACAAGGATATTCAGGGAGTCTGGAGTCCTTCTTGATAGAGGAAACAGATTGAAGATGTCTGTCAAGAGTGTTATCAATTTAGGTACTGTAGCAAAAATGGGTTTGAAGAATCTGGACAGATTAGAAGCAGATTCTGAGATTAAAGCAAGAACTGAGGGGGAGCGTACAAAGAAGAAATCTCCTACAAAAAGTTCTAAATCTCAATTTAATACACATATGCCCATGATTGAAAGGAGGAAATCATCTGAAGAAACATTGAAGGAAAAGATGATAATCCAAAAAGAATGTAGTCGAATACGGAGTACAGACGAAGGTGCTTTGAAGATAAACGGGGAGAAGCTTCTGAGTGAAATTCCAAAGAAAGCGAAGAGATCACCCAGGATTCGAACCTTGCCACAACAGGAAGAAAAGAGATCCAAAGAACTGAGTCAGGTAAAATCTCTTAGATAGGTGCACCTAAGGCTACAAGGTCTCTAGGCTCTATCCTAAATAAAGATACAACCAAACAAGTTAAAGATACTGAGAGAAAAAGAAAACTGGAGTCTGAGAAGCAGAAACCACAACCTCAAAAGACTCCAAGACTGATTGAGGCAGGGAAGAAGACTATGGAGAAAGTCAATCAGAAGAAAACTACTCCCACTGCTGAGAAACCAAGTCAGGAGAAGACTACTCCTATTGATGTTTCACAGAAGAAATCAACAAAACCAAGTAAGAAGAATGCTACTTCTACTGATGGTCAACAGGGGAGATCAACATAAATTAGTCAAGCGAAGGATACTCCTACTAATATTCCACAGGCAGAGTCAGCAGAACTTAGTCTGGTTCAATATAAATCTTCTCAATTTTTAAGGAAAGAAGACTTGAGAATCAGAATGATTAAAGAATTTCAACCTGTGAATACAAGGAGTACTTCAATAATCATCAGGGATATTCCAAAAAGGTTAGAGAAGGCATATTTACAACCTATTCTGATAAATAGTTGTATATGGCATCTGTTGAATGAAGATGAGAGGACTTTTTATGAAGCCTTAAGGTATGCTGCCACAAAATCATACCCCACAAAAATGACGAGCCAACCATACACTATTTACCCAGTCATAGAGAAAACAGTGATAAAGTTTGTACCTGATCGTCAACCAAGGAATCCCATGGATCGAAATAAGGGAAAGAAGAAACTATACCCAAAAGGGGTAACAGATGATCTGTCAATAGATCAGATTGCTAAAGAAGTACGGAGTATTGATGAAACATGTTCTCTAGAGAGGATGATTATGGGAACCTTCATTTCCCATCACATTTCAAGAGCTAGTAGTAGTGCAACAAAGAAAGATGAACATTGTCCAGTGGGGGGAACACTTACAAAAGGGAAATTCACTGAATCCCTTGTGCAAACAATTATGCGTATTAGGACACTATCTAATACCTCTTCAATTGAAGAAGAAGCCCTACCCCTGCGTGGAAGACAAATGTTAAGACTACCAGCTCCTGATGACTTAGACCTTCCTGAACCCAACCTATCTGTTCAACTTCCTACCTTTCAGATTATTGAAGAATATGTTCCATCTTCAGACGCATATGTCACTACAATTGTTTTTGAAGAAGAAGAACCAAAGGATGATGATCGACCCACCTCATCTTTTGACTTACAAGCAGAAGTAATGCACCTACGCAGAGAAGCCAAGGAATTAAAGGAGATGGGGAAATAATTATTGAAGTGTTATCGGTCAAAATCATTTTTTATTAATAACAAATAGGGGGAGAAACGACATGGAGAAATGAAAAGGGGAGAAGAAAATTTTGAACAAGAAAGAAAAAGATAGGGGGAGGAAGAGTAAGCAGAAAATGAAGAAGACAAAGTGAAGATATTTTCTTATTTCTCATCTGTATATCTTTTTACAGTTTTTCATCTTACTTGTATGATTATTTGTTATCATCAAAAAGGGGGAGATCGTTAAGTCAAAATGACTTTACATAAATGATTTTGATGAAGTACAAATAATATTGAAAAGCAGACGAAAGGAGAAAAACAGACGGAAGTTGAAAAGCAGACGAAAGCCAAAAGCAGACGAAAGCAAAAGCAGATGGAAGAAAAAGCAGACGAAAGCCAAAAATAGACGAAGCAAAAGTAGATGGAAGCAAAAGAAGCAAAAGCAGACGGAAGCTATAATAGAAAAGCAGACGAAAAAAAGTAGACGAAAGCAAACAACGTCAGATCAAGAATCAGTTTGAGTTAGTTACAGAACTCAACTGAATAATCGTTTCTTGAAAGAAGTAAGAATCAAGAATCAAAAAAAAGTTGAAGACGAAGACTATAAATATGAGTCGAAGTCGAAAATTGCAAAGTTACATGAGTTACACGTACACATTACGAGAAGTACGAAGATTTACAACGAGTTACAAAAGCTTATTTGAGAGAAATTATTGTGCAAAACTTAGAGCTATTCTTTTCTGTAACAAAGCTCAAGTATCTTTCAGTTGAAAGTTGTACAGATAGCCTGCAGAGGCTAAGTGTGAAAGAATACTGACTGTAAGAGATCTGAAGAGGCTCAGAGATAAAGAATGCTTGTAAAAGTTTTGAGAGATAGTGAAATCTCAAAAAGACATCTGAGGACTAGACGTAGCCCACGGTTTGGGGTGAACCAATATAAAAATTATTACGTCAACATCTCTCTACCCTTTATCTCTCTTATCGTTCAATTTTCGATTTTACTAGTTTTTATACAAGTTTTCAAAAAATACGTTATAACTTTGATTTTCAATAGTTCTTGTGAAAAGAACAAGTTTCTTTTAACAAAACATTTTTGAAAGGCTTTTTTAAAAAAGAAAAATACACAATTCAACCCCACCTTCTTGTGCATTTGCATATCATTTAATAAATATTGTATTAACGTGTGATTCACTTCAAGGCAATCTAGCCAAGTCCACATGACATGATTTTGTGTCAGTCATATGAAAAGAGGCCCTGTATCAAGAAGCCAATCAAAAAAGTTCTACATACCTATTAACTTCTCAGGGCCTTGAGCTTGCTTACTTTGATTTATCATCGTAAGGAAAGTGGTTCATTGTTCTTGGGTAAGCATGGCAAGTGCTTCATTGTTCTTAGGTAAGCATGGCACTAATGATTGTTGTGTTGCGATCTTGCTGCTACTGCTTACAGTTGTAGCTAAAAATTTGTAATCTAGACAGCGTTTGCCATAGCTATAATGTCGAACTCTTTAAGCCCTTTTGTAATGGTTTGTACTTAGAGATGCTACTATATATTGATATATACATGGTTGTATATAAGTTCAAAGATGTATTTAAGTTCTTTGGATATATATATATATATATATAATGATTTATAATGTTATATGCCCTTACATAAATTTAGAGTTCTTCAGTATGCGAAATCTTAGAGATTTCAAACATATAAGCTTCTAAATGTGTAAAATCGAGTCTATTGTATGGATATGACCATGGTGGTTAAGTTAAATGTATACTAATGTCTTAGAGGTGATTAGACAAGATTTATAGACTTATTGGACACTTAGAAGGCTTAATTGGAAAAGGTGATGTACATAAGGGCTTATTTGCAATTCTTGGAGGGCCAATATGTTATTTTATAAAACTAAGGGGCTTAATTATTATTTCCAAGAGTCCAAGGACCAAAATAAAAATAAAAGTTTTGGAAATTCCTAAAGTTTGGGCTTAACTGCAAATTTAGGAAAGTTTGGAGGGTAAAATGATAATTTCATACAACCTAAGGGCAAAATGGTAAATTCACCATGTTTGGTCAAAGAAGAGTCAAATTCTAGACCCTTCTTCATGGTGTGGCCGTACAACCCATTATTTGGACATTAAAACACTTAATTAAATGAAAGAAGAAGAAACAAGAAGAGAGGAGAGAGAGAAGGAAGTTTCGGCCATCACCATATTTCACCCTTGTTTTTTATTCTTCAACCTCAATCAATGTGTTCTACGCTAATTTGGGGTCAAGGAACTCAAATCTATCATTAGATTTGAGAAAATCTCAAAGGATTTGAAGATATCATCAAAGGAAGGTTTAAGTAAATTTTGTCTCATCTCTCTCTATATTATGATTTTGAGTTTGGTGTTAAGATATGTTGTTATTCATGCTTGAATATGCATGAAACATGGTTTAGATGAATGAAATGTGTCATAGAGAGGGTTCTTTAAGTCAAAACCAAAATTGCCCCCTTTTGGTGAAAGTTTGTAAATTTTTGAATATCTTCTGAAATTGATGGTCTAAATGAATTCTATGGTTTTAATTATACATGTATGATGTGAATTGATGATGAAGAATGAAGAAGATGTGTGTTGGTTAAGTTTAGGTCGAAATGATGGAGAAGAGGTGGATTAATGTAATGAGTTGTACAATTGATAAAATGTAGCTTAAATGAAGGAAATTGGTTTGAATGGAGTTGTGGAATGTGTCATTGATTGGAAATGTTACTAAATGACATGATAGGAGCATGAATTATTATGATAAAGTCTTGGAAATGTGACTTGAAAATCAAGCACATTAGGTGTTTGATAAAATGCCTAAGTGAACTTGATTTAGGATTTAAGGCTTTATAATGGTATGCATTGGAAAAACACTTTTATGTGAACTTAGAGTGAACTTGAATTGTTGCTTAGATTGACGAGTAATAGCCTAATGTGCTTGGATAAAGATGTGCTTAATTATGTTTGAAAATGAGTAAGTATGGGATTAAAGGCATCAAATGCCTTAGAAAAATCAAAAGAATACCTTCTTTCAAGGTGAGTTGGGAAAACCATATTTCTCAAATAGTATTAGAGCATCCTAAGACAAACATCATGACTTGTATGTGAACTTTGAACCTAGGCAACTTACGGTAGATTTGAATTTCAAATGGATGCTAATATGTTTAGGTATTTAATAAACGTCATTGTTTTGAACAACTATGCATTTGAAGTACAAAAGATTACTTTTATTGTAAGAAATAATGTTTCAACATGGTTTTTTAAACTAATATTTTTATTACATATTTTGATAAATGTTATTGTTTTTAACAAATTTGAGTTTAAAGTGTAAAAAATAATGCTTTGTTTTATGAAACTACATTTTTAAACAACTTTGCATTTCAATTTTAAAAGATGACTTTTATTGCATAAAATAGTATTTTGGAATTTACAAATGCATAACCAAGTCATGTATTCTGCATGTATTTGTTCTCTTTTGGCTTAGAGCCATAGTACGGTTTCATTTTATCGGTTAGACCGATAAATGAAAACATAGTGCTTTACTTGGTTTTTGTACTTAATTTTTGTATATGATTTTTTATGATTGGTGAGGAGAAGATTGGCCAATTGTGTGATGGGCATAACTAATTAAGCGACCTTTGTACCCTTGACATTAGTACATAAAAGTCGAGTCATCGTATCGACATCTTTCTACGGGACTCACGGGTAATTCCACGCCTAAGGTCTGGAAACCAACGAGGTCATCATCTAGGGTCATGATGCTCTTGTTGACTGTAGTCCAGACTCACCACAGATGAAAGTCAAGCCAACACCGATAATTGGTAGGTGTGCACATTAGTTTGGCCGACTAGTGGTGTCACACATTATCGTTTTGGCTTATTCTGATATTTGTTTTCTAATGAGATTTGATTTATACATCTGATATTTTTATGCATTTGTATACTAGAACTGGAACCTATATCCACTAGATGGGTGATTAATAGGCTGGGCCTATAGGGTTTCTAACCAGTATATGATGAGACATAGGCTAGGCCTATGTATTTTTATGTCATGTATATTCCCTTCATAGGTTATCTATACCATCTTGGTATGATCAAATTCTATTTGTGTTATATGTTTTTTTGCTCATTGAGTACCTAGTGTACTCCTACCCCCCCACCCCCACCTCGCTTTCCAACTATGCAGATTAATTTAGTGAGTTTGAAGCTCTGAGTGGATCGTAAGATCTTTTGACATTTTCGGAGTATTATCACACGTGGATAATTTCTTAATTTTTACTTTTGTTATGCTTTATGATTTTGTAAGTTAACTTTTGACTGTCTTATGTTTTATACATGATTTTATATATGAACTTTTAATACTGTTGTTGAGATTGCCTTGAGCGGGCTTTGAAGTCCTGAAGTTGTGGTTGGATGTGAATATAGAAGTATTTTAAAAATTGTTTGAAGGTTTTGGGATTTCTAAAATACAGTAGTTGTGCTGCCAAATTTTAAAAAAAGAAAAGAAAAAAAGGTATCCATTCAGCCTTGCATAGTCGAATTAAGGATACAGTTAGTGTCCTTAACTCATTTATGCAGCGATTGTCATGGGCCTGATGTGGTACCAGGTCGTGACAATGGTTGCCTGTGAACCTATCCCAACACGTACTCGACCCTGAGCACCACCTCGTCCACCTTGGCCCCTACTGTATCCATTATTGAACCATTAATCGGGGTATTTGTAGGTTAGCTTGAAGCAATTCATTACATCATATCCATCCCTTTTATAGTAAGAGTATGTAACCTTCTCCTTGTCTCCCTCTTGCACTTAACTACCACTGTAACATCCCACCCCGACAAGAGGGGTAAAATAGTAAATTTGCCTGAGGGTGACATGGATCGGAATGACTAAAGACTGTCCATGTACACTGGTACTAGTAACCAGTGAAATCTGTGCACATGAAATTACTGGTCATGCATTCATGATAATTCCCGGTGATTGGGCCTAAGGCAATTTTATTGTGATTAACGTGGTAGTTGGGTTTGAAAAATTTTTCTGAGTGCGCCATAAATTGTTTTCTATTTTTTGGAATTTATGGGAATTTTTCTGAAATTTTTCGAGGTTAAAACCCGGACTAAAAAAAAAATGTCGGGCGGCAGACCGATTGGTCAGCGGTCATAGAATTGAATGCATAGGGCATTGAATATTGGACATATGGCTATAGAGATTATTCGACAAGTGTTGAATTAGTGGAATTTAGATTAAAATTGATTATTAAAGAAGAACCAATCAAAGCTTGACACATGGCATTACAATAGTCATGTATTTATTAAAGTAACTTAGGTTTGTCTTTCTTTTAAGCTTGTTTTCACTCACACTCACGACACTCTCTCATTTTGGAGGCTTTTGGTGATTTTCTCCCTCATCTTCGTGCCTTCTTTGCTTCCCTTTCTTGGTGAGCTTTGATCACTTCAATTCCTTTGTTGTTGAACATCTTATACCTCCTCCACTTTGCTCTTCTTTCCATCAAAGAAGTTGTTCTTTTTCTAACTCTAGTGATGGTGGTTTACGTGGGTGATGAATCAAGTTAGGTCTTGGTGATTTTCTTGAAGAAATTTGAAGATTGGTAGTTAAATCAAGTAAGTTGCATGCCTTGTGTTTTGAATCTTGTATAATTGAAGTTAGAAATGATGAATTGTTCATGCATATGTTACTTGGAAAGAAAGAATTAAGTGCTGCCAATTTTTGTGTATTAGCCCTAGCACATGTATAAATGGTATAAGAACTGATTTGTGTTCATTTGGATGTTTCATGATGTGTTAATGGCATTGGAAATGATAGAACTAAGGTTAACACCAAATCTGGAAAATTATGGTTTTCACTGATTGTACTGTTGTTAGCATAACTAATTGTGTAGGAATGCAAATGAGGTGAGGTTTGTGGCCACTTAAACTTTGGGATGTTAGCTACATTTTTGTGTGAAATATGCATTGTCCAATGTTAGCTGTAAGAGGGTGCAATTTGGCTTGGAAAGTTACTGCTCATGACTGGAATGAACAGTACCCGAAATCATACCCTTGAGTTTTGCTAATTTTTACGAATTAATTGAGAAGGAATTAGGATAAATGGATTAGATGGAAAATTGAAGCCTATTAAGTTATCTTTCTAATGTCACTGATTTTGAAATTTTTCGATATTTATAGTAGGAGTTATGGACTGATGAGTGTTGGCTGTTTTTATGCATTGACTGAAACCTAGTTGGATTGGCACATTTAGTGCACATTCGGATTTGGAAGAATTTTAGTAATTTTTGTGAATTGAATTGGAGTTGGAAATGTACTTAAGAGTTCTATATGACACATTGATCTTGAAAATTATATATAGCTTATAATTTTTGGAAATCAGATGTGGGTGATAAGGAATTTCAAAATCTGAACCTACATTGTGATGTTAAGTGCTGATTAGATCAGAAACTTGCATAACAGATTTGAAACTGTTAGAGGCTGAATTGGAGTTTGGTTATTTCATGAATAATTGAAGTTTGAGGATTTATCTTTTCAGGGATATAAAGTTCTGATTATTATAACTTGTTTACAGGGAGTTATGCTTGTTATAAGTTTACTGCTCAAATTGAATGATTTCAGGGACAACAACATTGAGTGAATTAATTGACCTAGTTAGTATGGGAATTGAAATTTGGTTTGTTTCATGAAAGTTGTAGATAACATTGGGAGCTTGATGAGCATATTTTTTTGTATAATTTTTGACTGCCTAGAATGAAAGTTAACGAATTTCCAATGACTGTTCTGTTTTGGGAAGTGATTGTGTAGGCAGTAGCTTGTACTGGGATTTTGACACCCTTAGGGGTGAAATTGATTTTTCTGATCTAAAGGGAACTTGTAGAGGGTTTCATTAGTTTTCCAACAAGGTATGGTTTGTATTTTTCTGAATTGTGTAGAATAAATTATGATTTATTGAAATTCGGACAAAAAATGGAACAAAAGGGAGGGTTTAACCTATTTTATGTTTATTTTAATTTTTATTGATTTGAGCTTCTTTCGCTCATATCTTTTCCGGCCGACGTCCGATTGACCTGATTCTTGAGGCATCGGATTCAGTGAATATTTAATTTCATTTTCTAAGAAATTGGGAATTTTTAGACGGAAAATTGACGTGGCCCCGGGTAACGGAGCCTTTAATCAGTGTTTTGTTAATTGGGGACCTATAGAAGTCCGAATTGCGCACCGTCAGCGCCAATAGGTTTCTAATTTTTGGATGGAATTTTTATTATGAGAAAATTTTGGATTAGGGCCGGGAATATCATGAACATGCATTGTGTACCTACAAATTGCTTCATATGCATTACTAAATAGTTCTGATTGGACAAATGGTAATGGTTATATTTTCTGATTATTATAGAGGCACATTTGGAGCGTCGATTTACCGACGTTACTGAGACTTCCAGATATTAGCTCGAAAGTACAGGTGAGTAACCTAGTTGGTTCCTTAATCTATATGTGATGAAAATTTGATGGTTATGCCATGTGGAGATAATGGAGGGATTATGTGTGTTTGCTTTTGATTAATTTCGGGCCATGGGTGTTCGAAGTATTGGGAACTTGTTATCGAAGTGCTATTTGTGTGTAATTGTTGTGAATGATTACGTTTGAGATCTCGGACCAAAGTTCCGAGGGAATGGGAAAATTGATATTGAAGTGTTACTTGTTTGTTCGCTAAATTGGTTTTGATTTTTGATGTGATGTGGTAGAATTATAATAAATGAATTCTGTACATGATTAATTGATAACAGTTGTGACTGGAGCTGCCACCAAGAGCTATATGCTCAACGCGTAACGAGCTTAAAGGGACAGATTCGAGCTTTATGCTCGATGCTTAATGAGCGAAAAAGGGACGATTCAGTATATAGGCTCACTGATTAATGAGCGGATTGGGACGATCTGATAGCTCCAGTCACAACACATAATCTAAATGGGAAGAAATAAAAAATGTTATGCATGTATTTGTTTGTCTTGTAAATTGGGAAAATCTTGAATCAATTTGAAATAGAATGGAAAATGTCACATATTTGAGTAAGTAGGCATTAAATTGACTTTTGGATTGGGAAAGAGGCAATAAGCCTTGCATTTTGTGATCTTGCTTTGAATTCTTTCGATTATCTTTGTTGTGAAAATTCTGTAATTTGCCATATGACATTCTGATTGTGCAATTGTGATAGTTTGTATGCTATTCGCGTAATGCATGAATTGGGTGAACCATCGATGATGGTTTCTCACTGAGTTCGCAAAACTCACCCAAAATTTGCATATATTTTTCAGGTCTTGAAGAATACCCCGTTTGATACGGGAGTACTGTAAGCAAGTAAAAGATAGAGGTCGGGATCAGTTTTGCGTCTGCATTAGTGTATTTCTCTGATTTTCTGTATTATTGTTTAAGTCAGTTTGTAAAATCAACAGACTGGAGTTAATTGTATTTATGAAAAGGGCCCCGAGTCCATTGAATGGTGTATGTAAATTGTTTCCGTATTTGTTATAATGTGTATGTGTGTGTGAAGGAAAAAAAAGGGGCTAATACTGAGTTTTGACTGACTGAGTGATGTAGCACGACACCCTCGTGGGACACGGACTTGGATATCACCATCGATGTCGGGTTCGGGTCACTCGGGAGTGGGGTGTTACATTTAGGTGGTATCAAAGCCCAGTAGTACGTAATGCATCTGGGCACAGTCTGAAACATAGGGTGCATGCATTTGAGTCGTGTCGTTGCAGACCGTGGCAACTGATCCCTAGTCTGAGTCGCACGAGATTTCTACGTGTGCGTATGTGTTACGTGTGTTAAGTGACTAAGTGAGACTGTATTAGAGTATAACTCCCTGAAAGTGTATAAGCAATGAGGAAAGGAAAAAGGAAAAAGGAAAAATGGATAAGGAGATTGATATTGTACTGTGGTTAGAAACCCTAGCCTGTTATATGAGTATGCCTATATTGGCCTAGACTGATTGAGGAAAGAGGTGATATCGTAAGTACTTCTCGGATTAAAATGACAAGATTACGGCGATAGAAAACAAATATGTCTAGAATTGGAAGAAGTCCACTGGAGATATGAGACACATATAGTAGACCGAAGTGAGCTTAAAAGTCCGGGATGATGAGGTAATTAGAGCTCTGACTGTAGATGCGATGAACTGGGAAAATCTTGGAACTGAGTAAAGCGTAGATGATCCGATCAGGCAGATATGGATTCACTGCATTTGTGTTCAATATCAGTAGATATCATAGGTAGATAAGGATAGCGGGATTGTGATAGGATCAATTTGTACTGCATGCGGTCTACCTAGAATGAATGAACCGAAAGAGCAACGTGTCGGTAGGGTAAAAAAAAGAGTTGAATGGCGAGATAAAAGTGTGCAGATAAACCAAATGAACTTGTGAAATGGTTATGATCTGGAACGATAAGCTTGAACCTGAAATGGGTATGTGAATATTGTGCTAAGAGTTTGGAAAATCGGTATAAAAGATGGTAAGGGAAAAGACAATTCGCTAATTTTCTACTGATTGTGTATTGGGAATTTCGGGATTGGTTGAAAAGATGTATATAGACACAGAAATGGTAAATGGATGGGTAAATAGATAGAGATACAATAGAGTTGTATCCACGATTTTGTCGTGTTTTGGGGACTGTGAATCCCCTAGCCTAGATTTTTTGAGGATAATAAAGAGCTACGTAGCAATAATGAGATGACATTGTATAAGCTAAGTGGATATGACCGTAAAAGGTCAAGCTGACACGTGAATGATATGGGAATAAAACTAGGAAAATGAAAAAAAAAGAATGAAACAATGATAATGAGATATGAAAAGAGTTGACACATTTAAGTCGATTTACCGTTGGGAGTATTTATTGGATAGTAAAGTTGATCATGATTAATGAAACGTATGTGAAAGATACATGGAAATCATAGAGGAGATGATCGGTAAATGATTAGAGTGGCTATAAGTGTTATACTGGATTAAAGTAAGACATAAGGGGACTGAATGTACCTTTATGAGAGGCAATGAAGAATGATTATGGCATCAGTCCTTTATTTGAGGATTAGCATAAACGGAAAGGAATTTTGTGGAAGTCTGTATAGGTTACTAATTGGGTTCCAGATAAGATGAAATAAGTCCTGATGATATGTAGATTACTGAATAAGTATTAAAGAAAGTGTTTAGGTTACTGTCACATGGAACCTTAGTGCAAGGAATATTCTGATCTTTCAAATTATGCCATAAAATTGTTCTGATTGAGATAGTGCGTATAGTTAAGAATGACTGAAAAGAAATTAGGACACTAATTGGCTGGTGAGACGATCATGAACAGTGTAATGACGGTAGCAAGACTAATGGTCAAACGCAATGAAGAATCAAAAGTGAAATTGAGTCATGATTTAGACATAACAAGTGAAGTATACTACTGAGATTATCTGCACTGTGTGTACGGAAATGTAAAGTATCCAACATGAGTGAAATTTTAATTTGAGGTAATCCTATTGCAATGTGAAGTGAATCGATCTCCATTTATGATGCAAAACTGTTGAGGAATCTAGATTTGAAACGAAGAATAAAAGAGTCCCGAACTACGAAGTGAAATACTAAAATGAAATGGAAATTTTGGAGGTCCAAGTACGAAGGACAAGGTATTAACATATGTTGATATGAATGATATGAAAACAATTGAAAAGAGAAAATGAATAGAGACAAGAAGTCCTAAAGGAAAACTGACAATGACGTGATGTAGTGTTACCTTTATAAAGGAATTGCAAAGACACTAAGTGTGGACTCAATAAAAAGGTAGAATGATGTATGGTAAAGTCAACAAGACCCTAATAGGGATTTATGACAAAAGCAAATGGTAGTAATCGTGATTAGAGATGAATGTGTTTGAAAGTGTTGAGCAAAGGAAAAGTAAAAGAACTATATGAACAATTAAGAAATTTGATCACGATGATAAGCATATCCTTGGAGAGTGGGCGGTGTGATAATCTGAAACAATTTGTTAAAATGGACGTTGATAAATGGGATTGGTGTTAGGATCGCAATTGTTTAAAACCTTGGTGACTTGAGATTCCTATAGGGATACATTGTGATAATTCAAGGGAAAAGTCGGATATAAATGCCTATTATACTGACAATTTTGAAGTGCACAGACAATAGTGAACCGACAATGCTGAAATGAACAGACAATTCTGACGACAAAGCTCAAATAGTGAACGGAGAAAGCTGCAATGAACAGATCAATTACAGATATTGGGATTTTAAAGAATGTCAAGTAGATTATGAGTAATTGGGTACTGGAAAATTGAAGTTGTAGATCTAGTAATACTGGATAGAGATAAGAAAGGTTAAGAGTGCAAGAGTCTAATCGGAAAAACAATAGTGAATGATTCAAAGAAGACATCTGTGTACTCGAGAAAAAAAAAAGGTGCTAGAACAAGGAAGTGAACAGTCGAAGCTAGACATTCTAGTGGGTATATGCGAAAAGTGAGATTGAGTTACTACAGGCATAGAATGAAGTGATTATTGATTCAAGGGCTTATAGGAAAAATGCTTGATTATGATCGTGTTATAGAGTTTTGATTTACTATAGGGATATACTGCTACACTGTACAGTACCTAATGAGAGTCAAAGACCATATTAAATTTGAGACTGTGATGAGTGAGACAAAGGAAAGTGACTTAGGAAAACTGCATGGGTTAGCTAAAGTGGATCAGGATCGGACAAATGAAACAGAGGAAAATGCATATCTGAAGAGAGTGCGTGAACACTATAGAACAGTGAATTGTCTAAAGAGAATTGAATTTGAACAAAGAGTCAATGGATTATAAAGAATGACTGTATTAGGTGAATTATCACGGGTATAGTGAAATGGAGCTAAATGACATTGTATTAGTACCAAAGGAAAGTGAATCGTCGGGACGAGACAAAGGAGGTTATGGTAAGTATCACCTTGACAAGATGTACTCGAAGTGAGAAAAGGGTATCATTGGAACACAAATTAGTCTATGTATGTGGCGAAAAAGATATTGGATTGATAAAATATGATAAGTTAACAAGTTTGGAAAAAAGAAAAAAAAGAAAATGAATCGAGTCATAGTATCGGAACTAAAGGTAGTGGCTACTCGAAATGGCAAGTGAGATAATTAAGATAGTGAAATGCCAACCGATGCACTTTATTGAGTCCGCTCTCTCGTGATGAGTGATAATGAGTTAGCCATAAGTGGTGAACAATCGATCGAGAGTGGTTCTTGTAACCTTTAGGAAAATGAATCATTGAGTGGAAAAGTGTATAGGACATGTAGGACAGTTGAGAATCATCATCTTGAATTCGAGGACGAAATTTTTATAAGGAGGGGGGAGTTGTAACATCCCACCCCGACAAGAAGGGTAAAATAGTAAATTTGACAGAGGGTGACATGGACTGTCCATGTACACTGGTACTAGTAACCAGTGAAATCTGTGCACATGAAATTACTGGTCATGCATTCATGATAATTCTCGGTAATTGGGCCTAAGGCAATTTTATTGTGATTAACGTGGTAGTTGGGTTTGAAACATTTTTCTGAGTGCGCCATAAATTGTTTTCTATTTTTTGGGATTTATGATAATTTTTCTGAAATTTTTCGAGGTTAGAACCCGGACTAGAAAAAAAATGTCGAGCGGCCGACCGATTGGTCAGCGGTCATAGAATTGAATGCATAGGGCATTGAATATTGGACATATGGCTATAGAGATTATTGGACAAGTGTTGAATTAGTGGAATTTAGATTAAAATTGATTATTAAAGAAGAACCAATCAAAGCTTGACACATGGCATTACAATAGCCATGTATTTATTAAAGTAACTTAGGTTTGTCTTTCTTTTAAGTTTGTTTTCACTCACACTCACGACACTCTCTCATTTTGGAGGCTTTTGGTGATTTTCTCCCTCATCTTCGTGCCTTCTTTGCTTCCCTTTCTTGGTGAGCTTTGATCACTCCAATTCCTTTGTTGTTGAACATCTTATACCTCCTCCACTTTGCTCTTCTTTCCATCAAAGAAGTTGTTCTTTTTCTAACTCTAGTGATGGTGGTTTACGTGGGTGATGAATCAAGTTAGGTCTTGGTGATTTTCTTGAAGAAATTTGAAGATTGGTAGTTAAATCAAGTAAGTTGCATGCCTTGTGTTTTGAATCTTGTATAATTGAAGTTAGAAATGATGAATTGTTCATGCATATGTTACTTGGAAAGAAAGAATTAAGTGCTGCCAATTTTTGTGTATTAGCCCTAGCATATGTATAAATGGTATAAGAACTGATTTGTGTTCATTTGGATGTTTCATGATGTGTTAATGGCATTGGAAATGATAGAACTAAGGTTAACACCAAATCTGGAAAATTATGGTTTTCACTGATTGTACTGTTGTTAGCATAACTAATTGTGTAGGAATGCAAATGAGGTGAGGTTTGTGGCCACTTAAACTTTGGGATGTTAGCTACATTTTTGTGTGAAATATGCATTGTCCAATGTTAGCTGTAAGAGGGTGCAATTTGGCTTGGAAAGTTACTGCTCATGACTGGAATGAACAGTACCCGAAATCATACCCTTGAGTTTTGCTAATTTTTACGAATTAATTGAGAAGGAATTAGGATAAATGGATTAGATGGAAAATTGAAGCCTATTAAGTTATCTTTCTAATGTCACTGATTTTGCAATTTTTCGATATGTATAGTAGGAGTTATGGACTGATGAGTGTTGGTTGTTTTTATGCATTGACTGAAACCTAGTTGGATTGGCACATTTAGTGCACATTCGGATTTGGAAGAATTTTAGTAATTTTTGTGAATTGAATTGGAGTTGGAAATGTACTGAAGAGTTCTATAGGACACATTGATCTTGAAAATTATATATAGCTTATAAGTTTTGTAATTCATATGTGGGTGATATGGAATTTCAAAATCTGAACCTACATTGTGATGTTAAGTGCTGATTAGATCAGAAACTTGCATAACAGATTTGAAACTGTTAGAGGCTGAATTGGAGTTTGGTTATTTCAGGAAGAATTGAAGTTTGAGGATTTATCTTTTCAGGGATATAAAGTTCTGATTATTATGACTTGTTTACAGGGAGTTATGCTTGTTATAAGTTTACTGCTCAAATTGAATGATTTCAGGGACAACAACATTGAGTGAATTAATTGACCTAGTTAGCATGGGAATTGAAATTTGGTTTGTTTCATGAAAGTTGTAGATAACATTGGGAGCTTGATGAGCATATTTTTTGTATAATTTTTGACTGCCTAGAATGAAAGTTAACGAATTTCCAATGACTGTTCTGTTTTGGGAAGTGATTGTGTAGGCAGTAGCTTGTACTGGGATTTTGACACCCTTAGGGGTGAAATTGATTTTTCTGATCTAAAGGGAACTTGTAGAGGGTTTCATTAGTTTTCCAACAAGGTATGGTTTGTATTTTTCTGAATTGTGTAGAATAAATTATGATTTATTGAAATTCGGACAAAAAATGGAACAAAAGGGAGGGTTTAACCTATTTTATGTTTATTTTAATTTTTATTGATTTGAGCTTCTTTCGCTCATATCTTTTCCGGCCGACGTCCGATTGACCTGATTCTTGAGGCATCGGATTCAGTGAATATTTAATTTCATTTTCTAAGAAATTGGGAATTTTTAAACGGGAAATTGACGTGGCCCCGGGTAACGGAGCCTTTAATCAGTGTTTTGTTAATTGGGGACCTATAGAGGTCCGAATTGCGCACCGTCAGTGCCAATAGGTTTCTAAGTTTTGGATGAAATTTTTATTATGGGAAATTTTTGGATTAGGGCCGGGAATATCATGAACATGCATTGTGTACCTACAAATTGCTTCATATGCATTATTAAATAGTTTTGATTGGACAAATGGTAATGGTTATATTTTCTGATTATTATAGAGGCACATTTGAAGCGTCGATTTACCGACGTTACTGAGACTTCCAGATATTAGTTCGGAAGTACAGGTGAGTAACCTAGTTGGTTCCTCAATCTATATGTGATGAAAATTTGATGGTTATGCCATGTGGAGATAATGGAGGGATTATGTGTGTTTGCTTTTGATTGATTTCGGACCATAGGTGTCCGAAGTATTGGGAACTTGTTATTGAAGTGCTATTTGTGTGTAATTTTTGTGAATGATTACGTTTGAGATCTCGGACTAAAGATCCGAGGGAATGTGAAAATTGATATTGAAGTGTTACTTGTTTGTTCGCTAAATTGGTTTTGATTTTTGATGTGATGTGGTAGAATTATAATAAATGAATTCTGTACATGATTAATTGATAACAGTTGTGACTGGAGCTGCCACCGAGAGCTATATGCTCAACGCGTAACGAGCCCGAAAGGGACAGTTCAGAGCTTTATGCTCAATGCTTAATGAGCCCGAAAGGGACAGTTCAGGGCCATAGGCTCACTGATTAATGAGCCCGGATTGGGACAGTACAGGCGCTCAGTCACAACACATAATCTAAATGGGAAGAAATAAAAAAAATGTTATGCATGTATTTGTTTGTACTGTAAATTGGGAAAAGTACTGAATCACTGAAATAGAATGGAAAATGTCCTGTATTTGAGTAAGTAGGCATTAAATTGACTTTTGGATTGGGAAAGAGGCAATAAGCCTTGCATTTTTGTGATACTGCTTTGAATTCTTTCTGATTATGCTGTTGTGAAAATTCTGTAAATTGCCATATGACATTCTGATTGTGCAATTGTGATAGTTTGTATGCTATTCGCGTAATGCATGAATTGGGTGAACCATCGATGATGGTTTCTCACTGAGTTCGCAAAACTCACCCAAAATTTGCATCTATTTTTCAGGTCTTGAAGAATACCCCGTTTGACACGGGAGTACTGTAAGCAAGTAAAAGATAGAGGTCGGGATCAGTTTTAAATCTGCATTAGTGTATTTCTCGATTTTCAGATATTGTTTAAGTCAGTTTGTAAAATCAACAGACTGGAGTTAATTGTATTTATGAAAAGGACCCCGAGTCCATTGAATGGTGTATGTAAATTGTTTAGTATTTGTTATAATGTGTGTGTGTGTGAAGGAAAAAAGGGCTATCTTGAGTTTGATAGACCGAGTGATGTAGCACGACACCCTCGTGGGACACGGACTCGGATATCACCATCGATGTCGGGTTCGGGTCACTCGGGAGTGGGGTGTTACAACCACAACCCCTTCCCCCTTAGATAGCAAAGGCAACAACTTCAACTCTCTCCTCCAGTACCTGTCTTAATTTCTTATGTCGTTCCTTATTTATCACCATTTGATAAGAGTTGCTAAGTGAAGAAAGTGGCTCCATACTCAAGATACTAATTCTAAGACTACCAAACATTGTTCCTTCCAAACCTAACAAAAATTAATGTGTTTTCTCAATTTCTACTTTCTCCAATTATTGCTTGCCTAAGTTACACGAACATCCACCACAAGTGCATTGAGTTATATTACAATAGCCATCATATTCATTCCACAAGGCTTTCATACGACCAAAATAACTAGTCACAGTTTGCCCTACTTACTTGCAATTCCCTATAGTTTCTTTTAATTCATGCACACATATAGCATCTCCAACATCAAACCAAAATTTCAGATCATCCTATAAATCACATATGTTATTCATTTAAGCTATATTAGCACACAAGCCAACATCAATCGAATTCATAATCCATCCTACGAACATCGAGTTCACACTAAGCCAATCCTCCAAATCTTCATTATAATCAATTGGTTGTTTTATCGTGCCATCAGAAAACCAAGTTTTTCGTTTTGACCAAAAAAAAAATTTCATCGTTATAGCCCATTCACGATAATTTGACTCACCTTTGAGAGCAACTCCATAGATATTTAGCCTGTAATATTCAAGTTGCGCAAAAAGTAAGGCAATGAGGGGTCATTAATATTCCATCATCGTCCCGCTTTCTTACTATTATTGCCACCAATCCTTTAATTTGTCTGTTCTCCATCCTTTTTCATCTATATCTCTCAGTGTTTTGCCTATCACCAGTTTTTTTCGTTTTGTGTAACCCTAACCACTAAGTGGCTTTGATACCATGTAAAGTTTTAAGAATAAAAAACCCTTACCTTCAATCACGTAGTACATCCAATATATACAGAGTGTTTGAGCTATATAAGGAAATAAACACCTAAGAAATTTTCGAGAATGTTGGACCCCGAACCTTGAGTGACAGTTTGACTTAGTAATATGAATGATAAAGTGTATGAGTTGATTGAAATTAAGTTGAAAATCATGACTAAAAAGAAAAAGTGTGAAAATTTGAAGAATTTAGAAAGTTTGACTTTTGGGGTTGACAGTTGACTTTTGATCTAGGCAAAATTTGAGAAAATGATCTACATAAAACTTGTAGATTATGTTAAGAGCTTTCTGTAGACATAAAGTTTGCAATATTTCGATATCGGGAGTGAAAGTTATGATCAGTCAAAGTTTATGTTTGATCGAGTTTGACTTTTATTATGGTTGAAACTTTGACTGAGAAATTAACCTAGTTAGAGATTAATTGAGCTTTGATGTTCTTCATGAAAATTGAAGGGTTTGTTTTGATCTTTATTTTGATATAAAATATGCAATTTTTCGATCTCGAAATAATAAGTTATGATTTTTACAAGTTTATATTGTGATTTTAGCATGATTATTAGAGGATAGTATCTTTGACCGGAAAATGGACTCCCTTAGGAGTCAAATTGAGTTTTATGTCCTTCGTGGAAGATTTAGAGCTTCCCTCAAGCTTTCTATAGAGACTAAGTTTGTTAAAATCGGAGTTCGGGATTAAGAGTTATAAATTTTGGAAGTTTTATGTGAAAAAAAAATGTATCACCCCCGTTGCTAGGGCGACGCGTCACCAGGGTGATGGCGAGTGTTTGGCTCGCGTCACCAGGGCGACGCGTCACCAGGGTGACCTCGCCCTAATACGACGCCGTTTTGCTCCTTTAGTGTTCTTGCTTCCTCCTCCGATTCGACCTTTGTTCACTATTTTGCTCATATCTTTTCCGTCTGACATCCGATTGAGTTGATTCTTACGGCGTTGGATTCCTAAGACAATTATCTACATCCTCATAGAAATTTGTAATTTTATGAGATTAAATTAATGGTGATTAATTTAATCAAAGTGAGTCGGGAAATTTTCCGAACATTGTTCAGTATTTTGTGAAATTCAGGATCTGTAGAGATCCGATTGAAGCGATTCTTGAGGAGAAATAAAGATAAGACAAAGGGCTAAAAATCATATGAAGACATGAAATGTCAATTTTGCCCCTAAGACTTTTAATTTCTGAATTTAAGTTCGGATTAGGGTGTAATTTTTGGATTGGGAACACCTGAGAGTATTTTGAGTATAACTTTTGATCTGGGAATCGAAATGGGACGATTCTTATTTTGAATTAAACTAGAGACATAAGGCTACAATTGTTATAAAGACATCGAGTTTCAATTCTGGGATTAAGAATGTGAACTTTTGGACGGAAATAATTGTACATGGAAAATGTGTTAGAATATGGATATACCCGAACTGTTTTGCGTATAACTTTTGGTGTAGTGATCCGAATTGAGCGCAGTTAGTGGCGTTGGATTCGTATGATTGGGAGGAACATTTCTCTAGAAGGAAGTTTTAACAAATTCCTTCAAATTGATAGTGCGAATCAACCCGCAAGTAAGCATGACTTTAAGCTTTGAATGGAGGGCAAAATGGTCAATTAACCATCATTTAATGACACACAAAAGGGAGGTGTCGTTTTGGGCATATTAAAGCCACGAAAGTGGCTGGAAAATCATAATAAAAGGGAGAAGAAAATAAAAGAAAGAAGAGAGGAGAAGATTTCGTCCATGGAGAAAGGAAGAGGGAGAAAGGTAAGCTTGATTTTTCTACTTGATTCTTAAGGATTTTCATGTTGATCCAAGAGAGAAAAAGGTTGGAAATGAAGAAAGCTTGCTTTGGGAACCAAAAAATCCGAAAATAGAAGGAGAAAGAGGTAAGAGAAAATTTTCGACTTTAAGTTTTTGATGAATTTTTGATTGAGAAGTATGGAAAAGGGCTTGGGTTTGTGATTTATGAAGTTGATTTTGGTATATATGCTTGAAGTTGTGTTTAATTTTGGATGGAAAATTGATTAAGGTTTAGGCTTAATTTTGTGATGAAGAATTTTGTGATATTTTGGTGTAGAATTATAGATAATGATATGGGTTAGTGATATATGAATTCAATTTTGAAGAATTTATGGATTATGATATTGAATTTGGATAAATTGGTTTAGGCTAATTTTAAGATTTGGGGATTTTTGAAATTGAGGATTTAGATATTTTGGAATTAATGTGAATTGATGAATTGTGACATTAATTTTGAAAATTAAGTTATTTATGAGATTAGATTTGAGTGTATTGGTTTAGGTAAAAATTTTGAATTTGGAGATTTTAGAAATTCTGGTTTTAGAAAGCTTGGAAATATGATGATTATGAATTTTCGATAGTTAATTTTGGGAATATTGCAAATTATGATGTGGAATTTGAATGATTATGGCTTAGGTCAATTTTAATTGAAAGAAGGAAAGAAGCAAGGATCAATTGGAGCTTAAAATCAAGTTTCGGCATTTAATTCGAGGTGGGTAACATATTTACATTTTGAATTGTAAGCTATATCTAAAGTTTCAAAAATTAAAGAAAGCAAGAATTAGATTTTTGATAAATTATTGTTTTTAAAAATGTTTGAAAAATTGGTTTTCGGAATAAATTTTACGAAAATGCAAAGTCTATGAAATCCGTTGTGTTTAGATTGTTTGAATAATGTGAGAATGAAATTTTGAATAAATCTAAATTATATTGAAGGAAATTATTGCATTCATTGTTATGACTTTGATTTATATGTGAACTGATTGATTGAAGTGATTGAATATTATACCTATGTGAATGTGTGAAAATCAAGATTTTGAAAAGTGCCTTGAGCAATTCAATTTCTGCTGCTTATGTGTTATGTGGGTTCGGTTAGGTCCTTTGTGAGTCAGCGTTGTCTTTATTTGTATAGCCTTCGCCTGGCTGCCCGCTAGTGGCATGGAGCTCCGATTTCGGACTCCCTCACGGCTACACTAGACCGCTTATCGCGGAAAGTGTAATCGTTCCGCTCACGACATTGCAGGGGCGCTATGCGGAAATGTGCGATCGACGCTATTTTGGACCGAACTGCACCATTCGATATGTTATGTGTTTTCAATTTTGTCTCTGAATGTTGCATTCATATTTATGAAAAATTAGAAGTTTGAAAAAATGATGAGAAAAAGTGAGATTATTATGAAAAGTTTGAAAAATATGAAAAGGGTTTGAGGAAAAGTTTGAAAATATGAAAAAAAGGGTTTGAGGAAATTGTTTGAAAAATTATAAAGTTTGAAAAATTAGCCTTTTGGCAAAAAGTTTATGAAAATTGATTTACTTATTATTCAATTTATAAATGTGTTATCCACGAGCTTAGAGCTCACCCCCCTTTCATCCCCATCTCCGTGTTTGACGGGAGATCGGATGAAAGAATGTGAAGACATCGGTTTAACATTTGTATAAGTTAGATTTTGAGTATTTTGGAATTTGTATATGAATTTGTGTATGATTTTGGAATATATATTTATGTTTGATTAAGGAATGAGTTTGATTGATGAGACTAGTGGATTGAATTACAATTTGAAGCAGTTTAGAAATAGGTTTGTGTTTATCTGCTGAGATCGTGGACGGAGGGTCCGGTTGATTTTGATGTGTGTATGATTGTTTGGGCTTTTAGAAGTGTATTTTTGAACACTTTGCAGGTTTGGGTTAGGATAAAGGCAGCCGTTATGCTGTCGAATTTTCGATAAAATTAGGATAAAAATAGAATTTGAGATTTGTATGGATAAATAAGAACGTGATCAGATCTAGAGATTTGCATGAGAATGATTTTCCAAAAGTGGAATTTGGTTGTGTGGTTTTGAATGAGATTGCCTGAAGATGTAATATGTGAATATGAGAAAAAGAAAGAAAAAAAAATTTATACCGGATTTCGAATAGTTTGAGGCTAAGGAATTCCAACGCGACGCTTTTCGCTGTTCTTTATTTCCGGATGTCGGATGTGTTTGCTTTGGTTCGATCTGTTGCGTATCTGTTTGCGATTCGTAACCGATTCGCTTATTCGATTCGTATCCGATTCGCTTATTCGATTCGTTTCGATGTGCTTCCGTTTCGATTCTGTATTCGATTCGCGTTTCGTTTTGCTTCGGTATTCTGTATATCATTTCGCTTCGAAATCTGTTCGTTTGGTTCGATTAGGTATTGCTTCCGCTTTCATTTGCTTCCGTTTTAATTCGTATTTGATCCGTATTTGTTTTGTATTTCGGCCATTTGATAATACGATTTGGTATTCGATTCCGATTCGCATTTGCTTCGAGTATGCGCTTCACTTTCGATTATTATGCTTTGTATTCTGATTTGAAATTTCGATACGAAATTATCGTCTCCATTCGATTCCGTTCCCTTCGTTCTTCGTTTTTCGGTTGGGATCCGGTTCCCGGATCGGGTCCCAACAGAGAATATCGCTATCTACTATACATTAAGGATAAAAACATGTACATTGCCTAATAAAACCCTTATATTGTGTAGAAAGAGATGCCAACCAGAATGCGAAGCAGAAACTTTGCAGAAAGATAAGAATGACTATAATGAATGATGAATCAAAAATGAATGGCACAGTAAGCCCCTCAAGGATGTATGAAAATATTTAGGAGAACAAAGGAAACAAAAGAAAAACACAAACTGAGGCAAAGTCCACCACTGGACAAATAGATGTCAATTGTGATCCCTATTGAGAAGGCATGCAACTAGATGGGCCAATACTAAGCATGATGAATCTTATCAGCACGGAAACCATATAACTAGATAATTGATTTAAGTTGAATGGTCTTACTACTATCTTAATGTGTGAGAAAAAGGGTACCTTAGGTGTTGATTTCAAAAATTAGTAACAAAGATATTCGGAGTCTGATGAAAGCAATTCTTATTTTTATAGGCTGGGATCACTACAATAAAGAGGATGGGTAGTACACATCCAACTTAGAGCGAAACAATGATATTCAATCATAACTCTTTTCTTTTTGTATTTCATTTTGTGTTCTTAATTTTTTTCCCTCTTGGAGAGGAGATCCTACATATTATATTGCTTCATTCAAAGGCAACCTGATTTATATTCAATGCCTCGTTCTTGTTCTTATTGAAATGATTTAATTAATATGAACATGCTTAGTATCACCCAAATTTCGTATATATTCTTTACTAAGATTGAGAAGAAGGTAAATTTGTTTAAAAAATATAATACAATATTTAGTTCAACGTTGAAATGATACTGAAAAATTGAAGGGTGTAATTGTTTCTTAAACTTTCCAATTTTACTGTGGACATCTCTTACACAAACGAAATCAAAAGCAATTAAAAACAAAATTAAGAAAACACCAGAAATTTGGTAATACAATTCTACACACTTTGTCTACATCTATGGGACCCTCACCCAGCTTAATACTTTCACCGAAATACAATAGATTTACCCAAGGCTTTACTGAGTCGGCACCACTCAATCTTTAACACTATCTCTCAACCTCACTTTCTGTGAAAGAATTTCACACTCAATAGTACGACCGCTTCATACTAACCTCAGCAGAGAATTTTCACAATCAATCTTTTAACGAAAGAACATTAAACAAATAAATCAAGTTATTAAATTAACTAGAAACAAAAACGAAAATACTTGAGATAAGAAGGAACGTCTTTTCGATAAATTCAGCTCCTTTTAAGTTAAATCTGAAAGTCGTTCCCCAAGTAAATTATTATAGTCAACTGTTGGGATTTTGCACCTTACTTTTGAATCTTCAAAGGGAGCCACTCAAACCACACTTCATAAAACTGAAAAGTAGCACCAAAATGACACCAGAATCTCCATTAACAACCTAGCCAACAAGCACATTTAAGGCAATAGACACCTCAGCCCCCTTGATCACGAGATGCTAAAAGATTCTTCATAAGATGGAGTTCTTCTAGTAACCAATCAACATATATCTTAACATAAGATTACAAGTGCGTGGACGGGTGTCAACATTACACATAGCGGCCAGATATAAACATCACTGTGTTCAGGTACGGGGAGCAGTCTACGAATCACAAGAGGGATATACAGGAAAAGTGGAAGATTGAGGACGTTGAGTTTAACGTATGGGGCTTGACATTAAAACACTTCCTGCCTTCGTATTGAAGTTTCCAATTGAAAACAACCAAAACACATACGCTGCATATATATATTCTACATTTCAATTAACACCACATTAAATTAATGCAACACCCACGAATATCCCACTACCATCAAATAAAGACATGTACTATACTCTCAACAAAATCCCTTTTTCCAACACACAAGACAACTTGCTTGCCTTTATCTTATATCCCCAAAAACCAATTAAACCACGGTGTTGTACAAATACAAGGTCAAGTATACAATAGACGCAACCACCACACAACAACCTTCCAAAAATCTTTCAATGAAAACCAACGTGATTTTTGATACACTCCCAATCAAGATAGACTTATATTTCACTTCAAGTCTTATCTTAGAATTCAATTCAAATAAGGAATGTTACTTATTTATATCATATCTTAATTTTGGATTTTTAAACATTATCTTGAAGATCCAATAATCAAAATTTTCAAAATTAAATAATTGAGATATACTAAATATCTTAACAGATACTACTAGATGGGACAGACAGTTCGGACTCTGGAGTGCCTGAAAATAGAAAGTGAGAATATCAATTCTCTTATTGATTAATTTATTGACCTATATTATTAAGTGGTCTGCGTTTAAATTCATGTCTACGAATAATTAACGCAACTTGTCAATTCTTGGTACAAAGCTTGTGGCAAGCGAGGCTTTGCGAGCGCAACAAGTGGCTGAGCAAGTGCGAGCCCAGTTTTGGACTCATTAAGATTGATGGCTAACTTGCCAGGAGGTGCACTCCAACTAAACCCTTGAAGAAGCCTTGCAAAGAGCATGACAGTCATGGAGGTGCCAAGATTGACTCCTATGCACCCTCTTCTTCCCGTGCTGAATGATATGAATCGTAACTCAGGTTCAATGAGCACCACATCATCACCATTGCTTAGGTGACGTTCTGGCTTGTATTTGTGTGGTTCGTCCCACACTTTCGGGTTACGTCCAAGCCCCATTCGGCTCAACAAAACGTGGCTACCTTTGGGAATGAAGTAGTTGGCAACTGTTGTATCCACTGTAGACACATGAGGAATATTAAATGGTTCCAACGGATGGAGTCTAAAGGCTTCTCTAGCACATGCCTTGACGTATTGGAGCTTCACAAAGTCTGATTCTTGAACCAGTCGTTCTCTTCCTACCACTCTGTCAAGCTCTTCTACTGCCTTCTTCATCATCTCCGGTTGGTTTATCATCTCTGCAATCGCCCATTCTGCAGCGTTTGATGGATTGTCCACCGTTGCCAATATTATTTCCTGGACCAATTAGTAATTGTTGATTATGAGTGCCATACCTTTCGTAACATCACCAAATTTACAAAAGATATTTGTTTGAGCAATTATGATGAAAGAATAATGTTACATAAACTGTTACAGAATATTTTCAATTAAATTTAAGGCAAACCAATAATTTTATTTTGTAATAACTTTAGGTGAATGACTTTTTTTAATTTACGGAAAATCATAACTGGATAAATGAATTTTTGCTTTGATTTAAAAGAATTGCACAAGCTTGTTGGTATAGAGGGCGCGTACGAATAGTGTTTATTTTATTCTTATGTGATGATGTATTAAGCTTTTGTAGTTTTTTCGCAGATAAAATAAAATAAAATTTAGTGAAGTGCATAGGAACTAAATAACATATAAATACTAAATTTTGATTATTTTATAATATTTTTAAAATTATATAAATATCAACTGAGCTCTTAAATATAGAATATAAAGTTTAAAACTTAATTTTACTTGTTAATAAATTATTTTTAAAAATTGATCAAAATGTGATCAATCACTTAATTAACTAAATAAATGATACTCTAACTTTGAAGAAATTTAATTGAAATTTTTAATAAATATTTTAATGATTAAATAAGAGAATTGTTAATTTTAGGATTGTAATATATAAAAACTAAATTATATATTCTTTTATAGAACTATAATATAATTTTAGTCAGGTGACAAAATTATGGTTTCAGAAGTTTGTTTTCTAAAAAGTAAAAACTGTTTAATAATATACAAATTTTACGTGGGAAAATGTGCCCTTGTCCCCCCAAATCCAACGAGACGCAGTAACCTATATATATATATATATAGAGAGAGAGAGAGAGAGAGAGAGAGCGGAAAGCTTACCGTAATTTGAGCTTTTATTTCTTCTATTGACAACAAAGGGTTGCCATTATCGTCCTTCAATGCAATGAGTATATCAAGCAAGTCCTCCTCTCGGTCTTTCATGCCATTCCTCCATTGTTGAATCCTTTCTTCAATTATAGGATCATGATATTTGTTTACAATGTCAGTATTCTCCTTTAAAACCTTCTCATGACCTTCCAAATCGAGCCCTATTAAGGATGGCATATAATCAGAGATGCAAAACGAGAAGAGATAAGAAAGGATGGTGAAAATTGCATCAATATGCTCTTTTTCTTCTATGCCAGGTCCACCATCCTTCATTCCCTCCCCGAAGTTCCTCTTGTTGAATACAATTTTTCTGATCACATTCCCACAATAGTGTCGTGTAGCGAGTCTGACATTTACGAGGCCACCCTTTTCAGGGTTGTTCTTGCATTGACCATACAAGTAAGAAACAAGATTATCGGCTTCTTCAAGTCTTTTCCCATAAAACAATTGATGTTTTGCAGGCGAAAGAAAACTTGTAACAAGGATTTTCTTCATTTTCTTCCATTGATCACCTGAAGGCGACAAAGCCGTTGTCAAATACCGTTTCGAAACGAGTTTGTTTGACATGAAATCTGGTCTTGAAGAGAAAGCTTCATCTTGGGATTTCAAGAATTCACGAGCGATATTAGGACAAGTGACAGGAATCACATGAACGTTGCCTAGACGGATACATGCAATTTCAGTGTTCATGTCCTTCATGAGTTGGTGTATCCATGCAAAAGTTGGCCTGTTTCTTAACATCTGAGGAAGGCATCCGATAACAGGCCATGGTTTAGGACCAGGAGGGAGTTGAAGTTGATGTCTGTTGGACTTGTCATTGCATCGCACATTCAGTGCTTGGAAACTCACCAAGATGATCATGATAAGAATGGGTGTTAAGCAGGTCATAGAGGTTCCATGTTCTGGAGCTAGGAAATGGGAAAAGATTATGGCGGTGCTGTTCTCCATTGCTATTACAAGGGAAGGATAGATAGTGATGAATGATCAGTTGAGATGGCCAGGCCATGCATGCGTTCCCCTATTTATACCCAAAAAAATAGAAGGCTTTAGGCATATTCAACAGTCATAATCAGTAGACGGTAAATGTGATCAATGCCTAACTTCTATAAAGAAAAACAAAAATAAACGCTTGAATTGAATGATAAAATTGAGATTTTATCTCAAAATTAGATAAATGATAAATCTATTCAAATTATTTATTCGCAGTGAATATAAAACCCATTAAATGTGATTGACAATAAAATCCCTTTAATGAGATGAAAAGATAAAAACTAAAGAAGTCTGATGGTCGCTATCACTGGACTTAGTAGGCAATCACTATGAGGAGGTTGAATGTCTTGGATAGAGGTGTAGTAAGAACTCAGAATACGACGACATGTGTTTCATGCTACATAACATCACATCCACTGCATGCAATGCACCTCAAACACAAAATGCTTGGGGTTAGGGGTGGGACTTAGTTGTGAGAAAAGAATGCTCAAATTTCGTAAGCAATGAGAGTAGTTTATGTATAAAAACTCAATTAAAAATGATTATACATGAAAATCGTAGAAGAAAAATATTAGATTGCAAAACAAATCTTGAATTGGGTTCGAGCCACATTCATAGCTCATAACAAATATAGTGCACTTAGTAATGAGTTGAAAAACAGCCGAAGGTTGTAATTCATGGTTGATTTTTTTTGGATCTCTATAGACACCTCAATATTTAGTGATTAAAGTTTGACAAAATGATTCGTTCTAATGGTGTCGTAATTTTTGATATGATTAATATAATTTCTTTCTTTTTTTTCTTAGTATGTAGTGATTGAAGTATGACAATGTGACTCATTGTAATAATGTGATAGCTTTTGTCATGATTAATATAATTTCTTTGTTTTTTGAAAAAAAAGAAAGATTACGGGCCTCTTCAAGTCATTTCTGAGAAATATAATAACTAGAAGAAAAGGCTCAGTTATTGTATTGAAAACAAACACTTAAAAAGGGTACAAGAGCTGTTACGTTACTCCTATACAAGGATTAGGGAGAAAAGTTAGGGATATATAGCCGTTGGTCCTATACATAAATAGTGGAGATAAATCGATAATAGACAGATATGGGGAGATAAAAAAAGGAATGTACATCAATTATGATATACGTTAATACGCCCCCTCAAGTTGGAGCATGAAGGTTCGTAATGCCCAACTTGGATAAAAGTGAATGAAACTGGTCTCGTCCAAGAGCTTTGGTGAAGAGAACAGCAGGTTGATGTTTTGATGATATGTGTGTAGTTTGTATCTTCCCAGCTTGAATGTGTTCGCGAATGAAGTGGCAATCTATCTCGATGTGTTTGGTGCGTTCGTGAAAGACAGGATTGGCAGCTATATGCATGGCAGCCTGATTGTCGCAATGAAGTTGTGATGTGGTAGGCAAAGGAACGCACAAATCTTGAAAAAGTTGATGTAGCCATAGCAACTCACTAGTTGCATGAGCCATGGCTCGGTATTCTGCTTCAACGGAAGATCGAGAGACAGTTGTTTGTTTCTTTGACTTCCAAGAGAGTGGTGAGTCACCAAGGCATGTAAAGTAGCCTGTAGTTGATCTTCTTGTAGTTGGGCAACTTGCCCAATCAGAATCACAGTAGGCATGCAATTGAAGAGCACTAGAGCTGGATAAAAGGATTCCTTGTCCAGGGGATGTTTTGAGATATCGAAGGACTCTCATGGCAGCATCAAAGTGAGGTTTCCTTGGAGCATGAAGAAACTGACTAAGTACTTGAACTGAATAACTCAGGTCAGGTCGTGTAACGGTCAGATAAAGAAGCCTTCCAACAAGCCGACGATACTGAGATGGATCCTCCAACAAATCACCTTTATCAATTATCAATTGGTGTTTTTGCTCCATTGGGAAAGAGACAAGTTTAGCAGCTAGCATCCCTGTTTCATGTAAGATATCTAAAGCATATTTACGCTGGGAAAGAACAATACCTTTAGGAGAGCGTGCTACTTCAAGTCCAAGAAAATACTTCAGAGGGCCAAGGTCTTTGATATGAAATTGATTATGGAGCTGAGTTTTAAGCTTAGAAATACGATCAACATTATTGCCAGCAATGATGACGTCATCAACATAAACAAGGACAGCAATGAAATCTCTATCATGGATTGAGGTGAATAGAGAGTGATCAGCTTTAGATTGCTTGAATCCAAGGGCAAGTAATGTAGTTGTGAATTTTTCAAACCATTGCCTTGAAGCTTGTTTCAGGCCATATAGGGATTTACGTAGTCTACAAACACGGGAATCATCAGGGTGACGAAATCTTTGAGGAACCTTCATGTAGATTTCTTCATGAAGATCACCATGTAAAAATGCATTATTGACATCGAGTTGGTGTAAATCCCAATTATGAATAGCAGCAATAGCCAATATACAACGCACAGTGGTGAGCTTAGCAACTGGAGCAAATGTTTCTGTATAATCCACTCCTTCAATTTGTGAGTAGCCTTTTGCCACTAAACGGGCTTTGAAACGCTCTATGGTGCCATCAGCTTTGTACTCAATTTTGTAAACCCATTTTGAATCAATGGCTCGTTTCCCTGGAGGAAGTTGTTCAAGTGTCCATGTGTGATTTGCTTCAAGCGCTGTAATTTCAGCACGCATTGCCTCTTGCCAACGAGGATCTTTAAAAGCCTGTGAAAAAGTAGAAGGCTCATCTATGGAAGAGATGGCCGCTAAAAAAGCTTGATGTGAAGATGAAAATCGAGTATACGAAATGACCGATGTAAGAGGATGAGCAATAGCTATGTTAGCAGATGCATTTGGGGCTAAGGATGCAGGAATGTTATAGGAAAAACCATGGAGTTTAGTGGAAATTTGACGTGTGCGTTTAGGTCTAGCTTGAGATATAGGTTGAGTGATGTTTGGAGAGACAAGGTCATTCTCAATTGTAGAAGGACTATTATTGGTGGCATTAGGCAAAGATGTTGGTTTGTTTGTAGGCTCAGTATTAATCTCATGTTCATACAAGGGTACAGGTAGCACTACATTAGGTGTTTGATATATCGGATCGGTGGCAAAAGGAAATATATGCTCATGGAAAACCACATCTCGAGAGATAAAAATTTTAGTTGTATCTAAATTATATAATTTATAACCCTTTTGACCATATGGGTAACCGATAAAAATGCAACGTGATGCACGAGAAGTAAACTTGTCACGACCTAAGGAATGATTATGAGCATAACACAATAAACCAAAGATGCGGAGATGATCATATTTGGGAGTCTTACCTATTAGGATCTCGTATGGTGTCTTACCTAATAAAATTGATGTAGGCGTGATGTTGATCAAGTAAGCTGCAGTAAGAACACATTCCCCCCAAAAACGGAGTGGGAGATTGGCTTCGAATCTCAAGGCACGAGCCGCTTCAAGAATATGTCGGTGCTTTCGCTCAACAATTCCATTTTGCTGAGGTGTATGGGCACAGGAAGTTTGCAACTCAATGCCATTTGCGAAACAAAATTCTTTGAAATCATTGGAAGTAAATTCACCACCATTATCACTGCGTATCTTTTGAATATCTAGAGAAAATTGAGTCCTTACCATACGACAAAACATGATTAAATATTTATATGTTTCAGATTTGTAACGCATAAGATAAACCCAAGTGCAGCGTGAAAAATCATCAACAATAGTAAGGAAATAATGTGAGCCATTTAAATAAGAAGTAGCGTAAGGTCCCCAAATATCGCAATGTATTAGTGAAAAACAACGAGTACTTTTATTTGTGCTAGGATAAAAGGGTAATCTAGTTTGTTTAGATTTATGACAGATATCACAAACAAATTCAGATGTGGGAGTAATGTCTATATTAAAAATTTGTTTTATCCTAGGAAGCGAGGCATGGCCTAGACACTTATGCCAAAGACTGGCATTTGAAACTTGAGAAGCAAAAAAAACAGTAGATTGTCGATGAAAATTGCATTGATAAACTCCATCTTGCAGTTTACCCAATCCAATCAGCCTCCTCGTTTTGAGGTCCTGAAAAACACAAAAGTCAGCAAGGAAAATAATAGCACAATTGAGGTCTTTAGTGATTTTTCCAACTGACAATAGATTGCATTTAAAATCTGGTATGCATAAGACATTTGAAAGTTTAAGATCAGATGATAAAGTAGCGTTTCCCATATGAGTAATAGGTAAGGCATTACCATTTGGTATGCTAACAGTAGAATGATATTTTATGCGATTTGCATCATCTAGCATATCTTTTGATCCAACCATATGATCAAAAGCACCACTATCAATTATCCATGTATTGGAGTTGAAATTTTCTTACCAAAGATAATTGGCCAAGCTCAAGGAGTCGCCGTCTAAAAGTCGCATTAATTGATTGTATTGATTCATAGAAAGACCAGATATAGGTGAAGGGTCATCATTACTTGCTGAAGTGGTAGCTGCATGTGCCAAATATGGTCGATTTGTTAACGTAGAAGGGTTATCATTGTTTGCTGCAGTAGTCATCGTAGTGGCCGCATGTGCTGTAAGAAACCGATTGCTTGATGTAACTCTGCTTTTGTTTTGATTATTTCCACGTTTGTGTTTCCAATTAGAGGGAAATCCAATTAGATGAAAGCATTCTTCTTTGGTGTGCCCATGATTATTGCAATGTTGGCACTTTTTCTGTGAACGACCAGAATTAAATCCTCAGGATAACTAGGATCCGCTGACGTAAAGGGCGAGCTTCCAAGGATGGAATGCGAGTCATAGCCAAGGATTGTTGTTTTTCTTCATGAATTACCATAGCATACACTTTGCTCAATGAAGGGAGAGGTTCAAAATTTAGGATTTGAGAGCGTACCATTTTGAAATTGTCATTCAATCCAAGAAGAAATTGGTGCACCTTCTCTTGTTCCCGTGCAGCCGCAAAATCTTTTCCAGCACCACAAGAGCATCGTGGAATTGTGTCAAAAATCTGCAGTTCATCCCACAAGGCCTTGAACCTGTTATAGTATGCAACAACTGACTTGTTGTCTTGTTGAAGCATGTATAGATCCTTCGAGTTGATGCACACGAGTGGCGTTCCTCTTGTGAGAAGCGTTCTTCAGATCTAGCCATAATTCACGAAATGTCTCAAAGATAAGCTACATCATCATGAAGATCACGAGCGAGTGCATTAAAAATCCATGAAATAACCATTGAGTTGCACTTGGTCCACGCCAAGTAATCAGTAGAGGTTGAGTCTGGCTTGTTGAGAGAGCCATCAACAAAGGCAATCTTATTTTTGGCATGGAGAGCGTTCTGCATTGCTCTCCTCCAGGTGGGATAATTGTCTCCATTTAGAACACATGTGACAAACACAGTTCCAGGATGATCAGAAGGATGCAAGTAATATTGGGAGTTTGAATCATGAAATTGTAATTGAGAGTCTCCTCTCGTAGATTGATTTGATGGTGTATTGGTACTATTAGCCTCTGCCATGGTGCTCTGATACCATGAGAAATATAATAACTAAAAGAAAAGGCTCAGTTATTATATTGAAAACAAACACTTAAAAAGGGTACAAGAGCTGTTACGTTACTCCTATACAAGGATTAGGGAGAAAAGTTAGGGATATATAGCCGTTGGTCCTATACATAAATAGTGGAGATAAATCGATAATAGACAGATATGGGGAGATAAAAAAAGGAATGTACATCAATTATGATATACGTTAATAATTTCCCATAAAATAGTTGATGTTTTAAAGGAGAAAGAAAACTTGTAACAAGGATTTTCTTCATTTTCTTCCATTGATCACCCGAAGGCGAAAAAATCGTCGCCAAATGCCCTTTAGAAACGAGTTTGCTTGACATGAAACATGGTCTTGAAGAGAAAGCTTCATCATGGGATTTCAATAATTCACGAGCGAGCCTGCACGGATAACTCATTTGATCATTGGAAAGAAAATTGAGTATAAGGTCTTTAAATTTGAATTTGGGCAACGATTGCGTAGGAGTTTGTTTAATGTAGTGATTCTTTGTACGCACTGAATATTAACCTGATGTTTTTGAAAAATTAAATGACATCAGACTATAATTTACCGCTTCATTATTTTATTAGATAGGGGTGTCATAGTTAAGATAGGTGATTCCACTTTTTGAGTATAAGCATTCCCTAGAGACGTTAAGAAAAGTGGCAGGGACCACGTGATTTCGTATAAATTCCTTTTATTAAAAATTGTCGTCCCTCTTAATAAGTCACGTGATTGCAAGGAAGTTGAAAGGGATTTAACATGATTTAAATACCTTGAAATTTTGAGTTGAAAACGGTCTTATTTCCATATGAATTTGCTTGAACTGAGTTTGAAATTACAGTAGCATTACTCAATTCCTTCACAATCCAGCATCATTTTCAATTTTTAAATTATAAGCAAAACATTTAATCGTTTAGACAGATGATGGAACTCATCATCTCTTAGACTCTTACTGTGATTTTATTTTCCAACCAAAAGAATGGCCCCTTCTTTATCTAGTTGGGAGATGCATTATACAAAATCTCTTTCAAACATTTCATATAACCGACTTAATAATTTCATGCATTTTAAAATTTTATTTAACTTCATTTTATAACTAATTTTTTAAAAAATCAGTCGGAAATTAAATTATAAAGGTAAAATTTCAAAGATTTAAAAGTTTAAATGATATTAGTAAGTTATAAAATTAGAATAAAATAAAATTGAACGAAATTAAAGAAGTTAAAATATGATTAAAGAAGGAAACTATTTTACCTATTAAAAATTAAAATTTAATTGAAGAAAGATATTATCAAATAAAAATTAATTAGTTTATTATAGTTTATAAAAATTAGTAAATTAATTAATTTTAATAACAAATGTTATTAAAGTGTTATTAAACATTAAATGGATTATGTGCCTTTCATTTCATGCAAGCCTTCACTCTTCACCTGTGTTTTTAAACTTGGATCGACCGGTTTATTTGAATCATGATGACGGATAGGTGGTTCTATCCGGTTTATCATTCAAAATTGGTCAGAATTTACTCGATCTCAACCGGCAAAATCGATTGACCGGTCCGACCTATCTGTTCCAACCGGTCCGACAATTTTTTTTATTTTTTTATTTTTTGAATTTTTTAAATATTTATAATATTATTTATAATTAAATATAATTATTGCATAATTATTACGTCACACCGGTTCGACCGGTGGTTGAACCGATCGAACCGATCAAACCGGTGACCAGTAAGATCACCAATCCGATGACCGGTTCGGATTTCAGAACATTGCTTTTCACGCATATTCATTCAGCCTTCACGTGTATTAACACAATAATGCCATGTTGAAATTTTAAATGCATTTACATGCCTTTCACTTCACGTGTACTAATTTTTTTATTGATTATAATGAATTAATGTAATTTCTAATTAATTTAATTTTATTATATATAATTAATGTGTAATTTTTAATAATATTTGATTAGTATATATTTAATTTTAGCTATAATGATAATTAATTAATTTAAAAATATAATGTAATAGATTATAATTATTACACAAAATAGTATAATTACCAAAAAAAAATAGGAAAAGATAATAAAATCAAACATGTTTTTGTTTTCAGTTTTTATTAGATATCTCAACTAATCAGATTTTTGTTTTCAATTTTTATATTACAAATCTCAACCAAACAAATTTTCTATTTTTTAAAAGAAAAAACAAAAAACAAAAAACAGAAAACGAAAACAAAAAACGACAATAGAAAAATAGAAGTGGAACTAAACGACTCCTTAATTGTTGTTTATGATAGAAAGTTGGTAATAACTATAAATTAAATAAAAAAAGTTTTAGAACACGCTATAATCCATATACTACTTATTTGATAAATGGATAATTTCCTAAAATTTGTTAGGAGCGGAACCTGACCATATAACATTACAATTGCTTCACGTTTAAAGTCTGTTCAAAGGGAAAACAAGCATGAGAAAACAAAAGGGCACGTTCAATATTTATATTACACGAATTCAATTGAATTTGTCCTCGTCGATTGAAGAAAAAACGGGTATTACCCTATTGGCGTCTCTCTCTTTTTTGTTGCCGTCCCATAATCAAAACGTGCATTATAGTACAACACAACGTTTGTAGAGTGTAGATCAACACACCTGCGGACCACATAATTTGTAAGTTGTTTGCTCTCCATATAATCCACTTAAGTTGAGATGCTTGTATCGGACGGCATCTACGGTACATGCCAAACAGTTTGTGACTACACAAGTCTCTGTCGGTTCTAAATCATTGATGCTACTTACACGTAAGTAACCGTAAGGATCCATTCTTGTCCACACACCTAAGCTGTGGTACGTGAGTTTTAGGGGTTGCTTTTCTTAGGTTTTGACGGCAGTAGTCTCTTCCATTTAATTATTTAATAAGGCTGGAATTTGTAGATATGACAACAGAATTTTCAAAGTCAAGATTAATTCAGTTTGGACTTAAATTAAATATTCACAACTGATAAATATTTTTAAGCCCAAATGAATACGATAATTCAAGTTGATCTCAATTGAAATCAACAAATTAAATTACGTTTTATTGAATTTTATTTGACATTTGAATTTCAGCTTTTTCTTTTCAATTCAATATCTAACGTGACTCTCTTTATCAATACAAAAGTTTAACAAAAGTTATAGTTAAATTTCGATATTCAAATTCATACATCACTCAATAAGTCGGTCATTATCATCATAATAATCTAATATGCGTATGTATTTTCTATATTTCATATTCTCTCCTTTATTTAAACCTCATTCTACTCGAAAATTATTAATATGATATTTTATTTTATTTTTATCTTCATTTTCAAATTCTGGAAAAAAGGCATTTGATTTGAGTTTCTAATTTTTAATTTTGGTTTTGATTTCTTTTAATTTTCATAACCTATGTAAACCATAAAAATAATTTTGTTTTCTTGCCATAGCCTATATATATTTATATAATTATTTAACATTAATTATTACTAAAATTATAATTAATATTATTTAATTTATTTCAAACTTTATCATATTCATTTTATATGGCTTCTCTAATTGATGTTGGTGCAAGAATTGCTATACATTCTTCTTCAAATATCTCAAGAATAGATGTTGGTCTAAGAGATGTTATGAACTCTGTTTGAGGATCTTTGTTCCTTTAGGTGGATTGTGAAGGTTGAGGAGCTTTGTTCTTTTTGGTGGATTGTGAAAGGTTGAGGTTTTAGTAGTAAAAAAAGTGACGTTTTGATTTGCAAAGGTTTTGACAATGAATCAGTGGGTTCAATAGGTTTAGTATATGATGGTGATGGCTCAGATGACTTTTTAGGTTTAGGTTTTGAGGATTTGGTTGATTTGAGTTTAGTGGTGGTAGGATGAATATGTTGTCTCATCAAAAGATAATTTATTTAAAATACTTTCTTATAATCAGCAGCTTCAGGGCATAATGGTCACAAGTAAATGGGTTGGATAATGGAAAAAGATATAGGATAGGCTCTTTGGACTATTCTTTTTGCATGTTAGCTTCCATTCTTTGAAGTACTTCTTTCACCTTTATGAGTTCTTGCTCCTTTTTTTCTACAAAGGGAGAAAACATTAAAAAAAAACTAAAAATACAAAAGAACCCTAGCTAACGCAAGGTTCTTCGAAACAAAGCGTCATGTTTGTCACTATAAATTTGGTCCCGGACAGTCACTGGGAGTTCCTGCAAGATATGCAAGCTTGGACTGAAGACCACTGCGAGGGAGGCCATTCGATCGGCACCAAAATAATGGTGAAGAAGTCGAGGCCAAAATAATGAATGTCAACATACCTTTGTAGAATAACATCAAGTTGAGCCATTTCACCTTTTAGGGATTTGTACAAGGATTGGATCTCTTAAGAGATTGTATTGACACATTGGTAAGTAGCCTGTGTTTGTTGATGCAGCTTATCAAGTTTAGAATCAATCCGTCGAAAGAATTTGTTTTAGGGCAAAACATTGTCAGTTTGCTAGTTGAAAGTTTCATCAATAAAATTTAAGATCATAGTTCCATAAGAAGTAATTCCTGTGGCACAAACATAAGGAATAGAGATAACCCTATTATTATCACCACTGCGTCTCTCTAGTGAAGGAAAGTCTTGTAAGATTTAATCTTTAACATTTTAAGCAATATTACAAACATAGAATTCATCCAAGAACATTTATGACACAGTTAATTCAACATCTTCAAATCCTAAAATCAGTGCTATAAAAAAAAGAGAGAAATACTAACCTTTCATATTTGTGTAATCTCTTCTTATTAGCAAACTCCTTCTTTACTGAAAAACTTTATCCACTCTTGTCTTCTTCGTTCTTTTCATTGATATAAGAACGTATCTATTTTTTAAATTATGTTCATTTATATCCTAAACAATCACTTCTTACACATATTGAAATAACCTTTTTGTCTGATTGTCGCCTTGCGGTTACTTCAAAAATTTAACCAAGGATTACATATAGCGCAACCTCGGGTCGTTCTCTTTGAGGAACTAAAAGATGAAATTAATTTCCTAAGTAATTAAATGCAATGCAACCTAAACTATGAAATGGGGTTTGATTTTAAACAATTATCGCTAAAGTTTCCAACGAATTGAAATAAACATTTAGGGTTTCTTTTTTGGTATTTTAAAATTGAAATGAGTAATTTGCAATGACAATGATTGAATTAAATAAGAAGACAAACATAAGTAATTAACAATGATAAATGCAATCCTCCAGTTCAATAGCGCAGGCAATAATCACTCAAACAGATATGGGAGTTAAAACAATTAAACCAAGAATTAAGATCGAGCTTTTAATCTAACAACCGAGCCACCTCGAATTGTTACAAAAATATTTTCCAAAAATTCTAATTTACTAACTGCTACCTGACTAGTAAAATAAAACTAAGGATACTAACACCAATACTCGACTTTTACGCAATAATTAAGAAAATAGAATTAATGCCAGCAATATATATAATGATCCAATAATTCAAGCCACCTTGAATAATCACCAATTTCGCTAAAATCTCAATACAAACCTTGACCCAAAGAAAAATAATGAAATTAAATTCAAAATCAGTACAATATAAATTTCTAAACAATAATCCAGCCATAAAATCTTCTAATTCAAAGATATAATCAAACGTAACTCCAAATAATTAAATAGTTATCCTAAGATCTTGGAATTACTAAATAATTAAATAGTTGAAAGGTAAATGCAGTTTGAACTCTCCTATAAAAATCCAAGCTCCTGCCTTTGCCATTGAACCAAAGGATTATGATAATTAGCCACAACAATTCATTGAAGATGTTGCCAATATTAAGCTCCGACGGTCAGCCATGGAAGATAGGAACGAGAATTTTCAGATTTGTGAGAAATGAGATTTTCGGATTTTGGAAAACCAAAATCTCCATCCTCTTCATTTTAAAACAGATATCGCACCTAACCTCCTCCTCTCAACAGCGCATGCCTAATGTGTTTCTTCACAAACCTACACAGATCAAACCTTCATGCACTCACCTTCACATTGTAGATGATTAGTCAATTTTATAGTGTGATTTATAGTCCACCAATACTGTTGCTTCGAATCCCTTCAAAACTCACGCACCACACTTCTGCCGCTAGCCAACACCATGCACCTCACAACCAAATACATCACACACATCCACTTCTATGCAAATCACGTAACTGTCCAAATGTTGCCTCCTCAAGCCACTCACACAGCAGCCCACAAAGATCACGCAACAACTCCTTCAACACCAGCTACCCAGCTCCTTTCAACGCCCACTCACGCTACTATTTTTTTCCTTTTTATTTTGTTTCTCCTTCACCGCCAGCCAAAACTATACAACACAATGCCACACACGCCTCACACACTCACACCTCCTTCAATGCCCAACTTTCACGAAGATGATCAACAACGCCCCTTCCTTATGCACACTCACAACCACGCCTGCATCTCTTCTATTGCTTGATTTGTCTATTTTTAATTCATCTCCAAAAATGACTCACACACCTAGCACCAGTGCACACATCCACTTCTCCTCACACACTAGGACAGCACACACTCACCCAACTAGCCTACCTCCACACCAAATCCTAGATCCACGCACACACACCTCACGTTTTTCTTCTCTCCTAGCCAAGCACCTCCTGCGTAGCTTCTTTTGTCTATTTTTATTTCATCTCCAAAGACCACTCACACACCCAAGTTGCACACACCAGCTCATGCCAATCACGCAAATCACCTACCACCGCATGGCCCCATACTACCTACAAGCACACTACCTTTTGTCCCCTTCTTTATATATTGATGTGACCCTTGCAAACCTCTCATGTTAACGATGTCATTTGTGCCACGCTACTCCTCATTTTTGTGTCTCAACGTTGTCGTTTTTGGTCAAGTGATGCTTGCATTTGTGGTTCTCTTTTTCAGTTGCTTTGAATGCCTTAGATCATGACTTCTTAATCATTTTCAGTCTAATTTCTCCAAGCATTCTATAATAAAAATTATAAATAATGTAGCATCAATTGTTCGAAAATTAATTTATTATAGTTAAACCAAAATATGACAATTTTTGCCCCCATAAACACAAATTAAATGTAAGACACAATAATTCAAATAATATTCAAATAAAGTCATAAAGATCACTTTGAGTGACAAAAACTCATCCAATTGATATGAAAATATATATACATAAATGAGTTTGTCAACTCCCCCACACTTAGCCTTTTGCACTCCTAGGTAATTTATCAGTAAAGAGAAATCCCCAATAGTTAAACTTAATGCAAGTAAATATAAAACCGACAAGGTAAGAGTATGCAATTAATTCAAACAACCTCTATCCCTAATTAACCAACAATCATGGAATGCTTCGGTGTAAAGAAACTAACACAAGAGATATAGTAAGATAGAAGAAGAAGAAACATAATAGATCTCTCATAAGGTACAAGTGTTTCGCTCATATCTCAAATAGGAAATTTTCACTCAATCTACCTAGATTAGCACCTACCATAAACTTGTAAAGACTCTACTATCTCCAGCACTAACATACTATAGATTCATGATCAAGGGGACTTTTTAGGATTGTATTGTTGATGAAAGGCTAATGAATGGATGAAATGAAAAAAAAATAACAAATGCATTGCATGAGTATTAAGAAACAACTCAAAATGAGTTAAAGTGCAGCCATCAATTAAATACCAATGTGCAATATCATCTTTCAAGACCCAATCTTTAATCTTCAATCCACCAAGGGATGCCTTAGTTCAAACTTTAGTCTTTTTTAGCAAATTATTCTCTCTCTTTTTTGTTTTTCTTGTTTTTCTTGTTTTTTTTGTGTGCAAATTTGGCATACCCTAACCCAAGAAGATAAAAATAACAACATCAATTATGCACATTTAATCATGAAGAACATAATGTAACTCATCTAAAACACTTGTTCAAAAAATAATGGAATGAATGAAAGTGAAGGGCTCAATGGGGTAAGCAAAGGTCAATTGAAATAGCTTGTGTTTGGGAAAAGGGGGTTTAGAAAAGAATGCCCCTATCATGCTCACAAATTTAGGTATTAACGTAGCTTTGAAAAATAATCTATATAAGTTCTAGAGGCTAACTAAGCTAGGTAGAAATCACACAATATGAGAAAGAAAAGAAAGGCTTAACATTCCTTCCAACAAGGCTTTATCTAAGATATTTTCTTCCTAAAATCAAGTTATACAACAAAGTTAGTAACACTACACCAAAGGCACTCCACTATGCTAATCAACTAAGAATAAAAATTACACAAATCAAGTGCATTCAAACCTTGACATGCCAATGTTCACATGCGTAAGCACCAAGGATTTGAAAACAAAACCCAAGGATTGCAAAAATCAAGTGAGAAGTGAAAATCAACGTAGCAAATCATTTTCAAAAAATAAATTCAATCAATTCAATTTAGCTCAATCAATAAACATTGCCTAATGAAATCAATAAAATGGCAAACAATTCAACAAAAAGCAATCCCCCCAACATTTAGTCAATACATTGGCCTCAATGTAAGAAAAATAATTATAGGCGAAATGTCAAAAGCAAGGGGAAACTAACTAACAATAACTAAATGAAATAAACAACTAAAACCACTTCCTACTAAAAAGGTTCCCTTCCCCCACACTTATTATGAACTATCTCAGTAGACAGATATCACCGTCAATGTTGGACCCCGATCTTTTATTGGACTTTAGCATTGGTAAATGACTATGAAATGAAAAATGAATAGTGAAAGTGTAAAATTTTGGAGAATAGAAAATCTGAAATTTTGGGCTAAAAGTACCCACTAGAGCATTGAAAAATCTTATATTATGATGTTAATGAAAGACTTTTGAATTGTATTGTATTTTGTATATGTTTGATAAAAAGATGATGTAGTATGAAGTTGAACATGGCCTCGTCCAATGAGTATAATGGTGTTTGTTGTATTTTCTTTGCTTTTGTGAGACAATTTCTGGTTTTGATGTGGATTTGATTGTTTGCTCTCTTAGCCTTCTTGAGTGTCATGGAGGATGGATGATTGAAGTGTTTGTGCAGGTGCTGTAAATTGTGTGGGTGTTTGAAGAATTTGACTAGTGTAAATTTAGGGAAGATGCTGTCAAAATTTTTATTATGGGCAGAAACTTTGACTGAGTTTTTGACCCTCTTAGAGTTTGAATTGGAGTGGAAGATCTTCTTGAAGATTTTAGTTCATGTTTAGAGCTTTCCATTGGTATATAATATGCCATTTTTGGGCTTATGAGTAAGAAGTTATAAGGTTTGGAAAAATACAGTTACTGTTTGAAATGTCATTTTATAAGCAGTAGCTTTAAAAGAGGTTTTACCTCCTTTAGAGACTAAATTGATTTTTGCATCCTTCATGAAAGTTATAGAGAAATTGCATAGCTGTAAAATGATGTTTAATATGTTATTTTTTTATTATGGAATTTGGAAGATTATGAAATTTGGAAGTTGGATGTTGTTTTAGGATGACACATTTTTGGCAGAAAATTTGATTGAAAAATTGACTTAGTTACAAGTTGAAATTGCCTTGAAGTGCTTCATAAAAGTTTTAGATTATGTTTTGATCTTTCCATTGATATAAAGTATGGAAATTTTGGGCTGTGAAATAGGAAGTTATGAATTTTTACATGTTACTGTTACTGTTTGGGAAGAGTATTAGTGGACAGGAACTTTGAGGTGATTTTGGACTCCGGTAGAGGCCAAATTGATTTTTCTGTCCTTCATTAAAGTTGTAGTTTGCTTTTTGATCTTTGCATCGATATAAAATATGACATGTTTGGACCTTAGAGTTGAAAGATAGAAATTTTAGAAGTTGAGTTACTATTTTGGGATGACAAGTAGGGGCAGTAACTTTGATTGGGTTCTTGACCTCTTTAGAGATGGAATTGATTTTTGAGTTCTTTATGAAAATTGTAGAGCTTCCTTGGAGCTTTCTATTGATACCAAATTTGTCAAATTTGGAGTTTAGGAACAAAAGTTATGAATTTTGTAAATTTCTTATATATATATATATATATATATATATTTATTTATATATTAAAAAAAAGGTCGCAGTTCGCGATTGCGACCAGGCCCGACCCGGCTAGGCCGCCCTTTTCGACCCAACCCTCTTCTATTCTTTTACTTATAACTTTTTCGTCCGACATCCGATTGACTTGATTTTTAAAGCGTTGGATTCGTAAGACATTCCTCTACCTCTCCATAAAAATTGTGGATTTTTTTAGATTAAATTGAAAAATATTGATTGAATCAAAGAGAGATGATTTGGTTAAAGTGTTTGAGTTGGATAATTTTTTGAACATGGTTCAGTATTTTGGAAAATTCTTGATCTGTGGAGATCCAATTAAGTTGATTCTTATTGCATAATAACCTAGAGACATGGGGATACAAGTCATATGAAGGCATTGAATTTCAATTTAGCCCCTAAGACTTTCAATTTCTGAATTGAAGTTGGATTTAGTGTTCAGTCTTGGATTAGTAAGAGCTGAAAGTATTTTGGTCATAACTTTTGCTCTAGTTATCCAAATGAGGTGATTCTTGATTGAGATTGAACTAGAGAGATAGGACTACAAATGTTATGAAGAAATTTAGTTTCAATGTAATCTCTAAGACTATCAATTTTTGGATGGAAGTAAATCGCTGAAAAATATTTTAGCATAAGAATAGTCCGAAATTTTTTAGGTGTAACTTTTGGAGTAGTGAACCAAATTAAATGATTTTGGTGGCTTTATGAAACTGAGACAATGAGGAACATTTCTCTAGAATGAAGTTTTAGAAAATTTATTCAATTTGATGGTTAGAAAAATGTCCTAAAGTAAGCATGAATAAAAATAAATTTTAGGGGCAAACTTGGAAGAACACTTAAGGTTTTAAGTTAGAAGGCTTATATGGAGGGGCATAATGGTCTTTTTGCATTCTTTAATGAAAAGAAGAGTGGTTTGTCGTTTAAGTAGAAGAGAGGCACGATTTTGGAATAGAAAGAAAGAACAAAATGAAAGAAGAAAAGAGAGAGGGAGAGCTTCGATGGAGAAGAGAAAAGAGAAAGAAGAAAGATACTAGGGTTTCGATTTTCTTGGGTTTCAAGCGAGATTTTAAGTTGCTCCAAGAGAGAAAAAGATGGAAGAATATGAGAGCTCCAATATGAGACAAGAAATTCCGAAATTGATGAAGAATTAAGGTAAGAGAAATTTTTTACTTTGTTAAATTGTGAAAAGATTTTGGTTTAGATAGCTTAAGAATGTTATGGGTTTGTGATTTCTAATGTTAATTTTGGTGTGAATTATTCAATTTTGGATGTTTATGAATTAGGAATTTTTTTCATGAATTAGGAAAATTAAGAGATGGAATGGAGAAATTGAGGCTTTGAACAAGTTCCAAGCATGGATATGAGGTGGGTATCATGTTTATAATTTGAATTATAAGCTAATTGTGGGTTTTCGAAAAATCAAGAAAGTAAAAATGTTTTTGGATTATTGTTTCAAATGATTAAATTCATTGTTTTTGGAATGATTTAAGAAATTTTCATAATTGATGGTTTCATTGTTTTTGAATGAAGGTGAAATTGCCATATGAATTTTGGATGATGAATGTGCAATGTGAATGGGATTTTGTTTGAATTATTATTTTAATAAATTGCTATGATTTTCGCATTCCTTATGTTTGAATGGTTGAGAATTTTGATATGTGAATTTGTGTGACATTGTGACTTTAAGAATGACTTTATGTTAATTATGACATGACATTAAAATTTAGATTTAGATATATGCCTTCGGGCAATCCGATTTTAAGTGTGAACTGACTGTTATGTGAGTTTGGTTAGGTCCCATAAGAGGGTCAAGTGCACTTATCTAGGCTTCGCCCGCCTGCCCGCTAGTGGCATTGAAACTCCGTTAAGGACTCACATAAGTTCACGGCTACACCGGACCGCTATGCGGGAAGCTGTAGTACGTTTTGTTCACGGCTGCACATGACCGCTATGCGGAAATGTGCAGTACGTTTTGTTTCTGGACCGACCCAAACCAAATTTGTGATGTGTTATATGCTTATGTGTGTTATAATGTGCTACATTCATGTTTTGAAATTGTTCATGAATTGAGAAAATTTTGAGAAATGAGCAATTGAGGTTTTCAATCGTGAAAATTTTGAAATTGATCATGAATGATTTGAAAAGTTGAAAAGTTTAAGAAATAAGCATTTTGTCAAATTTCTACTGTGAAATTTCCATAAAATGACAAAAATTTGAAAAATGATTTTTGCTTATTTTTTTGTTATAAACATGTTATCCAGGAGTTGTAAAGCTCACCCCCTTTCATCCTCATCTCCAAGTATCGAGAAGGAGACCGGATGAAAGCAAGTTATGATGTCTGTTCATTTGTGTATAGGTTGTAGGGTTAAGTTCATTATTTGTAAGAATAAGGTTTTAGACTCTTAATAAGGATTTTGGGATTTATGTATTTCTATGTATTTTGGATTTTGAGATTAATGTTGTATCGTAGCTGGAAAATGTCATTTTTGTTTGGTGATGTATTTCTTTTGGAGTATGTAAATAAATTATGAATGTGTATATAGATTAGAAAAGTGAATTATGGTTTTGTATATAAATTGCATATGATTATGAATGGGTTTGATTGTGTTTGGATTCCGGACAGGAGATCCGATGATTCTGATTGTTGATTAAGAATTATTGAAGTGCTATAGGTATATAAATGTGTTTGTTTGTGTTGGGATTCCGGACAGGAGGTCCGATGAATTGTGTTGCTGGAATTGAGATATTAAAGTGCTTTTTATGTTTGAATTGATAGTATATGGACATGTGTGATTGTTTTTATGGCAAAAGAAAAATAAGATTGTGTTTTAAATTGATTGTTATGATTCACATTTGAAGAATAGAAAAGTTGAGGTTATGGAATTGATGAATTTCAAATTGAGAAAGTGTATTGCTTTAAATGAGATTGACTAAAGAATGAAAAGAAAAAAAATATATACCGGATTGGATTGGCTTAGATTAAATGTCTTATTGGTTTCCAACGCTAGTTTTCCTAAGTTTTTGTGTTTCTCAGATGTCTAAAATTGCCCATAAGTTTGATTGAATCGATTTGTGTTTCGTTTTGATTCCGAGTCAATTCGATTTCTTTGGCCCCTTAAGCTTTCGATTTGCTTTCATCCTCTTTATTTTGCTTTCTGTTTCCATTTAGGAATCCGTTTTCCGGTTGGTCTCCGGTCTCAAAATCGGGGCCCAACAATCAATATAATAAAGAATAAAGGAGAAAGGTGGAAGGGAACAACCGTAGAATTAAGGGGGTATTTGATCCTCATGGTAGTGCTTAAGTAGATGACCATTGACTTGTGAAACATGACCAGTTGCTTCATCCACTAGCTCTACCATTCCAAATGAATGCACCTTGGTAACTTTGAAAGGGCCCTCCCATTTGGTGACAAACTTCCCAAGCATTTGCTTTAACCGAGCCTTGAATTTTAGAACCTTGTCACCTTCATGGAATTCCTTTTGCAAAATCTGTTTTTCATGAATCATTTTTAGCTTATCTTTGTAGATTCTGGCATTATCATAAGACTTAAGTCTCATCTCTTCAAGCTCTTGGAGTTGCATTGTCCAGTTTTCAAGTGAAGATTCAAGGTCTGCATTACATGCCTTGATCACCCAATAAGATTTGTGCTCGATCTCCATAGGTAGATGTCAAGACTTGCCATAGAACAATTAGAAAGGAGACATGCCTATATAGGACTTGTAGGCAGTCCTGTAAGCCCACAGCGCCTCCTCAAGCCTTTCACTCCAGTCCCTTCAGGATGGTTTCACAATCTTTTCTAGTATACGCTTCACTTCCTGATTGGAGACTTCAGCTAACCCATTTTTCTAAGGGTGATAAGGAGTAGATAGCTTGTGATTAACTCCATATTTAGCAAGTAAAGACTTGATTTACTTGTTAGTCCTATTGCAGAAATGTGTTCCTTGGTCACTAACGATTGCTCTTGGAATGCCGTACCTATAAAAGAAATGAGCACGTAAAAACTTAACAACAGTAGAAACATCGTCTTTCCTAGTTGAGATTGCCTCTACCCACCTAGATACATAATCTACTACAAGTAATATATATGAAAACCCAAATGACGGAGGAAACGGACCGATAAAATCCATGCCCCAGACATAAAAAATTTCACAAAAATGCATAGGTCTTAAAAACATTTCATGTTTTTTACCTAGACTCCCAAACCTCTGGCACTTATCACAAGACTTACAAAAAGTATAAGCATCTTTAAATAAGATAAGCCAATAAAATCCACACTCTAAATCCTTTTTAACAGTCCTATTAACACTAAAATGCCCCCCGCAAGATAAAGAATGTGCAAAGGTAAGGATAGAGAGGATTTCATTATTAAGAGCACATCGTCTGATTATCTGATCACTGCATTGCTTCCAAAGAATTGAAGCATCCCAGGTATAGTATCTTGCCTCCCTCTTCATCTTATCAACCTGAAACTTAGACATAAAAGGAGGCACAAAATCAGCGACAATGTAATTAACAATATTAGAGTACCATAGCTCCTGAACCGCCAAGGCAAAAAGTGTAAAATCAGAAAAAGAATCAACAGTAAGATCAAAAGAGTCAACTCCTTTGGTGCCTTCAGGTAACCGAATAAGGTGATCAGCCACATGATTCTCTGCTCTAGCTCTGTCTCTGATTTCAATATCAAACTCTTGCAATAACAAAGCCCATCTTAGTAGTCTTGGTTTAGATTGGGGCTTCTTAAACAAGTACCGCACCACTGTACAATCTGTAAAAACTACCACTCGAGAGTTTATCAAATACTGCCTATACTTATCCAAATCAAATATTATAGCAAAAAGTTCCTTCTCGATAGTGGGTATATCGTTTAAGCGAAGTCAAGTGTCTTGGAGGCATAGGCTATCACTCTAGATCGATTTTCCTCCCTCTGACCAAGCATAGCACCAACTGCAAAATTAGAAGCATCACAAGACAGCTCAAAAGGCAAATCCCAGTTAGGTGCAGTCAGAATAAGGGGTGAAACAAGCAAAGACTTCCAAGTGTCGAAGGCATGTCTACATTTATCATCAAAGTGAAATTCAATCTTTTTTTTTCAACAATGTAGAAAGGGGTAAAACAATTTTACTAAAATTCTTTACAAAGCACCGATAAAATCTCACATGCCTCAAGAAAGATCTCAATTCCTTTAGACAGGTAGGATAAGGAAGTGAAGAAATGATTTCAATTTTGGCTCTATCAACCTCAATCCCCTTTTGGGAGATGTGATGACCTAACACTATGCCACTATCTACCATAAAATGACATTTCTTATAATTCAAAACCAAAATTTTGTAAATGCATCTACCAAGAACACGTTCAAGGTTAAGCAAGCAATCATCAAAGCTATCACCATAAACTGTGAAATCATCCATAAAAACCTCCATATTTCACTCCAACAAATCGCAGAAGATCACCATCTTACACCTTTGGAAGGTGCCTGGAGCGTTACACAACCCAAATGGCATCCTTCTATAAGCATAGGTAACCAAAAAGGCATATAAACGTAGTCTTGTCTTGTTCTGCAGGTGCAATCGGTACCTGGAAGTAACCTGAAAAGCCATCCAAGAAATAATAGTGAGATTTCCCAAATACTCTTTCCAACATTTGATCAATGAAAGGTAATGGAAAGTGATCCTTCCTAGTTGCTTCGTTCAACTTTCGATAGTCTTTGCACATTCTCCACGCATTTTGAACTCTTGATGGAATGAGTTCATTACTCTCATTTCTCACCACTGTGATATCACTCTTTTTCGGTACTACTTGTACCAGACTCACCCACTCACTGTCTGATATGGCATATATGATCCCCGCACTCAACAATTTAGATACCTCCTTCTTAACCACATCATGAATAAGAGGATTTGACCTTCGGGGTGGCTGCCTAACTGGTTTGGACCTGTCAACCAAAAGGATTTTGTGTGTGCAAACCAAGGGATCAATTCTGAGTATGTCCCCTAAAGACCAACCTATAGCCCTCCTATACTTTTTCAACATGGAAACTAATCTCTCTTCTTCAGAACTACTCAGAGAACTGGAAATAATAACAGACAATTTGCAATCCTCAGCAAGAAAGACATATTTCAAGTTAGGGGGAAGGGGTTTCAGTTCTAAATCAGGGGGTTGCACAATAGAAGGAACCAACTTTGGTATATCAAATGCATTTAGTGAGAGTGGTGCGTCCATGTGGCTTCGGGATGAGGATATAAGCTCTGTACAGCGTGTATGTCCTCCACTTCCCGACCCAGTTCCACAATCAGATGACCTGGAAACAATAGAATTAGGTTCAGTCTGATCAGTAGAAGAAGAAAGTAAATCAGAAGTGGGAGTGGTATTAGAAGGGTTTAGAAAAGAAGTAGGATCACTGCTATCCTCTTTTAATATTCCAACACCACTTGAAGGAGAAACTACATTCGTAGCTTGTATAACAATTTCTTTTTCATCAGTTCCTGCAAAATTAAAAACACACACCTTCCTTAAGGCTATCAAGTGCAGAATCATCAGTAATATCAAAACAAAAAGAAGCATCAGATTTTTGCGGAGTAGAAAGCCAACTATCTATTTCTAAACAATAGACATATGATACATCACCCTGACATGCACAAAAATCAGAAGAACAGGAAGATGATAAACAAGTAAGTGCATCATGATGATTCACACCCATATTACAACAGTCAGGCTCATGCACCTCGAGCTCATGCAAATTTTCCACATCATTATCATGGCATGCAATCAAACTAACACCCAAGTAAGAACAATCTTCATAACTATGGCTCATAGCTTCTAAAAGATTAAATTGCACTTCTTGATCCCCAATTCCAATAGTGATAAGGCCTTTCTTCATGTTAACTACGGTCTCAGCAGTCAAAAGAAAAGGCCTACCTAGAATTAAGGTACTCTTAGAAGGAAGCTCATTAGTCATATCAAGAACATAAAAGTCAGCAGGAAAAACAAGACCTTTGACTTGCACAAGGATATCCTCTAGAATGCCTTTAGGGTATCTCACTGTCCTATCAGATAGACCAAGCACTACACTAGTGTCTTTCAAAGCTTCAATACCCAAAGTCTTATAAACAGAGGTCGTCATGATATTGATTGCTGCTCCTAAGTCAAGTAAGGCATGAGAAATATTCGTTCTACCTATGGTACAAGGGATAGTGTAAGAACCTGGATCTTTGCATTTAATAGGCAATTGTGGATTAAATAAGGCACTAACACTCTACCCCAGTTGAATTCTCACTATGTCTATACTTTCTCTTGTTTGTACATAGGTCTTTTAAGAATTTAGCACACTTGGGCATCTTTTTAATCAATTCAAGCAATGACACATTCACCTCAAGTTTTGTAAACATTTCAAACAATTCATCATTGTCTTTCTTTTCAATAATCTTTTTACTAACCAAGTAAGAATTTGGAAAAGGCAAGTCACGAATTTTTACCTCATCACCTTTGGAGTTGGAAGGTTATCCTTCCTCCATTAATCTATTCAGGATAGTTGTTGCCTCTTCCTCATTTTGTATCACTGGTTGTTTTCGAGACTTTTCCATGAGCTTTTTTTCTTGAATGCTTTCAGATTGAATAGAAACTTTCTTAGTTTGGACGTTTGCTTGAGTAATGTTAGCAGGAGGAGAGTCAACTTCCATTTCCTCATCAACCAGCTCTTCATCCTCTTCATTCTCTTTGAAACTCACTTTCTTAGCACCAATTTTCTTACCACTTCTCTGTGTGATTGCATTCAAAGATTTTGGCTTTATCACTGTGTTGGAGGGTATAGAACCACTACTCTTTGCTTTTTCTTCACTCAAGTTGTTGGAGATTTGAGTAAAAAAAGTGTTCAAGTTCTCATGCTTAGTCTCCATTTGCTCCAATTTAGAGAACACATTTTGTAGGCAATAGTCCATCTTATTTCCCATAGCATTCAACTTAGCATCAATTTGTGCCTTTTCTTGATCTAATCTTGAATTTATCCCAGCAATGCCCTTCATGATTATAGCAAATTCATAACCTTTAGAAACAGTAGATGACATCCCTTGATTAGACACCATTTGTTTGGAAGAATTTCCTTGAATGTTTCCTTGATCCCCACCCCATCGAAAATTAGGATGATCTCTCCAACCTGGATTAAAAGTGTTGGAGTAGAGATCCCTCTTCTGATATTGACCATTCCTATTTTGGTAGAGGGCATGAACTTCTTCATATCTGACACAATTATTAGAAGCATGCATCATGGACCCGCAGTACTCACAACCAGTTACTATAGCTTCAGAATGACTCACTGAATTAACTTGCTTAGCCTTCACATTATTCTCCAAAGTATTGAGTTTTTTCTCTACTCGGTTTCCCAAAGCAGCAATTTTAGCAATAATATATTGGGAAGAAACTGAAGAGATATTGGACACCCTTCTTGAGTCTCCAGATTGAGAGTCATTAGTAGCCATCTTTCTGAAGTAGGTCCCATGCAGCATTGGGACTCAATTCTTTGAGCGAACCATTTGCAGCAGCATGAATTGAGGGCTTATGATGTGAAAGAAGCCCTTCATAGAAAAAGTTGACCAGATCATTCTTCAAAATATTATGGTGGGGACAATGAGCTAGAAGTTTGATGAACCTTATCCAATATTCATGCATGGATTCATTGTCTCGTTGCACAACACTAGTTACCTCTTTCTTGAGCCTCGAAGTCTTAGAAACGGGAAAATACTCATCTAAGAATGCTCCTCTCAATTGATCCCAAGTTAATGTGGTAAAATGTTGAGTTAGTGTATAAAGCCACTCCTTAGCTTTTCCTTCTAAGGTGAAGTGGAATGCTCGCCTCAATACATCTTTAAGATTTGCCGTGGGTGGTTTCATAGAAGAACACACCATATGCATAGTCTTCAAATGCCTATGTGGATCATCACCTGCAAAGCCATGAAATCTAGGTAAGGAAGAAATTAACTTTAATTTCGAAGTTCACATCATCAATATAAAAGCCATAAGGATCATAATTAACATTGGAATTATTAATCTCCCTCATGCTTCTATTATCCTCACCATTATTCCTTATGTTGTTCTCACCATGTCCATTGTTCCCATTAGGCCCAACAGGTTTATTATTACCATTATCACCATACATGGTATCTTACTCCAATTCAAAGTCACTAGTAGACAAGTGTTCACTAGAATTAGCTCTCTCGCTAGGTTTTTGTTCACTCGATGAAAAACTTGACTCTTTTGAAATATATTCTTCCTCAATAAGAAATTGACTTGCCCTCTCTATTATCTTCTCTCTTCTAATCTTTTTCACTAACCTCTCAAGTTCAAAATTTAAAGGATTAAGAGGTAAAGCCCTATCACTCCTAGGCATAAAACAATAACAATAAGAACGAGGTGTAAAACTGACTCACATAACAAGATTCAAGTAAAAGAAAAAAAAGAATCTAATGAATGCAAGTGTATATGTGTATGAATGTGAATATGGATGACAATGTACTTTGTACTGTATGAAAGAGATTGAAAACCTGTAATATGCACAAGTAATCAAAGAATGTCAAAAATTGTACCAATATGTAATAAAAAAAACAATCCAAAACTTTTATCTAGCAAAGAAAAAAAATGCAAGTATGAGCCTCAACACAAAAATCCCAGCCAAATGTTACTTGACACTTAGTTACAAGGAATCAATTTCATGGTTCCCCAGCAACGGTGCCACTTGAAATAACATTTTTGTCTGATTGTCGTCTAGGGGTTACTTCAAAAATTTAACCAAGGATTGCATATAACGCAACCTCGGGTCGTTCTCTTTAAGGAACCAAAAGATGAAATTAATTTCCTAAGTAATTAAATGCAATGCAACCTAAACTATGAAATGGGGTTTGATTTTAAACAATTATCGCTAAAGTTTCCAACGAATTGAAATAAACAGTTAGGACTTTTTTTGGTATTTTAAAATTGAAATGAGTAACTTGAAATGAAAATGAGTGAATTAAATAAGAAGATAAACACAAGTAATTAACAATGATAAACGCAATCCTCCAGTTCAATAGCACAGGCAATCATCACTCAAACAGATATGGGAGTTAAAACAATTAAACCAAGAATTAAAATCTAGCTTTTAATCTAACAACTGAGCCACATCTAATTGTTACAAAAATATTTTCCAAAAAATTCAATTTACTAACTGCCACCAGACTAGTAAAATAGAACTAAGGATACTAACACCAATGCTCGACTTTTACGCTGTAACATCCCACCCTCTACTGGAAGGGTAAAATAGGAAATTTGTCATACGATGTGATTGATAGGGAATTATTTAGTACTGTTCATGCATAATAGGATTGATACACAGTATCAATTGTGCACATGGAATTACTGTCTATGCATTCATGATAATTCCCGGTAATTGGGCCTAAGACAATTCTATTGGGATTAACGTGTTTAGGAGGTTTGAAAATTTATTCTGAGTGCGCCATAAATTGTTTTCTATTTTAAGAGATTTTTAGAAATTTTTCTGGATTTTTCCGGAGAAAATTCCCGGACCGATAAAAAAATTAAAAAAAATCGCCAATTGGCGAAACGGTCGATTTTCGGTAGCGAAAAGTTCTACCCAATGATACTGTATTATTGGGTATATTATTTTGGGATTGAAATTAGGGTCATTGGAGTTGATTGAGTTAGGTTTTGATCTGGATTAAAGAATGAATATGTTGACTTTTCTTTTTACACCTTTGACCAATGATATCTTGCCACATTTGCCTCCATTGAATGCTTCCCTATCCTTTAATTTCGGTGATGCTTTAAGAAGGAAAGAATGAATTAGTTGTTTCATTTTCTCCATAACCGAAAATGGGGTGGATTTGATGAAAGAATTAAAATAGTATTATGTGGACTTTTCTTTTCAACCTTGGATCAATGACATTTTGCCACCTTAAGCCTTCATTTAATGCTCTTTATCCTCCACTCAATTGTTCCTATCGGCTTTGCTTAAGTGTAAGAAGCCAAAGGCATTTTGTTTGCTACTTTCTCACATCAACCGAAAAACCTAGCCTCTCCATTCCCATCTATCGATCTCTCCTTCTTTTCTCCAAGCAAATTCAAGATTTCTCTTCTTACAACAAAGTTAGGTGTTTGCAATGATGAAGAGATGCATGCTTGGTCTTAGTAGAAGTGGTTAGTGAAGGGAGAAAAGTAAAGAAGTGAAAGGAATTCAAGGTTGAAAGCTAAATAGGTAAGGTTTCTTTTAAGTTTTTTTTTATATGATATTTTCCTTCGGTATTAAATGCCATGGTAGTTAGGAGTTATGCATGAAAGGTTTGGAGCATCTATTATGTTTGTGGATGCATTAACTTGATGTCTATTGTTGTTTAAAATGATGGGTATAAGGTTAGGGTGGAGCAAGAATTGGAAGTAGTATGATTGAATGGTTTTAGCTTGATTGTAAGTGCATTTTGATGATGAATTGTGCATAGGAATTGAGGAATTAATGCTGCCAACTTTTGTGTAAGTATACAAATAAATGTTGTGTTGAGTTTGTGGCTGAATTGGAAGTGTAAATGAAGGTATATTAATGTAGGTAAAGTGATAGAGTGGAAGAGGATGAGATATAGATGAAATCTGGAAAATTTGGTGTTTAACCTAGTGAACTGTTTTGATCATATCTAATTATGTAGGAATGCAAATGAGGTGAGGTTTGTGGTCACTTAAACTTTGGGATGTTGGCTACATTTTTGTGTGAAATAGGTGTTGTCTAATTTTAACTTTAAGGGGTTGCAATATGGCTTGGAAAGTTACTGTTCTTAACTGGAATAAACAGTACCCGAAATCATACCTTAGAGTTTTGCTAATTTTTATGAATTAATTGAGAAGGAATTAGAACAAATGGACTAAATGAAAGTTGAAGCCTATTAAGTTAGCTTTCCATTTCCACTGATCTTGCTAATTTTCGAGTTGTATATTGGGAGATATGAACTGATTTCTATTGATTGGTTTTATGCTTTTTGGAGAAACCTAGTCAAAGTGTTGATTTTGTGAGCTTTCTGTTTGGGAGCAATTTTAACAATTTATGTGAACTGAATTGGTGTGAGTGATCTTCTGAAAAGTTGTAGGGGAAGAAATTATCTTGAAAATGATATATGGCATGTAATCTTTAGAAGTCAGAGTTGGGAGTTATGATTTTGCAAAAACTGATCCTACATTAGGATGTGAATGGCTGATCATGGCAGTAACTTTCATAATGGTTTTGAAATTGTTAGAAATCGAATTAGAGTTTGAGTTCTTCATGAAACTTGAAGTTTGTGATCTTATCGTTTCAGGGATATAAGATAGTGAATTTGGTGACATTTGTGCTAAGAGATATGTTGTTTGGGAAATTACTGTCCAGATTAGTTGATTTCAGTAGGCAGGTTCTTTGTGGAATTGTTTGACATTGTTAGCAAGTGAATCTGATTTTGGATTGTTCATGAAAGTTATAGATAACATGGTGATCTTGATGAGCATATTTATTGTGTAATTGTTGACTGAAGAATCAGAGAGTTACTGAATTTGAAATGTACTGCTCTGTTTTGATAGGTTTTGAGTGGGCAGTAGGTTTAAGTGGATTTTTAACACCCTTAGGGGTGAAATTGATTTTTATGGTCTTCTTGAGAATTGTAGAGCTTTTCTTGAGTTTTCCAACAAGCTATAGTTTGTATTTTTCCGAATTGTGTGCTAAGAATTATAAAGGTTGGAAATTTGGATTGAAAACTGGAAAAAGGGCAAGGAAGGCACATATATATATATATATATATATTAGTATTTTTGTTATTATTTGGCATTAAGTGACCCGATTGTTTCTTTTGTCAATATCTTTTCCTTCCGACGTCCGATTGACCTGATTCTTGAGGCATCGGATTTGTAACATATTGAATTTCATTTTGTGAGAAATTGGGAATTTTTAGACGAGAAATTGACGTGGCCCCGGGTAATGGAGCTTTTAATCACTGTTTTGTTTAATTGGGGACCTATAGAGATCCGAATTACGCACCGTCAGCGCCAATAGGTTTCTAATTTTTAGATGGATTTTTCAGAGGAAAAAAAATGAGATTAGGGCCGGGAATTTATGAACATGCATATTTTTACCTACATGTGCATCAGTAATTCATTCGGATTGAATCGTTAGTGATAGTTACCTTCTCTGATGCTTAGGCACAACTGGAGCGTCGATCGACCGATGTGACAAAGGCTTTCCGACAATGGCTCGGAAGTAAGATGTGAGTAACCTAGTTGGTTTCTCAAATTCCTGATTGCTTACATGCTCTACGTGAATTACATGCAAAGATGAATTGTATGACTACTGTATGATTACTGGCATGTATTGGATTGAATTGCATGCTTTTCTTGAATCGAATCAGATCATTATATGACATTTGAGATCGATATCGGGCTTTTATAGCCATATACTGTGGACTACTGAACACTGAATTACTGACTACTGAATCACTAAACACTGCATTGCATGCATAAATGCATGATCATATAATGGACGTGTCCCAAGTTGCTATTATCACTGAAAAGAGCCTCGAGCTCGAACACTGTACTGACCGGGCCTCGAGCCCGAGGGGAGAAATCCCTGACGCGTCCCCCATCGAACACCGATCGATCACTGGGCACAATCTTGAATAAGCGGAAAGAGTCTCATATGCATTATATACATGATATTCAATTGCCAAATTATGTGACGATTCTCGAATCGGGATGCCATAATTTCATCAGAAATTGTGATGTGATATCGTGAACTGCTTTGTGCTATTGTACATTTGTTACTTGATACCGTAAACTGTTATAAACTCAGAAATTGTTTTGTAATACTGTCAAATTGAATATTACCGTGTCGTCTTTGTACACATTTTGTAATGCATTATTTGAGTGAACTATCGATGATGGTTTCTCACTGAGTTCGCAAAACTCACCCAAAATTTGCACCTATTTTTTAGGTCTTGAAGAGTACCCCGTTCGACGCGGGAGTATGTCTACTGTAGGCAAGTGAAGAATAGGGGTCGGGATCAGTTCGTGTCTGCATTAGTGTCTTATCGAATTGTATTTCGCAATCACTGTATAACAATGCTTTTTATTTCTACTGAGCCCATTGTGGTTTTAATGTTTTACTCATTGACTGATTGTAAATTATTCTTGGATGACTGTAATAACTGAAACTGGTTTATTATGAAAATGGCTTTTAGTTACTTACTGTTTTTGCCGCGCTAACGTGGAATCAATGGTTTCAAAAAAAAATGTATACTGAATTTTAATCGACTAATGTAGTACGCTACTCTCGCGGGGCACGGACTCGGATATCACCAATGATATCGGATTTGGGTCACTCGGGAGTGGGGTGTTACATTTAGGTGGTATCAAAACCCAGTAGTACGTAATGTATCTGGGCACAGTCTGAAACATAGGTCAAGTTGTATGCATTTGAGTCGTGTCGTTGCAGACCGTGGTAACTGATCCCTAGTATGAGACGCACGAGGATAAATCCTATGTGTGCATACGTGTTAAGTGACTAAGTGAGAGAAAAGTGAGACCGTATTAGACTGTGAGCCCATGAATGTGTCTGGGCATTGAGGAATGGGAAAAAGGAAACATAAATAATGATAATTATAATGTATTGTGGTTTGTGTGATTGATTAAGGAAAGATTACGGCGATAGAGAACGAATATGTTAGGCCGTAGTAAAAGTTAAAGTTCGGGAGTGAGAGCTCATTCGTAGATGCGATGAAATGGGAAATATTGAAACCGAGTAAAACGTAGATGGTTTGATTAGGCAAATATTGATTCATCAGATACACCTATTGATGTTAGACATCGGTAGATATCATAGAGAGATGATGATAGTGAGATTGTAATAAGAGCAATATTGCATCAGTAATGGTTTACCTAGAATCGAAAGAGTACCTAGTAGGTAAGAAAAAGTAGACATGGTGAGATAAAAGTGTACAGATAAACTGAAATGAACTCGTGAAACGGGAAGGATCTTGAACGCATAAGTGTGAGACTGAAATGGTTATGCGAATATTGTGATAAGGGTTTGGAAATCAGTATAATAAAATCGTAAGGGAAAAAGACAGACTGACAATTTTTACTGATTGTATATCGGGAAATTTTGGATTGGTTGAATATGTGGATTTGGACACAGAAATGATAAATGGATGGGTAAAGTAGATAAATGGATGGAGATACAGTGGAGTTGTATCAACGAATTTGTCGGGTATTGGGGATTGTGAATACTAAAGAGGTACGTGGTAATAAGGAGATGACAGTGTATAAATCAAGCTGTTATGACCTTACAAGGTCAAGCCTGCATGTGACGGATATGAAAATAAAATGATGAGACATATAGTTCAATGATATGTGGAAAATGAAACAATGATAGTGATACATGAAAAGAGTTTTCGCATTTACCGTTGGGAGTATTTATTAGATAGTAAAGTTGATCGTGATTAATGAAACGTATGTGAAAGATATAAGAAGAAATAAAGAATGATTATGGAATCAGTCCTCTATTTGAGGATCAATATAAACAGAGAGGAGTATGGTGAAAGTCTAAATGGTATAGGTTACTAATTGGTCTCCGGATAAAATGAAATATGTTCTGGTGATGTGTAGATTACTGAATAAGTGTTGAAGAAGTGTTTAAGTGACTGTCGCATGGAACCCTAGTGCAAGGAATGTTCTGATCTTTAATTTATGGCATCAAATTGTTCTGATTGAGCTAGTGCGTATAGTTAAGAATGATTAAAAAGCAATTAGGGACACTAATTGGCTAATGAGATTTCGTGAACAGTATTATGACGGTAGCAAGACTTATGTGAATGACTAGAATAAAACGAGAGTATGTATGTATTAAATCAAAATGTGAATTGGAGTCATGTCTCAAGAGGAGACTTAGGCATACTACTGAGGTTTTATGCATTGTGTGTGTACGGGAATGTAAAGTATCCAATGACAGAAATGGAATGTTGATTAGAGGTGATCCTATTGCAATGTGAAACCATATGTGATGCAAAACTGTTGGGAAATCTTGATATATAAAATACTCAAATGAAGTGGAATTTATGGAAGTCCAAGTACGGATGATTAGGTATTGGCATATATCAATGTGAATGACAGAAAAATAATTGAAAAGAGAAAATGGTTAACGACAAGAAATCCGAAAGGAAGACTGACAATGACGTGGTGTAGTGTTACCTTCATAAAGGGATCGCAAATACACTATTTGTGGACTCAACAAAAAAAAAGTTGAATGATGTATGGTAAAATTAATAAAACCCTAATGGGAAATTTTGTGAAGTAAGCAAATGTGGTGACTATGCTTATAAACGGAATGTGTTGGAAAGTGTTGAACAGTGAAAAGTAATATGAATAAGTGAAGAATTTGATACTGAGGATAAGCATACCATTGGAGAGTGGGCAGTGTGTGATGAACTGAAACAATATGTTAATGGTATAAGATAAATCGAACTGACGTTGATAAATGGTATTGGAGACTTTAGATTCCTAAAAGGATACATTGTTAATTCGAGGAAAAAGACGGGTATAAATGACTACTGTACTGACAATTCTGAAATGAACAGATAGTTCTGATTACTAAACTCAAATAGTGAACTGATAAGGTCGCATTGAACAGATCAATTACAGATATTAGGATTTCCAATGAATATCAGGTAGGTTATGGCTAACTGTGAAGTATTTCTGGAAACTTGAGATACTGGATAAAGGTAAGGAATGGTTAAGAGTGCTGCTGGATTTAAAGTGGTGAGTCCGAAAAGGAGTCTGAATATGCGAGTGAAATCGGGAAAACAATATTGAATGATTTAAAGAAGAGGTATGGGTACCCGATAAAAAGTGTTAGAACAAGAAAGTGAATAGTCGAAGCTAAACATTCTCGTAATCATATGCGAAAGGTGAAATTGAATAACTGTGGGTATAGAATGAAATGATTATTGATTCAAGTGCTTATAGGTGTAAATGATCAACAGGAAAAATGTTTGATTATGATCGTGTTATCGAGTTCTGATTTACTGTAGGGATATACTGCTACACTGCACAATGCCTAACGGGAGTCAAAGACCATAATAGATTTGAGACTGTGATGAGTGAGACAAAGGAAAGTGACTTAGGAAAACTGAATGGGTTAGTGGAGGTAAAACAGGATCGGACAAATGAATTAGCGTAAAGTACATATCCAAATAGAGTGTGTGAATACTATAGAATAGTGAATTGTCTAAAGAGAATTGAAGTTAAACAGGAAGGTAAAATTAGTAATCTAGACTGGATGGATAACACGTGATAAGTGAACATGTTAGGAAATAAGGAAATGAATCATAGCAGCGGAATAAAAGGTAATAGCTACTCTGAAAATGGTAAGTGAGATAGTTAAGAGAGTGAGATCGCCAACCCATACCTTGTGGAGTCTGTTTACCGTGACGAGTGATAAGGAATTAGCCAAATAAGTGACGGAACCACTGACTGACTATGGTTACTGTGACCGTTCGGAAAATGAATTATGGAACGGAAAAGTGTATGGGACATGTAGAAACATATGATTACTGTCATACTGAACCGTTGATTGAGAATTTCGAGGACGAAATTTTTATAAGGAGGGGGGGATTGTAACATCCCACCCTCTACTGGAAGGGTAAAATAGGAAATTTGTCATAGGATGTGATTGATAGGGAATAATTAGTACTGTTCATGCATAATAGGATTTATACACAGTATCAATTGTGCACATGGAATTACTGTCTATGCATTCATGATAATTCCCGGTAATTGGGCCTAAGACAATTCTATTGGGATTAACGTGTTTAGGAGGTTTGAAAATTTATTCTGAGTGCGCCATAAATTGTTTTCTATTTTAAGAGATTTTTAGAAAATTTTCTGGATTTTTCCGGAGAAAATTTCCGGACCGATAAAAAAAATAAAAAAAATCGCCAATTGGCGAAACGGTCGATTTTCGGTAGCGAAAAATTCTACCCAATGATACTGTATTATTGGGTATATTATTTTGGGAATGAAATTAGGGTCATTGGAGTTGATTGAGTTAGGTTTTGATCTGGATTGAAGAATGAATATGTTGACTTTTCTTTTTACACCTTTGACCAATGATATCTTGCCACATTTGCCTCCATTGAATGCTTCCCTATCCTTTAATTTCGGTGATGCTTTAAGAAGGAAAGAATGAATTAGTTGTTTCATTTTCTCCATAACCGAAAATGGGGTGGATTTGATGAAAGAATTAAAATAGTATTATGTGGACTTTTCTTTTCAACCTTGGATCAATGACATTTTGCCACCTTAAGCCTTCATTTAATGCTCTTTATCCTCCACTCAATTGTTCCTATCGGCTTTGCTTAAGTGTAAGAAGCCAAAGGCATTTTGTTTGCTACTTTCTCACATCAACCGAAAAACCTAGCCTCTCCATTCCCATCTATCGATCTCTCCTTCTTTTCTCCAAACAAATTCAAGATTTCTCTTCTTACAACAAAGTTAGGTGTTTGCAATGATGAAGAGATGCATGCTTGGTCTTATTAGAAGTGGTTAGTGAAGGGAGAAAAGTAAAGAAGTGAAAGGAATTCAAGGTTGAAAGCTAAATAGGTAAGGTTTCTTTTAAGTTTTTTTTTTATGATATTTTCCTTCGGTATTAAATGCCATGGTAGTTAGGAGTTATGCATGAAAGGTTTGGAGCATCTATTATGTTTGTGGATGCATTAACTTGATGTCTATTGTTGTTTAAAATGATGGGTATAAGGTTAGGGTGGAGCAAGAATTGGAAATAGTATGATTGAATGGTTTTAGCTTGATTGTAAGTGCATTTTGATGATGAATTGTGCATAGGAATTGAGGAATTAATGCTGCCAACTTTTGTGTAAGTATACAAATAAATGTTGTGTTGAGTTTGTGGCTGAATTGGAAGTGTAAATGAAGGTATATTAATGTAGGTAAAGTGATAGAGTGGAAGAGGATGAGATATAGATGAAATCTGGAAAATTTGGTGTTTAACCTAGTGAACTGTTTTGATAATATCTAATTATGTAGGAATGCAAATGAGGTGAGGTTTGTGGTCACTTAAACTTTGGGATGTTGGCTACATTTTTGTGTGAAATAGGTGTTGTCTAATTTTAACTTTAAGGGGTTGCAATATGGCTTGGAAAGTTACTGTTCTTAACTGGAATAAACAGTACCCGAAATCATACCTTAGAGTTTTGCTAATTTTTATGAATTAATTGAGAAGGAATTAGAACAAATGGACTAACTGAAAGTTGAAGCCTATTAAGTTAGCTTTCCATTTCCACTGATCTTGCTAATTTTCGAGTTGTATATTGGGAGATATGAACTGATTTCTATTGATTGGTTTTATGCTTTTTGGAGAAACCTAGTCAAAGTGTTGATTTTGTGAGCTTTCTGTTTGGGAGCAATTTTAACAATTTATGTGAACTGAATTGGTGTGAGTGATCTTCTGAAAAGTTGTAGGGGAAGCAATTATCTTGAAAATGATATATGGCATGTAATTTTTAGAAGTCAGAGTTGGGAGTTATGATTTTGCAAAAACTGATCCTACATTAGGATGTGAATGGCTGATCATGGCAGTAACTTTCATAATGGTTTTGAAATTGTTAGAAATCGAATTAGAGTTTGAGTTCTTCATGAAACTTGAAGTTTGTGATCTTATCTTTTCAGGGATATAAGATAGTGAATTTGGTGACATTTGTGCTAAGAGATATGTTGTTTGGGAAATTACTGTCCAGATTAGTTGATTTCAGTAGGCAGGTTCTTTGTGGAATTGTTTGACATTGTTAGCAAGTGAATCTGATTTTGGATTGTTCATGAAAGTTATAGATAACATGGTGATCTTGATGAGCATATTTATTGTGTAATTGTTGACTGAAGAATCAGAGAGTTACTGAATTTGAAATGTACTGCCCTGTTTTGATAGGTTTTGAGTGGGCAGTAGGTTTAAGTGGATTTTAACACCCTTAGGGTGAAATTGATTTTATGGTCTTCTTGAGAATTGTAGAGCTTTTCTTGAGTTTTCCAACAAGCTATAGTTTGTATTTTTCCTAATTGTGTGCTAAGAATTATAAAGGTTGAAAATTTGGATTGAAAACTGGAAAAAGGGCAAGGAAGGCATATATATATATATATATATATATATATATATATATATATATATATATATATATATATATATATATATATATATATATATATATTATTTTTTTGTTATTATTTGGCATTAAGTGACCGATTGTTTCTTTTATCAATTTCTTTTCCGTCTGATGTCCGATTGACTTTGATTCTCGAGGCATCGGATTTTTAACATATCAATTTCATTTTGTGAGAAATTGGGAATTTTAGACGAGAATTGACGTGGCCCCTGTAACGGAGCCTTTAATCACTGCTTTGTTTAATTGGGGACCTATAGAGATCCGAATTATGCACCGTCGGCCCAATAGGTTTCTAATTTTTAGATGGATTTTCAGAGGAAAAAAAATGAGATTAGGGTTAGAATTCATGAACATGTATATTTTACCTACATGTGCATCGAATTCATTCGGATTGAATCGTTAGTGATAGTTACCTTCTCGATGCTTAGGCATAAACCGAGCGCCGATCGACCGACGTGAAAAAGACTTTCCGACAATGGCTCGAAAGTAAGATGTGAGTAACCTAGTTGGTTTCTCAAATTCTGATTGCTACATGCTCTACGTGAATTACATGCAAAGATGAATTGTATGACTCTTCGTATGATTCTTGGCATGTATTGGATTGAATTGCATGCTTTTCTTGAATCGAATCTTTCATTATATGACATCGAGATCGATATCGGGCTTTTATAGCCATATACGTGGACTATCAACACCGAATTATCAATATCAATCATCGAACATCGCATTGCATGCATAAATGCATGATCGATAATGGACGTGTCCCAAGTTGCTATTATCACCGAAAAGAGCCTCGAGCTTGAACATCAGATCGACCGCCTCGAGCCCGAGGGAAAATCTCGACGCGTCCCCATCGAACACCGATCGAGCACTTGGGCACAATCTCAATAACCGGAAAGAGTCTCATATGCATTATATACATGATCGATCAATTGCCAAATTGTGTGACGATTCTCGAATCTGCGGGATGCCATAATTTCTTGTAGAATTGTGATGTGATATCGTGGAATGCTTTGTGCTATTGTACATTTGTTATCGATACCGTAAACTATTATAAACTCATAAATTGTTTTGTAATACTGTCAAATTGAATATTACTGTGTCGTGCTGTATACAATTTGCGTAATGCATGATTTGAGTGAACCATCGATGATGGTTTCTCACTGAGTTCGCAAAACTCACCCAAAATTTGCACCTATTTTTCAGGTCTTGAAGAGTACCCGCTCGACGCGGAGTATGTCTCACCGTAGCGAAGTGAAGAATAGGGTCGGGATCGATTAGATTCTGATTAGTGTCTTATCGAATTGTATTTCGAATCATCGTATAACAATGCTTTGTATTTCTCTTGAGCCCATTGTGGTTTTAATGTTTTACTCGTTCGATCGATTGTAAATTATTCTTGGATGACCGTAATAATCAAACGGGTTTATTATGAAAATGGGTTTTAGTTACTTACTTTTTTTGCCGCTTAACGTGGAATCAATGGTTTCAAAAAATGTATACTTGAATTTTAATCGATCGATGTAATGCGCTACTCTCATGAGACACGGACTTCGGATATCACCAACGATATCGGATTTGGGTCACTCGGGAGTGGGGTGTTACATACGTAATAATTAAGAAAATAGAATTAATGCCAGCAATATATATAATGATCCAATAATTCAAGCCACCTTAAATAATCACCAATTTTGCTAAAATTTCAATACAAGCCTTGACCCAAAGCAAAGTAATGAAATTAAATCCAAAATCAGCACAATATCAATTGCTAAACAATAATCCAGCCATAAAATCTTCTAATTCAAAGATATAATCAAATACAACTTCAAATAATTAAATACTTATCCTAAGATCTAGGAATTACTAAATAATTAAATGGTTGAAAGGTAAATGCAGTTTAAACTACCCTATAAAAATCCAAGCTCCTGCCTTTACCATTGAGCCAAAGGATTATGATAAATTAGCCACGACAATTCATTAAAGATGCTGCCAATATTAAGCTTTGACAGTCAGCCATGGAAGATAGGAACGAGAGTTTTCAGATTTGTGGGAAATGAGATTTTCCGATTTTGGAAAACCAAAATCTCTATCCTCTTCTTTTTAAAACAGATATCTCACCTAACCTCTTGCTCTCAACAACGCCTGCCTAATGTTTGCTTAATTTCTTCACAAACCCACGCATATCAAACCTTCATACACTCACCCTCACACTGTAGATGATTAGACAATTTTATAGTGTGATTTATAGTCCTCCAATACTGTTGCTTCAAATCCCTTAAAAACTCACGCACCACACTTCTACCGCTAGCCAAAACCACGCACCTCACAGCCAACAACAGCACACACGTCCACTTCTACGCAAACCACGCAGCTGCCCAGATGTTGCCTCCTCAAGTCACTCACACAACAACCCACAAAGATCACCCAACAGCTCCTTCAACACCAGCTACCCAGCTCCTTTCAATGCCCATTCACGCTGTTATTTTTTCCTTTTTATTTTGCTTCTCCTTCCCGCTAACCAAAACCACACAGCACAACGCCACACACGCCTCACACACTCACGCCTCCTTCAACGCCCAGTTGTCGCAAAGATGATCAACAACGCCCCTTCCCTATGCACACTCACAGCCACGCCTGCATCTCTTCTATTGCTTCATTTCTCTATTTTTAATTCATCTCCAAAAACTACTCACACTTAGCACCAGCGCACACATCCACTTCTCTTCACACACTAGGACAGCACACACTCACCCAACTAGCCTACCTCCACACCAAATCCTAAATCCACGCACACACACCTCACGTTTTTCTTCTCTCCCAGCCAAGCACACTCCTTCGTTGCTTCTTTTTCTATTTTTATTTCATCTCCAAAGACCACTCACACACCTAAGTTGCACACACCAGCTCACGCCAATCATGCAAATCACCTACGACCGCATGTTCTCATACTACCTACAAGCACACTACCTTTTGTCGCCTTCTTTATATATGATGTGACAATTTAAACCCTTGCAGACCTTTCATGTGCACGGTGTCATTTGTGCCACGCTACTCCTCATTTTTTTGTCTCAACGTTGTCGTTTTTGGTCATGTGATGCTTGCATTTGTGGTTCTCTTTTTTAGTTGTTTTGAATGCCTTAGATCATGACTTCTTAATTATTTTCAGTTTAATTTCTCCAAGCATTCTACAATAAAAATTATAAATAATGTAGCATCAATTGTCCAAATATTAATTTATTACAGTTAAACTAAAATATGACAATTTTTGCCTCTATAAACACAAATTAAATGTAAGGCACAATAATTCAAATAAAGCCCTAAAGATCACTTTAAGTGACAAAAACTCATCCAATTGATATGAAAATATATATACATAAATGAGTTTGTCACGTACCCTTAATTATGTATTAAACTGATCAAAATTTGGAGAGTTTGGACCTAGATATTCACAACTGATAAATATTTTTAAGCCCAAATGAATCCGAGAATTCATGTTGATCTCAATTGAAATCAAGAAGATAAATTATGTTTTATTAAATTTGATTTGATATTTGAATTTTAGCAATTTTTTTAGTTCAAGATCTAACCAGACTCTTTATTAATACAAAAAATTAACAAAAAATTATAGTTAAATTTCTATATTCAAATCCATACATCACTCTATAAGTGAATATTATAGTTAAATTTCGATATTCAAAGGGAAAACAAGCATGAGAAGCAAAATGGCACGTTCAATATTTATATTACACGAATTCAACTGAATTTGTGAAAGAAAAAATAGGTGTTGCCGTATTGGCGTGTGTCTCGTTTTTGTTACTGTCCCAGTCCACCGAATCAAAACGTGCAACACAACGCTTGTAGACCAATTCTAAAAAAAGAAGAAAAAAAAATCGCTTGTAGACCACATAATTTTAGGTTGCTTGCTCTCCATATAGACGATCTATATAATCCACTTAAGATGCCTGTATCCGACGATATATGCCGTACATGCCAAACAGTTTGTCATTAGTGCTACTGAAGATTTGATTCACTGAACGCTTAGTGACTGTACAGATCGATTCTTGTCCACTCACGTAACCTGGTACGGTACTCTCCTGGTCCCACACGTTTTTTAGAATAGAAATGTTGCATTAATTTTATTTGATCACAGGGAAAAAAAAGGATCAAAACAATGAAGAGTAAATAAAAGTACAAAATATCTTAGTAAAAAGAGAATAAAACAATTTTGTCTCTAACACAGAAGAATTGTATATACAACGAAAATAAAAATTATAATAATATATTTATTTATTGCGTTTAATAATAAGAACAGATAAAATAAATACTTAAAATTTGTGAGAATTAATCCATACTAAATTTTAAAATACAAAATTTTATGTCCTAAAAATAAATCCTATTTTAACACTTGATATAATTATGATTAAATTTTAAAAACTCTTTTACAATGATTCTTTTTCTTATTTATATTTTACGTAAAAAAACGAGAGTATAAAAAATGAAAGAGAATCAGATGCTTGCTCTTTTCTTCGTAAGTGTTTCTTTTACGCTTAACTTACAATTAATGTTTTAAAAATCGGACCGAACTGGTCGGTCGGACCGAAAAATTAGTGACCCGAAGTATAAAATGGTTCGGTTTAATCTTTATTTTTTGTGAATAATTGACCTATTGATTTTACGGTCGAATCGGTAAAAACCTGTGAACCGGTATAAGAGAAAACTGCCTGGTTCACGTAAAATCACTCCCTCTCACGTATCTCTCTCAAGTCTGTCGAATAAAAATCAACAGAAGAATAAGAGGAAGACACCGCCGCTCTTGAGCCTCATCTTACCCACTGACACAGTTTGCTTTATTCAGATCTATCTCCTATGACTCTCTCACGTCTCGCTCTCTATCTCTTAATCTTTCACATCTTATCCACCGCCGCTTCAGACGCTTCTGTTGGTAACTTGGTTTTTAAATCACTGGTTTGGCTCTTCTTGAAACACTGGTTTGGCTCTTCTTGCTAGCTCTTCTTTACTTTTTTGGACTGTTCTAGACCTAATTCTGTATAAAACAAAATGTTGAAGTGGTAGTACTTGATAAAGCACATCTTTGATAAAAGAAGAGTCCATGTGGTGGCCCACCATAAGACACACCATAAGAAAGAGCATAAGAAAGATTTTAAATGTTTACACAGTGGACTTTTCATTTTTTAGCTCTTAAATATAGATCTTTCTGACACAGCATGAATTTGGTGTTGTAGGAGGATGTGCAGACTGGAAGAGTTCGAACAATTACTAAGATATTGTTGTTTGATATTTATAATGTCTATGTTTCTTGACTTGCTTTGTTTTACTCCTGTGGCTTTTTATAGAACAAGCTCATAGTTCAACCAAGACATTTGCAACATAATATTATTCCTTTCAATGTAATTTTCTTTGACCTTATGTCACAATAGGTCACATCAAAGTAGCAGTACTTGTTAAAGCAAATTCTTGTTAAAAGAAGAGTCAATGTAGTGGCCCACCATAAGAAAGATCTTACCTTTTTCTTTTTCTTTTTGCTAAGAGACCTTAGCTTTATTAAACTTGCAGAGGTGCTTTTAAAGGATCAAAAACTTCCAAGGTTGCTTATCTAAGAGGGACGATCATACTTTGCTTCAAATTATTAAGTGTATTTACAGAGGTACCTACATTACTGTGAAGTAAAACAAACATAACTACTTCTTCCTAAGTTATTTTGTTCTGTTTACTGTGCTTCCCCATAACATCTCTAAACTTTATTGCATCTGTTTCTATATTCAAGCTTTGAATTTGATTAATAATTCTTAAAAATATCTTTCATTTCTCTTTTGACTTAACTTTTCAGTCTTTACTATTATTATACTCTTTTTATCTATTAGACTAATCTTGTCAAACTTGTGTTGTGCAGACTACAGAGTCCCTTTCCTACATGCAAAGTGCAAACATCAACATGGATAGTCCTAATGAGGTTAGTTTTCCAAATGATTTGAATACTCCTAATCGCAGCACACAATCATCCGGACAACAATCCACAACGAACTCAGTTAATCCACATCGTCGAAAAACTGATCCTGCATGGGAGCATTTTTCTTTGCATAAAGAGGGTGCTACTAATATATTTACTTGTCTACATCGCTCATTGGTTTTTAGAGGAGGTGGCAGAAATAGAATGAAACAACATCTTGCTGGTGTACCTGGTCAGATAAGTTCTTGTAAAAAGGTTAGTCATGATGTCTGTCAAAACATGTTGAAGTCATTAAGGCAAGTGTAACAAAAGAAGCAAAATGAGGATTTGAATGAAGCATATGGTGATCAACCTGAATCTCAAGAGGAAATTCAAGATCTACAACAAATGTGTTCAACTAAGAGACAACCACTTGGTAAACGCAACGAGAAAAGGAAAGCTGTTGATATGGAAAGATATTCATATTTTGCTCCAAGGACAACTCCAGGGTCTCAACTAAGTTTGAGAAGTGTATTATCTAGTAAGGAAGCAATTCACAAGGCACATATTGCAATTGCTAGATGGATTTTTGATGCTTGTATTCCTTTCCATGCAATTCAGTCTCCTTACTTTCAAGAAGCTTTGGATGCAATTGCTGCTATTGAGCCTGGGATTAAAGGTCCATCATATTATAATTTGAGGGTTAATTTGTTAAGAGATTGTAAGAGAGAATGTCAGCTACTTGTTGATAAAAATCGGGATAATTGGGCTAAAACAGGTTGTACAATTATGGCAGATGGGTGGAGTGATCAAAGACAAAGAACTTTGATAAACTTTCTAGTTTATTGTCCAGCAGGTATAATATTATGAATTTTTATTATACAAGTTAAGCTTTTTAACTTTGTTTTTTTACAGGCATAACATTTGTGAAATCTGTTGATGCTTCAGATATGGTAAAAGATGCAAGATCATTATTTAATTTATTTTTTAAAGTTATTGAGTGGGTTGAAGCAAATAATGTTGTTCATATAGTAACAGATAATGCAGCAAATTATGTAGCAGCTGGAAAATTAGTACATGAATGTTACGAGCATATTTTTCGCTCACCTTGTGCTACACATTATTTGAATCTCCTTTTAAAGGATATTGGTAATATGCCTCATGTTGTAGAACTGGTTTCAAAGGCTTCAAAGGTAACTTCTTTTGTGTACAATCATATAATCTTCTTATCTTGGCTAAGAAAAAGGGAAGGTTGGAGAGAGATAGTGCGTCCAGGGGCAACTCGGTTTGCCACTTCCTTCATTAGTTTGAAAAGTGTTTATGATCATAAGCATGACTTACAAGTTTTGGTTATTGATAAACACTTTACTAGTCATAGATTGGCAAAGACTGCAACACAAAAATCTGTTAGTTCTATTTTGTTAGATAGCAAGTTTTGGAATGATTGCTTGATCATGATGAAAGTTGTGGCTCCTATCATTCGATTTTTAAGAATTGTAGTTGCAGATGAAAGAACTTCTTTGGGTTATGTTTATGAGGGTATGCTTAGGATAAAAAATGCAGTGAAGGAGATCTTTAAACAGAAGCCACAATTATATAAGCCTTACACCGATATCTTCAAGGCTCAATGGGATAAGCACTTAAAGCTTAATCTTCATGCTATAGCGTATTTTTTGAATCCTACTTTCTTTTATGCTGAAGGCTATTGTGAGAAGAATAGGATTGTATCTGCTCTTCTTGATATGCTTGATATAAAAAGTTTTTATGCTGACTTGTCGAAAGGCATTCAAGAGATTCAAGTTTATCGTGATTGCCAAGGAACTTTTAGTCGAGAAAGCGCTCTTAAGGTGTTAAAGTTATACACCTTACGCCCTGGTAACTATTATATTAATACTAATATAATACTTTTTAATTTTAATTATATTCTTTAATACTTTTAATGTTTATTATGTATGACTATTTTGTTGTTTAACAATTTCAATTCTTTTGTAGATGAATGGTGGCGATTGTATGGGGGTAGTGTGTAGGAAAATCCCGGGAGGTACATCACATGTACCAGGTGCGGAAAACAAAAATTTTTGTCGCCGGGACCTTCCCGAAGGCCAGGATCTATGTGTCGGTATGAAGACTCAAACTGAATAGCCAATAGAGACTATCTCTAAAGGTATCCACGCAGAGATCGAAAACCTAACCGGACAAACCCTTTTGACCCGGGAATAGCTAGAACAAAGTAAAGGCTGCTAGACCCTACCTTATTCTGGACAGCTTGGAAAATCGATGGAGGAGAGATGAAGGATGAAGCTTGGAAGATGAAGATGATCGTATGCCTTTTGGAAGGAAACTTTTTCTCTTCTTTCAAAAGCCAAACCCACGAAGAACATAGGCTTAAGACCTTCTTAGAAACTCTTTCTATATATTCTTTCATATCCAATGATACTCATCTTCCATTCACCTTTTTGATTTTGTCATTTAGCCATTTAATGCTTTAATGACTAGGCTTAGTAATGGAAGTTTCTCCATTCTTCCTCCATCCCACGTGCATAGCATATATATATATATTAATTATTTATTTAATTAATTAATCATATATATATATGTATATATATTGTCAAGTGGTCCAAATACATCTGGGTTGGTCCTACCTACCACCGGGTCCCTAGATAGGATAAACCCGAAAACCTTTTTCAGCAATATCGATGTCGCGATCTCATCGGGACATATCTCGATCTCATCGGGATCCATTTAATCCTAATGCTTTCCATAATTGGAACTCTGTCCAATACTATTTTACGGATTCTCTGAAACACTCTTATGCGTGTGACCCTTTAGGTTCCCGGTTATGTTGGCCACTTAGATTAACACTTAATCTGAGCAAGTCATGAGCGGCGTCTAGCAACACATCATGACCCTCAATTGACCGGAAAGTAATTGGTTTGATGAATTCATCACGAACCGCATCACGAACCCTTCCATGTATAATTCTCGTATAATTCATCCTTTCATCATCCTATACCCCACTTAGTTATGAGTATGGTCAACGTGTCAACTCTTACTAGACTAAGTCTAGCCCAGTGATATAAGTTCTGTCTTAGGACTCATTACTTTATATGTCCATGAAGACACTCTTCATGACATATTTATGCTCCGCCGAGACTTAAAGTAATGATCCCGACGAAGAGGTTGTGGTATCTCTTCTCGCTATCACGTAAGTGATGAATCATTTATTGGCTACTCAATTACCTTGAATACCTCAAGCCGCACTCCAAGCACCACCCTATGAGTAACATCCGAAAGGCAACAAGGAATGGAGTCAAAGCACGTAATCAATATCCAAGATATCCTCGAGTACCTCAAGTCTAAGGATACTTGCACCATTGCTATGATGAGATTATCACCGACATTAGAATAGGACATCCATGTGATGATCTCATGGCGGTCATCCAATGTACTTACTACCGCTAGAAGCATCCACATGTCAACTTTAAATATCCCATATTTACGCTTCGAGATCCACCGCTGATCCAATCAAGGAGTATAACATATGCTAGTCTGTCCGGATTAATGATGTCCAGTCTCATTAATCCTATAACTAGGGAGAATTTAGATACTGACATAATTGCACATGATAGGAATCTCAGGATTATGATCACATCATAATTTTCTTCATGCTATGTCATATATCATGGACTTCATTAATTTGATTAAAGATCAATATCAATTCTTAAAGAACATCAAATAAATGAAACATGCCTTTCTTTATTTATTCATAAAGTCCGCATGACTATGAACAAAAAGCGCTAAAGGGATTGCCTTTAGGGCACTACTCTAACAATCTCACGGATCAGACACGCGCATAAGTCGACTTACACGAGTATACAAGTCGACTTATTAGTACTGAATCGGTATAAGTCGACTTACATCTCCATACAAGTCGACTTTACACCTACAAATCTCCCACTTGACCTAAAGCCAATCGCCTTGGTATCTAATACCATAAGCGGTATATGAGAATCAAAATTCTTCCGTGACAATGGCTTCGTCAACGGATCATCAATGTTTTGCTCGTGGAATTCTCTCGATCGCGACATCACCTCCGCAATGATCTCGAATCGATGATATCTGCGAGTACGTGTTTACATCGTTGGTGAGACCTTGGTTCCTTTGCTCGAGCAATAGCCCCATTGTTGTCACAATACAACCGTATGGGCCCATCACGACTAGGAACCACACCAAGTTCGAGAATGAACTTCGATCCAAACAGCTTCCTTCTTTGCCTCGATGCGAAGAATGTACTCGCCTCGATCGTTGAATCGTGATGCGTCTCTTGTTTGGAACTCTTCCAACCGACCGCTCCGCCGCTCGGTGTGAAAACATAACTTTGACCGGATTTTGAATCATCCCTATCAGATTGAAAATCGCATCCGTATGCCCGCTCACTGAGATTTCCATCTCCATATATCAAGAAAACATCCTTAGTCCTTCGCAAGTACTTGAGGATATTCTCGACACCACCCAAAGGACCCTCACCAGATCTCGATTGGTATCGCCGTGACACTTTCGAGCATACGATACATCGAGCCTCGTGACATAACATAGCATACATGATCGATCCTACTGCGACGATACGGATCTCGATCCATGCGCATCCTCTCATCTTGTGTCTTAGACATAGATTTCGAGTGTTATCCCATGAGACATGGGAAGAAACCCTCTCTTGGATTGCTCCATGCTAAACCTCTTTAGCATCTTGTCTATGTACGATGATTGTGAAAGACCAAGCAACCTTTTTGATCTATCTCTATAGATTCTTATCCCAAGGATATAAGTTGCTTCACCAAGGTCCTTCATGGCAAATTGTTTGGACAACCAAATCTTGACTGATTGTAGCATCGAGACATCGTTTCCTAGTAATAATATGTCATCCACATATAGCACAAGGAATACGATTGCAGTCCCATTAACCTTCTTATACACACAGTATTCATCCGGATTTTGTGAGAAACCAAACTCTTTGATTGACTCATCAAAACGGATGTTCCAACTCCTGGATGCTTGCTTCAATCCATAAATGGATTTCTGAAGCTTGCATACCTTTTCGCCATCGATGGAAGTGAAGCCCTCTGGTTGTGTCATGTACACATCCTCGGCCAGATTTCCATTAAGGAAAGCTGTCTTCACATCCATTTTCCATATCTCATAATCATAATGAACGGCAATGGCTAGGAGTATCCGAATGGATTTAAGAATTGCTACGGGGCTGAAGGTCTCGTCATAGTCAACTCCTTGTCTCTGACGAAATCATTTGGCCACAAGCCTTGCTTTATAAGTAATCACATTACCATCCATGTCGGTTTTCTTCTTGAAAACCCATTTGCACCCTATGGGCTTGATTCCTTCGGGTGCAGTCACCAAAGTCCATACTTGGTTTTCGTACATGGAATCCATTTCAGCTTTCATGGCGCAAAGCCATTTTTCGACTCAACTTTTCGTAACCTCTTCATAGTAGCAGCTCATCATCTTCTATGAGCAATACATCATTCTGTTCACTTACGAAATCCATATCTCTCGGGAACAAAGTCGTATCCTACTTGACCTACTGAACTTCGTGTGTAGTAGAAGGTTGAATGTTACTTCATCCGAATGAGTGATGCCTCGAGTTCAGCAATTGATCGTATTCATTTGAGCATCTTGAACTTCTTCAAGTTCGACTTTGTTCCCACCGCCTTCTTGCGGAAGAAACTCTTTCTCTAAGAAGACAGCGATGCTTTGAAACAAACACCTTTTGTTCCTCGGAAGGTAGAATTGATATCCCATGGTCTCTTTAGGATATCCTACAAACAAACACTTGTCGACTTTGCTTCAAGCTTATCTCGATCAATCCGCTTCACGTAAGGTGACAACCACAAACTTTTAAATGAGAAAGATAAGGTTTTCGTTAGTCCACATCTCATATGGAGTAACATCAATCTGCCTTAGAGGGAACTCGCTTAACAAGTAAACAAATGTCTCTAGCGCATACCCCAAAACGATTTTGGTAATCTGTATGAAACCCATCATTGATCGTACCATGTCCAACAAGGTTCGATTTCTCCTTTCAGTCACACCATTGTGCTGTGGTGTGTAAGGAGGAGTCCACTGAAATAAAACGCCATTATCTCTGAGATAATCCAGAAAATGTTGGTCTAAGTATTCTCCACCACGATCGGATCGTAATGCTTTGATACTTTTACCAAGCTGGTTTTCTACTTCATTTCTGAATTGTTTGAACTTTTCAAACGCATCAGATTTGTATCTCATCAGATACAAGTACCCATATCGAGAATAATCATTGATAAAGGTAATGAAGTAATGACAACCACTTCTAGCATGGATGGACATCGGGCCGCATACATCTAAATGTATTAGGTCTAATACTCCAGTCGCTCGTTCACCCTTTCCCTTGAAGGGTAACTTAGTCATCTTGCCTAATAAACAAGATTCGCATGTGTCATATGATTCATAATCAAATGACCCTAAACTGCCACTCTTATGGAGTTTAGCGATGCGTGTCTCATTTATATGGCCAAGCCGACAATGCCATAAGTAAGTTGACTTTAAATTATCTCTTTTATGCCGTTTGGTGTCATTGACATTCATAATTGGATGAGACATATCTAATATGTAAATATCATTGCATAATGTACCAAGATTATAAAGCATTCCATTAGAATTAATAGAACAACCATTGCTATTAAAATTCAAATGGAAACCACTCTATTTAAACAAGAAATGATAATATGTTCTTTGTCAAACGGGTACAAAATAACAATCATCCAATTCGAGTACAAGCCCAAAGAGGGAGAGACAAAACATAGGTTCCTACGGCTAATGCAAAGAACTCTTGCTCCATTTCCAACACGCAGTTCACTTCTCCTTCATGAGTCATCTCATCATCCCCTTAGGCCCTCGTGATATCATTACATATGTGAGCCACAACCAGTATCAAATACCCAAATGTTGTGATCGAAACAGATAACCTCAATGACATACATACCGAAGTAGTTGAGGCATCCGATGCCTTCTTCTCCTTGATGACTCGAGATAGACTTTGCAATTAAGCCTCCAATGGCCATCTTTACCACAATGGAAGCAAGTTCCTTTCGGGGCAACTTCTTTGGTCTTCTTCTTGATGGCGCTTCCCTTTGGTTTCTTGGCCTTCTTCTTCTTTGGGTTCTTTTTCTTCTTTGAACCAGAAGAAGAAGCAGCCACCATTAGACTTGCTTACTATCATTTTTGATAGTCTGCTCAGCTGTTTTGAGCAGATTGATCAACTCAGGTATTGTTGTGGATATTTGGTTCATCCGATAGTTTAACACTAACCGTGAATAACTCTCGGACAATCCAACCGAATTAAGTCTATACTTAACTCATAATCCATTACAAAACCTAAGACGGCCAATCTCTCAATATAGCCATTCATCTTCAGGGCATACTGCATAGCAGATGTCCCTGGAGCCATCTTTGTGGTGAAGAGAAGCCTTGAGGTCTCGAACCTTTCAGATCGAACTTGCTCATCAAACGGCTCCCTAAGATGAAATACTATAGTGTGAGCATCCATGGACTCGTCTTTTCTTCGCACTCTGTGACATCGAGGCAAGCATAATGCAAGTAGCCATGTCATCGTCCTTTAGATGCTTACGATATGCCTTCTGATCCTCATCAGAAGCATCGACAACAGGTGCATCTGGAAGTGGAACATCTAGGATGTATCCCAGTTCCTCAGATCTGAGAACAATTCTCAGATTCCTTAGCCAGTCAAGAAAATTCGGTCCAGTTAACTTGTTGGAATCCATTAGCGAGCGTAAGTTCACACTGGAAGACATCTTCCACCGACCTAAACGGAAAGAGAGAAAGAATGTTAGAATAGGAAAAGATGCATAATCATAAGGACTTGAATGATATGCAAAAAGCTCCCACTAGTTTCATAGAATCCATAACCCTCATTACGAAGCCAAAGAAACAAGATGACATAATGTCCTAGTGGGTTGATATCCGATATTGCTAAGAATGACCTTGGGTTTACCCAACAAGCCACAACTTAGGTCAATCGGTAGGTATCGAACATACCAATTGCATCATCGATAACCGACATTAAGAATGACCTTGGGTTTACCCAACAAGCCACCTTATGTCTCGGGAGGTATCAGATATACCAATTACATCTTAGACACAACTATCGATCAGTGCTATCAACTTGTTGATGCGTGCACTTACATTGGGTTATCAACTCTTTGATGCGCATACATCTAATGTATGCTACCCAATTTCGCCTCTGTCCATGTTGACCTTGAGTTTACTCAACAAACCAACGCTTCTAACGAATACCAACCCATTAATCCGAAAATCACATTTTCATGGTTCGAACATATCCGTATAGAGCGAGCTTGGGTTTACCCAACAACCCAACCCTATAAGAACTCTGGTTCTTACCATATTAATGGAAGGCGTTAGTTTTCATATACCGAGGAGGGATTTCAAACTCTAGACTCCAAGCTGAAGGATTATAGTCGCCAGGATTATATGGAATGATTTGGGTTTCATCAATCACATTGAATCTTTCCTTATAATCATCCATCATCCCTCTTGAGCATGTCACAAGTCGACTTACAAAGAATGCAAGTCGCCTTATGCCCTCGCTTACGTACAAGTCGCTTATATCATGATACAAGTCGACTTATGGCAAGACTTGAACAAGTCGACTTATGTCCTGTATAAGTCGACTTATCCAACAAAATTGCTATTATCTCTAATCGCTAATTCCTCAATCCATGTAATCCCAATTAGCAATACCATCATACCTAGGGTAATATCTGTTAATTTGATGTTCCAATGAACACTTCATTGTTACATGATTGCCATATACAGTCAAACCATACAAGAAAAGCTTGAAAATGAGTCATTACTCATAAATATCCAAACAATTTAGGAAACACCAAATTATCACCCTAAGCATCTCTAGCTAGTCCATACGTTATCAAATTACTTCGGCATAAGTCACAAAAAATTATGACGGCCAAAACAGGCAAGATAATGAAATACACTAACGAGACGCTAATGTGACCTATTCGGCATCCGAAAATTCTTGGAAAACCAACTTCAATCAATTCAGTTTGGCAAGCATACTAAATCAAGATAAATCATTTTCAATCACATTAAAAATGGTCCAAGGTATTGTAACTGAAAAATACACATTCAATTATGCCAAGCAAAACAGTCCCATCAATGTTCACAAAACTTCCAAGTACTACACATTGCTCGAAATAATCATTGAACAAATTTCAATAAATTCTGAGAAACTTACACAGGTTACTAAATGTTCAGAACATGCCTCATGAATTTTTCCAGGATTTATAGCCATCAAAAACTCAGTCAACCTAAGCAACAAAACCGATTCAAAATCTGTGTTCATCAACACAGCTATTCCCAACAGCATAGAATAAATTCGTGAATAAATAGCAAATCACCTTGAAAACACTTTTCCATCCACATAGACATTAAAAAACATCTTATGGACATGATGGTGAAGGCCAATCCAAAAAAAAATTTTCTAGAATTTATTATCGAATTTATACACATGCCTGTTCACAGAATGTGTCACAAAACAGCATCTAGAACCTTAGGGAATAAATTAGCAAAACTATATCAAATCAAATTGATAAATTCTCATATTTCACAGACATATTCTATAACATGTTATGAACAATTATGGGAGAAAAATTTCGAAAAAAATATCCCTATATTAATTCAAAATTTGGACAGCATGCATGCATCAACGTCAAATTCAAATAGGAAGTCCGACCTAGCTAGGGTTTTAGCTTCATACACGACACAAGTGGCTCTGATACCACTGTAGGAAAATCTCGGGAGGTACATCACATGTACCAGGTGCGGAAAACAAAAATTTTTGTTGCCGGGACCTTCCCGAAGGCCAGGATCTATGTGTCGGTATGAAGACTCAAACCTGAATAGCCAATAGAGACTATCTCTAAAGGTATCCACGCAGATATCAGAAAACCTAACCAGGACAAACCCTTTTGACCCGGGAATAGCTAGAACAAAGTAAAGGCTGCTAGACCCTACCTTATTCTGGACAGCTTGGAAAATCGATGGAGGAGAGATGAAGGATGAAGCTTGGAAGATGAAGATGATCGTATGCCTTTTGGAAGGAAACTTTTTCTCTTCTTTCAAAAGCCAAACCCACGAAGAACATAGGCTTAAGACCTTCTTAGAAACTCTTTCTATATATTCTTTCATATCCAACGATCATCATTTTCCATTCACCTTTTTGATTTTGTCATTTAGCCATTTAATGCTTTAATGACTAGGCTTAGTAATGGAAGTTTCTCCATTCTTCCTCCATCCCACGTGCATAGCATATATATATATATATTAATTAATTATTTAATTAATTAATCATATATATATATGTATATATTGTTGAAGTGGTCCAGTCACACTGGGGTCGGTCCTACCGACCTACCGGGTCCCGGTATGGGATAAACCCCCAAAAACCTTTTTCAGCAATATCGATGTCGCGATCTCATCGAGACATATCTCGATCTCATCGGGATCCATTTAATCTTAATGCTCTCCATAATTGGAACTCTGTCCAATACTATTTTACGGATTCTCTGAAACACTCTTATGCGTGTGACCCTTTAGGTTCCCGGTTATGTTGGCCACTTAGATTAACACTTAATCTGAAGCAAGTCATGAGCGCGCCTAAAGAACACATCATGACCCCAATTGACCGAAAAGTAATTGGTTTGATGAATTCATCACGAACCAGATCACGAACCCTTCCATAGACAATTACTGTGCAATTCGTCCTTTCATCATCCTATACCCCACTTAGTTATGAGTATGGTCAACGTGTCAACTCTTACTAGACTAAGTCTAGCCCAAGTGATATAAGTTCCTGTCTTAGGACTCATTACTTTATATGTCCATGAAGACACTCTTCATGACATATTTATGCTCGACCGAGACTTAAAGTAATGATCCCGACAAGAGGTTAGGTATCTCTTCCGCTATCACGAAGTGATGAATCCTTTATTGGCTACTCAATTACCTTCAATACCTCAAGTCGCACCCAAGCACCACCCTATGAGTAACCTCTGAAAGGCAACAAGGAATGGAGTCAAAGCACAGAATCAATATCCAAGATATCCTTGAGTACCTCAAGTCTAAGGATACTTGCACCATTGCTATGATGAGATTATCACTGACATTAGAATAGGACATCCATGTGATGATCTCATGGCGGTCATCCAATGTACTTACTACCGCTAGTAAGCATCCACATGTCAACTCTAAATATCCCATATTTACGGTTTCGAGATCCACCGCTGATCCAATCAAGGAGTATAACATATGCTAGTCTGTCCGGGATTAATGACGTCCACCTCATTAATCCTATGACTAGGAGAATTTAGATACTTGACATAATTGCACATGATAGGAATCTCGGGATTATGATCACATCATAATTTCCTTCATGCTATGTCATATATCATGGACTTCATTAATTTGATTAAAGATCAATATCAATTCTTAAAGAACATCAAATAAATGAAACATGTCTTTCTTTATTTATTCATAAAGTCTGTATATGACTATGAACAAAAAGCGCTAAAGGGATTGCCTTTTGGGCACTACTCTAACAATCTCACTAAGATCAGACACGCATAAGTCGACTTACACGAGTATACAAGTCGACTTATTAGTACCGAACTGGTATAAGTCGACTTACATCTCCATACAAGTCGACTTACACCTACATAGTGCTCCAACATTGCAAAAGCTGGCTATTTGTATTCTTAGCCAAACATCTTCCTCTTCTAGTTGCGAGAGAAATTGGAGCTTTTTTGAACACATTCACACAAAGAAGAGAAATAAATTAGAGCATCAAAGGCTATGTGATCATGTTTATGTCACTTACAACTTGCGTTTGAAGAATCAGTATTATCATTTTCTACTTTTAGTTAAACTTTATTAACTTATTATTATTGTTTGCGATTTCCAACATAGTTATATTTGAACTTACCATTAATGTTTTGTTTTAGGTTGCAAAAAAAAGATAAAATATGATCCTATTGATTATGAATCTATAGACAAACTTGATTTTTAGATTATTGAAAACGATGGATCCCCAGAGCTTGGTGAGGAAGATATTGAAAATGCAATTTATCAGGAAAATGCAATTCCAATAATTGATGAAGCACCATAACAACATGAAGGTTATTATTAATTTACTTTGTAATATAATATTAAAGATTAGATATATTACTTCCAAGTGTAATTTTGTCTAATATTGTTTATTATGAAATTAGGTGATGAAGAAATTGCCGAACAACCAAATTTGGAATCTGTTGAAGATGCTTATATCGGCAATGACGAAGGAGCATTTGACTTTGATCTCAACTTGAATGAATATTATGATTAGTGATCTTTTTTTAATCCCTTTGATGAAATATGACTAGTGAGCTTTGTTATCTTATTTTGTGTTGTGTTGGTGAATTAAAAAAAAACATGTATGTTTTGAAGTTTTTAGGTGAAATTTTGGAGTTTAAGTTAAGTTTATAATTACATAAATAATTAAATAGTATGTTTAAAAATTATCTTATATATATAATATGTATATAATGAAAATTTATATTCATTACTTATTAGTTACCGGTTCGACCACGGTTGAATTCCAGTTGAACCATTGACCCTTGAATCAGTTGCTTCTCCGGTTCAATCACCGGTCCGATTTTTAAAACATTGCTTACAACATACCACTTCATAAGTCTTTTTTAATGTTTACTGTTTTTCAAAACTTGAATGAACCTTTTTCACAACCAACGTTTCGTTATTTCGTTTTGGTTAAATATAAAACCAAAACAATAACAACCAAATGCAAATACCATCTGATCCCTTTTGCTTTCCTTTCTTTAAAAATAATTATCATTATTTATAAATGAAATAAAATAAAATAAATTAATTTTATTTACTTATTTTATACAAGAAAATTTTCACTATTAATTATATTTTCTATGCTAGCAAAAATATAATAATATGTCATATAAATTATTTAATAAATTATCTTATAATAAATTAAATAATCATAAACAAGAAATATTACACTCGAAAGTGTGTGATCACATAGGTTCATCACTAAGGCGGTAGTATTTAATTCAATTAACTACTAATCAAGATTGACGTCTAACAATTAATGTAGCCTATTAACTTTAATTCATAATCTCTGTAAATGAGGAATTGGTTATTAGTTCTTCTCAGGTACTTAAAGATGGTTTTAACCACTTTCCAATCTTTCTCACTCAGGTTACCTTGATACTTGCTTGCTATTCCTAGCGCGTAGGCTACATTAGGTCTTTTACATATCATGGTATATATGATAGCTCCCACTACGCTGGCACCTTACTCATGTGCTCTCTTTCTTCTAGGATTTTAGGACAATCCTCCCTACTAAGAGAAATTCTAGTTCTTATCGGTAAATAACCTTTTTTGGAATTTTCCAAGTGATACATTTTTAAGATAGTATCAATGTACATGGATTGGGAAAGTCCTAACAGCTTCCTTGATCTATCTCTATAGATCTTGATTCCAAGAATGTAAGCTGCTTTATCTTTCATGGAGAACTGTTCAGATAGCCAAATCTTTGTTTTTTGCATGGCCAGTACATCATTTCTTATTAGCATTATGTCATCTACATATAGCACTAAGAAAATAACTATGATCCCACTAACCTTCTTATACATACTTAAACTTTGTGATTTTTATATTGAAGCAAATATTCCAACTTCGTGAAGCTTTCTTCAATTTATAAATGGATTGAAATCGTTTTATTCTCTTGATTTGGAAAACTTTAATGGCTCATTATTCAATTATAAACATGAAACTCACCTTGAATTTCCTTGCTTAATACTTGCTCAAAGAGACCTCTCCCCTTGCTCCTCTTTCCTTCCTTGATTTCCTTAACATAATCCAAAAATTCCATTCAATAGGAACTTCAATTGAGAACCACAATACACATATTCATAAAATTGATCTTAGAATCCTTAAACCCAAACATTTCTTAAGCTATATGAACTGAAATCCCTTTCAAAGATCCAAAGATTAAAATCCAACTTATCTTTAATCTTCACCAAATGAAGAGTTTTTTGGCTCTAATGAAAGCTCTCATCTTCTTCTTCCTTTTTTCCTTCTTGAGCAACCTCAAACTCCTTCTTAAAAGCCAAGGAAAGTTGAAACCTAGCTTTTCTTCTTTCTTTTCTCCTCTTCTCCACGATCTCTCTCTCATTTCTCTCTTCAATTTCGTTATTCTCTTTTTTCATCTTCAAGTCACGATTTTGTTTCTCCTTAAAGCCAAACAACCCTTCTTATTACAATTTTGCCATTAATGATTGGGCAATGACCACTCTACCCTTCCTTTGATGCCTTATAACCTTAATGCTTCAATGTTCTTCCCAAAATTCCCTTATACATATATACTTTTACAAGACTACTTTATTTCAATTGAACCATATGATAAAATCCTACAATCATTTACATAATACTAGCTCCAAAAATAATCCATCAAAACCTCATAATTAACTAGTCTTTCCATATTTACCCTTCTTTTGTCTTTATAACTAACATCTTATACTTCTAACTCCTTGACTAATGATCATGGAAAAATTGAAGGAACTTGATAATACTTCCTTCTAGAAAAATATTTCTCATTGTCTTAATTTTTCAATGACACCAAAATCATTCAATCTGGATTGGAAATTTGAAAGTTATACCTCAAACATTTCCAAACTATTCTTATACTGAAATAATATTTTGTGCTCAACTTCCATCAGAAAATTGATACTCTTAAAGACTAAATTAAAACTCAATTTTATCGGACAATTTGTAGCACTATGTCTCTAGTTTACTCCAAATTAAAAATCATCTCATTTGGATAACTAGAGAAAAAGTTATGACTAAAACACTGAAGCGTACTCAGTGATTATGTTTCAAACTACATTTTCCAGCTTACCACTTCCAACATTTCACATATAATAGTTCTAACTTTCAAGAAAAGTTTGGGGTCCAACAATAGAAGTAACAATAGAAGAGGCTATAGCTATGTTTTTTTATCACTTTTGGTCATAGGCTTTGCAATAGAATGGTTCAAAAAAGATTTCAATATTATGGTGAAATAATTTCTAGAAGGTTTGAAATAGTATTAGAAGTTGTTTCACGTATGTCGATTGATTTCATAAAATCAAAAGATCCAACTTTTAGAGAAATTCCAAGTAAAATTAAAGATGATAGAAGGTTTTGGCCTTATTTTAAATACTGAAGCAATTGATAGAACATGTATACCAATTGTAGTTCCAAGGTCTAATTAAATAAAATATACTGGGAGAAAAGGCATTCCTGCACAAAATGTAATGGTTGTATGTGATTTTGATATGTGCTTTACTTTTACTTGGGATGGTTGGAAAAGCACAGTACATGATGCTCAAATTTTTATAGAGGCTTTGTATAATGATAGATTATACTTTCCTCATCCACCTAGAGGTTTGTAACGGATAACTTTATGCATTGTTTTTATTTATTTTTAATAATTCAGTACTTATTTATTTATTTATTTTAATTTGGAATGTAGGAAAATATTATTTGGTAGATTCAGAATATCCTTACATGCAAGGTTATTTAGGACCGTACAAAAGTGAAAGGTATCATTTTCCTGATTTTCGACGTGCTGGTTTTCCAAGAGGGAAGAAAAAATATTCAATCATGCACATTCTTCTTTAAGATGCAAGAACATTTGGTATTTGAAAAAATAGGTGAAAATTTTTACATCAAATACACAGTTTTTCTTTTTCAAAGCAAGTTAAAATTGTAATTGCTTCAATTGTCATTCATAATTTTATAAGGTTAAATGTTCAAAAGAATGAAGAGTTTTTTTCCCTATGATGAACATAATGAATTACTTCCTACAAATGACGAAATCAATGAAAATGAAGACGTTGAAGAAAATCATTTAGACGAGTCACAAAGTAATGAGATGAATGATGCGAGATAACATATTGTAAATCTTCTTGTATTACAATAAAATGCATAATTTACTGTGTATTTAACTATTTACTCAACTTGAATATTTATTTTGAGATTATAATATTATTTAACTTTTTATATGTTTTAATATTTATTTTAGATATTAGTTTTATTTTCTACAAGAAAATGAGACATCTCTTTAAATAATTTCTTACAAGATGAAAGTGAATTTGTCAAACAATTGTAAAGTAAATTTAAACTTATTGTTTAATATACTTTAAAAGTTATTTACATACATAAATAATTTTATTACAAAATAAAGTATAGTTAAAATTAATAAAGCGCTTTTATTTTTGTGTTGCCAAAAAATCTATCAGATGAAGCTCTTTCAAAAAAGTTGTTTTTTAAATTAACAGTCAAACAGTCAACTAGCTTCTTAGAAAAGTTTTTCTAAAAAAAGCTCTACTGACAAAAGCTCTATTGATATAAGTTCATCCAAATAAGCTATTCTCCTAAACTTCTACTGTTCTTGACGTTCATCACTATTATTTAATACATTCAATTTTTAATTTTTCAAAAACGCTTTGATTGTATTTTTATTTTTATTTTAAAAATAAAATAAATATTTTATTACTAACAATAATTATACATTAAATAAATCTTAAAATACATTATTTTAAATTAAAATTTTATTAATAATTAGTATATTAAATAATTAAAATTATATATTTAATTGATAGTAAATTAAATAATATATATTTTATTTCAGGTTCCAATTCTAGTTAGTTGTTTCCTCATCAAGAATTCTTATTGTAAATTGTAATAGTTAGAAAGTTAAGGATCTTTACTATTTTTATTTGATATTTTGATGTAATTATCATTTATTATGTGATGAAATTGTAATACTTTAAATATTTTGTATCGCTTTTAATTATATATTTTACTAATATTAACTGATTTTTCATATTAATTATGATTATTATTTATATGTGAAATATGTGAAAATTATTGTTAATAAAAATAAATAAATTGTTGTTATTTTAAATTTTTATTATGATTTTTGGAGGCATGGTTAATATAAAATTACAAAATATACAGTATATATTAATAGATTATTTTGTAATTTTAAAAATTTAAAGACTATTTTATAAATTTAAAAATTATCTGAAACGGTATTCAATATTAAACGGTATTCAATATTAATCGATTCCAAGACAATATCATATCTTAATCTAATTTGGTACCAAATTCAATATAATAGTACTATATCATTATCATCGTCATAATTTAATATGTATATATATTTTCTATACGTCATATTCCTTCTTTTATTCAAACTCCGTTCCATTCAAACAAATATTAACATGATATTTGTCTATTTGTTTTATAGTTAAATTTAGTTAAAAAACTATTGGTTTGAGTTTTTAATTTTAATTTCAGTTTTAATTTCTTCGATTTTTCATAACCTACGTAAACTATAAATATATTTTTTGCTTTCTTGCCATAATCTGATTTATTGTAAATTAAATATTTAATTTTAATTATTTATAAAATTATAATTAATATTATTTAATTTATTTCAAACTTTATAATTGTTTTAAAATTTTAAAATAAAATATTTTAATTTCATAATTATTTAATAAATATATTTTATATTAAATTGTTTTAAAATACATTAACGAATAAATTTTAATTTATAAATAAATTTTAATTATTGATTTATTTTATAAAATATAATAAATTTTTACTAATATTTATTAAAACATAATATATAAGAGTTTAAAATAAAATTATTCACTTATTAATCCATAAAATTAATTTATATAATATTTATTTATTATCAATAATAAAATATAACTATAGTAACGTTAACAACTAAAGAGATTTTCGTTTCATTAAAAAATTAAAATAAACATAAAATAAAATTTATAATAAAAATAAAATGAAGCCAAGTAGCTCTTGAATATAAATTGCTACACAGTGTCTTCAAGGGTCTTTTAACTTCAAGATGCTTTCAACCTCCGGAGATCATTAAATCACATTGTTAAAGTATAGAATAAACAAGGCTCGTTGTTTGACTACAGGAGTTTTAAACCTGAAAATCTTTGGATATCACAAAACAATATCTAATTTATGAGTTTTAAACTACAGAAATAAAAGTTAAAATTGAACATACAACACCTTTTCTTTTCTTTTATATATATAGAGAGAGGAGAAAAGGTTTACGAATTTAAAAGTATTAGCTTATTCTCTTACCAAGTCACTTTGATGAAGTTATTAGTTTTTTAGTATTATTGTTAAGGGTATTAGTTTACCACTTGGTAAGATGTTATTTTGATATATTAATTATAATTATCTTTTCTGTTTTGGATATATTTTGGCATTAAACTAAGAAAATTAATGTTTTTTTATTTTAGGAGATGAAAAGTGAAAATTGCATCATATTAGAACATTATTGGTAAAATTTTAAAAAAAGTGGATAGATTACCATACTGGATAAGGTGAAATCATGCCGATTCACTTGAAGAATTGAAACTCAATTAGGAAACTTTAATAGGATTTTGGATTTGTTTTTATATAAGAATCTTTGCAAGATAGTACTCGAGTAAGTTTAGAGTAGAAAAACTATAGAAAAGACATCTTTCACCTTTCCAACCTTCTTCTTTTTGTTTCTTTTGACTTTTCTCTCAATCTTTCATCTTTCTTCTATCTTTGGTATTGGAATAAAAGTCATATGCAGCTAAACTCAAATATTTTGATTCAAAGATATTCAAAACTCTAGTTGTAACCTTATGAGGTTTTGTTCTAAGCTTATATTCATGTTTTAATTCAAGTATTTCTTGTTTGATATTTTAATTTTATGAATAGTTAATATTGATTGATATGACATTAATTTGATGTTGATCATTTAATAATTATCCCTAAATTCAGTTATTCATAATTATTGTGAAGGATTGGTACAAGTAGCATATAGATTATTTAAGAATTTGTAACTATTATAAACAAGAAAACTAAGTTAAATAGTTGCACTTATCTTAATTATTAAATTTAGAGTTTAGTATATTGAATGTTATCATATACAGTCAATTGATGGTAAGTTTTGGTTTGGATGGTGGGTTTGAATCAATTAATTTAGAAAATTTTGAGATTTAATATGGCTATCCTAATATTTTTCATACTAACTAGTTGAATTATGACAATTATTTTTTAAATCAATAATCAATGTTAAAATTAGATGAGATCATTCCTTGAATCGGAGTTAAATATTCTTAAATTTCTCCCTTTTATATTCAGTTGATTTATTTTGATTTTTGTTAATTTTAGTTAATTAGTTAATTAATCAAAAACCCCCACTTTATTTTATTAAGTAAAATTAAGAAACTAGTGTTTAGTTTTATAAGGATTCGACCTGGTTCCACGATTATTATGAGAAATTAGAAAATCAAAATTAATTTTGAGGGCTTTGACAATCCCATTAAAATTTGACATCTTTGTTAGTAGCATTTTACAATTTACTGCTAAACTTTTGTCTTGTATAATTTGTTCTTCTCAGATAAATGAATTGCAATATAATTTAGAAATTAAGAAGACAACACATCATTTAAGGAAAGAAGTGGTCATTCACCTTCAAAAGTGAAAGTTGAAATATATTTAACAGTTGGTGAAGTTTTTCAAGGAGTGGAAGAAAAGATGGTAAATCCTAATACTTGAACGTTGATGGAGTTAGCAACACGAAATTTGAACCAATAACCCCTATACATACAATTTTCAAATGTTAAGGTAGATTTCAAATTAAATTTGGTTTGATTCACTTACTCCTAATTTTTCTTGGTCTTGCAAGTGAAATCTGGTTTGATTCATGTACTCCTAAATAAAGGAATTTCATGTTGTTTACTCTATAATAAGGCAAATGATTGACTATATTATTTCCCTCTAACTTTCTGACAACTTGGAATGAGATGAAAATATTGTTTCTAAAGAAATTTTTTCCTATATCACGAGCAACCAATATCAGAAAGGAGTTATGTGGGAGAAGACAATTCACTAGAGAAAATTTAAATGAATATTGAGAAAGGTTTAAGCAGTTATAGGTTTAAGGAGTTATATGATAGTTGCCCAAACCATCAAATTCCTGACCAACTTTTGATTCAGTAGTTTTATGAAGGACTATTTCCAATAGATATGAATATGGTTGATATAGCTAGTGGAGTAGCTTTGGTAAATAGAACATATGAAGAAGCTAGACAATTGATATCAAATGTGGCCAAAAATTCTCAACAGTGTGGGACAAAGACGGATGAACCTGTTAAGCGTGTGCATGAAGTAAGTAACACAAACTCAGATGTAGATGCTCTAGTTTGTCAAATGGTTGTAGAACAATTGCAATTGACACGAGTGTGCAGAATATACTCATTTTTTAAACATCCTACGAATATATGTCCTACATTACAACAAGACTCACTTCAAGAAGCTAACACTATAGGGGGATTTCATGGTCGACCTCAATGAAAATATGACCCTTATTCTGGTCATTATAATCTAGGATGAAGGGATCATCCAAACTTTAGCTATGGAAATCAAAGAGGGAAACAAATATATTAACCTCACAATTTAAGCAGACAACCTTAAGCCCCTATATATGCTCAATCTCAATCTTCAAATTAAGTATGTCTTTAGATGAAATTGTTAAGGCACTTTCTACCAATATTCAACAATGTCAATAGGAAATAAGAGCAAGCATTCAAAACTTAGGAAATCATATCACTCAATTATCCACCTCTGTTAGTAAATTAGAAGCACAAGCATCATGAAAATTACCTTCCCAAATAATGGTGAATCTTAAGGAGATTGTAAGTGCAATGACTTTGTGGTAAGGATATTCAAGCTAGTCTTCCTTATTAGTGGAGGTAAAAGAGCATGATGAAGGAGAAAAGAAAGACAAACGTCCAACTCAAGAATCAATAAAGGTAAAAGATGATTTATCTTCATCAATATCAATTAATGCAATGTACCTCCTTTTCTTAGTAGGTTGGCTAGAACATAAAAGAGAGATCCTAGAAACCTTCAAAAAGGTGGAAATCTATATACCACTTTTAGAAGCCATCAAGAATGTTCCAAAATATACAAAATTTTAAAAAACCATGCACTAATAAAAGGAAGTTGAAGAACAATAAGAGAACAACAAAAGGAAGTTGAAAGTGTAAACATAATAACATTAAATAATTGCGATTTTAGGAGGCAATCTAAAATATGGTAGTTTTTTTTTAATTTTGTTTTAGTTATATATATTTTTCATTGGCTTGTTTTTAAGAAATTTTTTTATTGGCTTAAGTGGGAAATTAGTATTAAAAGTAAAAAATACTAAATTTCATAAAGCGTGATCACGCCTTATGTAATTTAGTTGTCAATATTAGAGACTCAAAATTTCATAATACCGAATCTCGTCAAGTGAGATCACACCTTATGCGATTTAACTTTCTAACCTTAAAAATCCATAATACTAAATCTCATAAGATGAGATCACCTTATGCAATTTAGCTTTCTAGAATGGAACCCCTAAAATTCCAGAATACTAACATTCATAAGGCATGATCACACCTTATATATATCAGTAGTTTATTTGGTTTTAAAGTAATTTGTAAAATTTTAAAATAAATAAAATAATAAAACAAATGTTAATTTTTAAAAATAAAAATCTATAAAATTAAAACTTAAAATTAGTATTTATAAAAAAAAAAGTAAAACCTTAATTTCTTTTGTTTCTTTTTTAGCACCTAGTATAGTGCATCACATGCTTTACTATGTTCACCGACACCATAGTACATCTCTTTTCAAATGCTCACTAGTCTTCTACTTTATGTTTTACTTTTTTATTATTTTTGTGGCATGTGATCATCTTGTGCATACATTGGGTACAATGTATGATTTACGTGTAGGGGAGTGAGTGTTTATATTATGATGAACTATGTAATTTTTTATTGGACTCATAATATTATGATTCATATATTGATTATTCGTCATGATAGCCTTATACTTTTCTAATTGTTTTTTATAAATAATCCTTAAGTTGGGATACAGTTTTGGTTTAATAAAAAATGCATGAGAGAGACAAACATGATTATTGTTTTTCATTAAATTGTTTTAAATATTTCATTAGTTTTGTTAAATAAAAATGCGCAAGACTTGATACATTTTGACACTACATGAGCTTTGAACCTAAGAACATTTATCAAAATTGTGCTCATACATATATTTTTGTTGTGTGTTATCAAACATATCTTGTTTATGCTAGAACTTACTTTTGAATATATGATGAAACCACATTATTTATGAATTTGTGTATAAAGATGATAAGGGTACTTAGGATAACTATTTTTGACCTAAATAAGTCTACCTTACTTTTTATCCCTAGAAAACCAAATTTAGCCTTATCGTTCTTTTTTTGGCATAATAACCTATTATAAGTCATTTTCACTCTTCTTATTGTTGATGTCGTCCTTAATGATTTTAAGCTCCTAAATTAAAGGAATTGTTTAATGTTTATATTAGTTGATTCAATTTGCATTACTTAGATTTTTCATTTTTTACTAGCCTTAATTCATGATGTTCAAAGCAACCGCTTTAAGAATTTTAGTATTGTCTAATAAGTAGTTTGAAAGGTGTAATGGTGAAATTTTCTGAAAGGCATAGTTTAGCGATTAATGTCAGACTCTCCTACATAGGATTGGGGTTAATTGCTAGGCAGTGCATATTCATCTGCCTCTTTGTTTCAGCTTTTGGACAATGAATAAACACATTTTACACCGTAAAAGCTATTTTTTTTAAAAATGAGTGTTTGGCTGTAAAATTCAAAAGCACTTTTGTTGGCCCCCAAAATTTTTTTGATGAATAAGTATGATTTACATTACTTATAAGGTCTTTATGAAAGTTTGTGGAGTTAATTATTATGTTGATGTTAGAAAGATTATATGATAAAGGATGACTGAATTAAAGTGTTAAAGTTAGAAGGAGAAAACATGAATTGGGGGATTCTGGAAGAAGTTAGATGCGTGGATGAGAAAAAGAGAGAAGAGAGAGAAGCACGCAAAAAAATGAAAGAGAGAAAGAAGAGAAAAACAAGATAGGGTTTCAATTTCCTTAGCCTTCAAGAGAGATTTTGAGGTTGTTTAAGAAGGGAGAAAGGTTGAGGAAGAGGAGTTTCCATTTGAACCAAAGATCTATTCATTTGGTGAAGAACCATGGAGATCAAAGAGGCCTATTTCAGTTAGATCATCTCACGGAGTACACATTAAAGATACAGCAGGAAGAACCTTTGGTACCTTAGGTTGTTTGCAAAGAGGAGAGGCACATTTCAACAAGTGATAAGTAAGGAAATTTAAGGTGGGTTTCATTTTTATAATTAAGCAATAAGCCTTTAAAGTTTTTTCAAGAAATGACAATAAAGAATTTTCAACTACTTTATTCATATGCATTTATTGTTTTTTTTATATAGTAAGAATGTACTACATGGTTTTATATGAATTGTGTTGATGGTTGATGAAATAAAAACTTTGAAAAGGGATTTCTCTTTGAAAAGATACATGTTTATGAAATCATGTTTTCAAGAATGGTTTTTAAAATATCTCAAGTATATGAAAAGCAAGTTTTCAAGGAGTGCCATTTTGGGCAACAAGTTTACTATGTTTATGAAATATGTGTTGTATGGGTTTGTGGTAGTCCCTCAAGAATGTCACGTGCACATTGAATAAGTTATAGGTGTCTCCCGGCTGCCAGCTAGTGACACGGAGCTCCTTCATGTACTCCCTCAAGTTTACGTCTACACATGATCATTATGTGGAAATGTGTAGTGCGTCATGTTTATGGATCTACCCAAACCATTCTGATGTGTTTATGTTATGTTAACAAGTTCATGCATTCATGTTTTGTAACTTGTGGATTTTTGGCTAAAAGTCTAAGAAACATGTGTTTTATGAGCTTATTGAAAGTTTACCATGACAAGTAAAATGTTCTCAAAAGTTTTGTTTATTCTTTTTATAAAATTATTACCCACGAGCTTTCAAGCTCATCCCCCTTTTTTACCCCATCTTCATGTGATAGCTAAGAGATCAACTGATCAAGAGCCTAAGGGAAATTCTCCAAATTTGCTTAAATTGTATTTGAGTTGGTTTTGAGAAAGCAACAGATTTGTTGCTCAAGAACCTTTTATAATTTGAGTTTTTGAGACGGTGATGTAATGTGACTTAGAATGCAATTAAAGACCTGTAAAACTTTATTATTTTACTGTAAATGAAATATGAATGATGTATGGATGAAGTAGGTTCAAATTTGATATACGTGAAGAAGTTATCAACTTGAGTTGATGATTGTGGATCATGAATTGTTGATACATATATATATAAATAGATAAGTATATATACATATATATATATATATATATATATATATATACATATATATATATATATATATATATATATATATATATATATACATATATATATATATATATGTATATATATATGCCTAAGTGATATTGAAGGGAAGGAAAGACATAAATTATGATTGATCAAATGTAGTGGGATGTGATGAGGCAAATGAGTTAAGTTTTGAGAGTTTAATAAAGTCAACTTGGCAACTGAATGGTTAAGCTCAGGATATTCCAAGTTTGCGAAATGCAAAATTACAAGCCTTCCATAGGGTAAATTTTTGTTATGACTTCAGGGGAAAATATGGACTGAACTAGGCTAAATTAGACCAAGTTGTCTTCTAGAAATTTGTAGGGCTTTCTTTTAGCTTTTTAACGGTATATAGTATAGAATTTTTGGACGTCTGGATTGAAAGTTATGGTCTTTAGAAAGGGGAAATGCTTAGGAGTATAATGATGTATCGTCTGTAAAGATGTATCATCTATAAAGACGTATCCTTTGTGATGATGTCATTTCGCCTGTAAAGATGTATCGTTTGTAAAGACGTATCGTCTGTGATGATGTCATATCGTCTATAGAGTTGTATCGTTTGTAAAGACATTTCGTCTTAAGAGTTGGATCGTCTTAAGCTGACTTCGCTTTAAGTTGACTTCGCTTCATCTTAAGAGTTGCATTGTCTTAAGTTGACTTTGCTTCATCTTAAGTTCAATTTTTGTTTCATCTGCCTTTTCACTTCGTTTGCTTTTTGTTTCGTCTGCCTTTTTGCTTCATCTGCTTTCCGCTTTGTCTACTTTCTATTTTCTCTACTTTTTGTTTTGTTTGTTTTATGTTTCGTCTACCCTTTTCGATTTGTTTGCTTCTTGCTTTGTCTGTTTTTTGTTTCGTCTGCTTTCTGCTTATGTGACCGAGACATCTTCTTCAATCCACTATTCGTTTGATACCATCTTCAGGTCCATTTTTGACCCTTCAAACGATAGAATATATCTTCAAGGTCTTCATAAAAGTTGTAGATCTTGAAGTCCTCTTTCGAACCTCTAAGAATGACCCTGATTTGATATTCCTAGAGCAAGATATGCCTTTTTTCCCGAAACAGGTTCAATATGATTAAGGATAGAACTAGTTTGATTCTTTCGGCCATAACCTTGTTATCCGACCTCCAAATGAGATGACTCTTGTCTCTAAATAAACTAAAGTCATAGAGCTATCAAATGATTTACAGGAATAGAACTTTAACCCAGTCTCTAAGATGTTCAGTATCTGGATGGAAGTTAAACATAGAATATTTTCTTTAGCATAAGAAAGATTAGGAAGATAGGGCCCGACACTACGGTATCAGAGAATGAAGATGAATCGAGGATGACTAATGAGGGTTAAATGGGAATAACCATGCATGGTAACAAAAAAAAGTACACGGTTTATGTTTTCGCAAGAGTTGGGTTCCGGAAATGACACCCAACAGTTATGATATCAGAGCAAGAAGAGAAATCCATGATGGTTAAGGATTTCATTGAAATAAGCTCACGTTTTTATACCCTCTGAGTTGGACTCCAGAAACAAGATCTAACAGTTATGGTATTAGAGTCCAAAATTAGGATCTTACATGGGCATTTTTGGAAATATGTATTAAGTTACATGTGTTTTGACATGTTTTAGCATGCAGCAGCAACTGATCCTTAGTCAAGACGCACATGTATTGTTGGACCCCGAACCTTGAGTGACAATTTGACTTAGTAATATGAATGATAAAGTGGATGAGTTGATTGAAATTGAGTTGAAAATCATGACAAAAAAAGAGAAAGAGTGAAAATATGAAAATGAGAATAAGAAAAGAAAAAAAAATTATACCAAATTTTGGAACGTCTTAGGGTTTCCAACGCGATTATGTTCATTCGATAAGTTTTCTTTGATTATTGTTTCCGGATGTCGGATGTTTTCTGCTTGATTTTGTTTCGCTTCGAAATCTATTCGTTTGATTCGATTAGTTATTGCTTCCGCTTTCATTTGCTTCCGTTTTGATTTTGTATTCGCTTCGCATTTGCTTTGCTTCCGCTTGTGTTGTGATTCGAGTTAGTGTTTGCTATTGGCTTCTGCATTTTGTTTCCGATTTGATATTTCGATGCGAAATTTCCGTTCCCTTTCGCTTTCGTTTCCTCCGTTATTCGTTTTTCGGTTGGGATCCGGTTTCCGGATCGGGTCCCAACTTTTATGGTATCAGAGCCCAGTATTAGGGTCTTAACTGGGCATATAAGATTGATAAGAGTGTGTGAGGATAAGATTGAATTAGTGAGGATATGCTAAGTGATCATTTGATTTTGATGAAAGAAGTATGATTGTCTTTAGGAATGTGAAATTGATGTGCATGACTATTTGACGAACTCATGTGATTGGTTCGATTTGGTTGTCAAGAATATGATTGATTTTCGGAGTGTGTTGAGGAACTTAAGATTAGAATTTACTTATAAATTGTGATGAATTGATATAGATGAAAGGAAGATGACATAATGATAAAGATTAGCTACAAATTGAACCATATTAGAGTTCCTTAAGAAATTGACCATTAATTTGTGTCCATATATGAAGAAATAATGAGTTATAGATATAGTGTTTTGATATGATATGAGTGGTATATGATTTAAGGAAGTGAAAATTGCGAAGAGATTGAAAATATGTATTATGAGTAATTTAGATAAAAGAGTAATTGATTATGAGTTTTGGAAAGAAATTAGTAAGAAAGTGCTTGATGATCATTGTTTAGAAAGAAATTTATGCAAGAATGAGTTACTTGGAGTTTAAGTAAGTATGAATTTCGGGGACGAAATTCTTTTAAGAGGGGGAGAAATGTTGGACCCCGAACTTTGAGTGACAATTTGACTTAGTAATATGAATGATAAAGTGGATGAGTTGATTGAAATTGAGTTGAAAATCATGACAAAAAAAAGAGAAAGAGTGAAAATATGAAAATGAGAATAAGAAAAGAAAAAAAAAATTATACCGGATTTTGGAACGTCTTAGGGTTTCCAACGCGATTATGTTCATTCGATAAGTTTTCTTTGATTATTGTTTCCGGATGTCGGATGTTTTCTGCTTGATTTCGTTTCGCTTCGAAATCTATTCGTTTGATTCGATTAGTTATTGCTTCCGCTTTCATTTGTTTCCGTTTTGATTCTGTATTCGCTTCGCATTTGCTTTGCTTCCGCTTGTGTTGTGATTCGAGTTAGTGTTTGCTATTGGCTTCTGCATTTTGTTTCCGATTCGATATTTCGATGCGAAATTTCCGTTCCCTTTCGCTTTCGTTTCCTCCGTTATCCGTTTTCCGGTTGGGATCCGATTTCCGGATCGGGTCCCAACTTGTATGAGGTACACACATGAAAAATTGTTAAGAGCTTGACCTGATAGAAATAGTAATAAGAGAATAATGATCTGGCAGAATGTGAGAAAATGAAAGTCTGTGGACATTTAGAAATATTAAGTAGTCCGATATGATTGACATAGATTTATCATTTATGATTATTTTAATGAATATGGTGATGAAATTTTGTTGTGGATATTTACTTAAATTGATATAGATGTGAATATATTAGCATGGATTGTTTGAGGAAAGTAGGGAGACAAGTATAAATGATGAGATTAAAGTATACAAGTAAAATGTAAGGAAAACATAAATTGCTATGATCTTAAGAAGATGAAATTGGAACCTAAGTGGTTGATTGATTAATATGACAAGAGTTATGATCCTCCAAAAGAATGTGTTAGTGGGATTAAGATCAGAATTTTATGATGATTATACATCTATAAGTTGAATCAATAGCGAATATACATATGTAAGATGTAATGTGAAGGATAATTGGAAGATGAGATGAATGATAACGATATATGTACAAGTTCAAAAGGTTAAGTTAAATTTTTATTGTGAGTACCTATCTGATAATGGGATCATCATACACAAGTGAGAATATTAAGCACATATGTATTATATGTGTGGAGATGATATAGGAAGAAACCTATGACTTATTGGATATTTGTTAGTCATAGTTCCCATAGTTTAAAGTCTAAGGGGAACTAGAGTAACACATAAAAGTGTTTATAATGATTAAGCGGGGATAGATTGAGATTTGTTGATGATGTTACAATGAGAAATAAATTCGAAGATCAAGAGAAGAATATCGTCTAGGATTAATGGAGATCAAAGTATCAATCATGTAAGATATAAATTTGCGAATTGATGGAGATAAATATGTGGACAAAACTGGATGAATTTGATGATGCCCACCCAAGTATATTCGACAGTAAGTATGTTCATTACTCCATTGAGTTTTGGTGATTAGAACATTATGATCTTGTAAGAACGATAGAAATTGGTCGTCTCGAGGTATTAAGAATAGCTGATAAAGTGATGATGATAGCAGGTGATTGATAAAGATTGCATGAACAGTATAGATGATTGTAACAAGAAACCCTCTTTCAAAGAAGAATTTTACTAAGTTAGATTAAGCATAGTAGATAGTTTATGTTAAGGATGATCAATGAAAAAACTGATCATAAATAAATATGTAACGATTTAAAAGTGAGTACGGGAGTCCTATCCCTAACAAAGACTCAAGCAAAAGAGGTAGAATATGTTATTGAAAAAGTATGTATTTTGTTTGATGTAAAGGATCTAACTATGTGAGTGGATTCCTGAATTTGAGGAGACATTGATTGCTAAAATGAGGGGTATATAGGTTCACGTTATATTCTACGTAAGTATGCTCGGGAGATATAAATCTGATTTGATGAATGTATTACAATCACAAGAAGTTAAGTTTGCAAATAAATTGCAATGTATGGAGAAACTAGTATGGATGAGAAAACATTAGAATAAGTCAAGGTGAGGTATGAGGAAATCGAAAGAATGGAGAAAATCATTCGAGAAAGGAAGTCAATTGGGAAATTGAAAATAACGAGAGATAATGTTACCTTATTGAGGAATCAGTTATTTAAGGAATGGCGAGAATTAATCAGGGGGCACATAGAGTTTGGTAATAATTGTTTGAGTTAACAATTGGCCTGCAAACACTATGGTATTAAAGATTAAAGTGATCTAAGAAATTTTTTTTGATGATGTATAAAAGGTATTCGAAAAGTTGAAAAGAATAGTTTGAATACGTAAAGAAAAACGTGTAAAGCGTATGAGAAAAGAAAGTAAAGAAAATTTTGAGAAATTATACTGATATAAATTATATCATATGGATTTGGAGATTTTATAGTATGCACTGATGTTGTATAAGAGATTTGGCTAATATCCAATGCAGCATAATAAAGTAATTTCATATGTATAGAGACAACTAAAGTCCTATGAGTTGACTATTTGATACATGATTTAGAGCTGCTACACTAATGATTGTTTTGAAAATTTGGAGATAGTATATGTATAGGAACATCTTGGATATAAATGTATACGTGTACAGATCATTAAAGTTGGAGGTAAGTATTGAATTGAGAGAATTGAAGATGAGATTGAGAAAATTGATATAAATACCGAAATATTATGATTGTACAAATGGGAAATTCCAAGTAAAGCTAGTGTTATATCAGATACATTGAGCAGAAATTCAGATTTTGAGGTTATCAGATCCAGTGCAAAAGGAAGCATAGAATGTGGAGTGAATTTTGGGCAAATCAAAGTACTATTTTCTATGGACTTGAAGATCAGTTCCACATAAAAGGATTAACCAAGCCCAAATTGAGGATTCAAAAATTGTGAATCTTATTGAGAGATTGAAAATAGATCTGAAGTTTGAGTTTGAATAGGAAGAATGTTACATGGTGATTAAAATAAGAAGTATGTGAAATCAATAAAGGTGATAGAGCAAAGAGATTGTTAGAAAAGTATAAGAGGTAACGTAAGTTATACATCCTAGTAAGAATATGCCAAAAAAATCATTTGATGACTAAGAATGTCAAATCAAGTGAGTGAATGTCTAATTTTGCCGACGGTCTTAACTGTCAGAAATATGCCTAAGACTTATAGTTTGAATTTCATAGGAACATGAGATCTAAGTATAGTTCTATTTGACTTTAAGCATCGCAATCACTATCTTAGTGATTTCATTTGAATACTGTATGAGATGTTAGATGATATAAAGAGTTGTCATTTTTGTAATATGATAAGTAAGGCCTACAAATTGTTGAAGCTCATAATTGGGGATGTTATTGACAGGTGAATTTGATCAATGTTAGAAATTAAGAGATTTGAGAAAGATGAACGAATTAGAAGGATCAACGTCAAAAGCATGAAATACAGTAAGAATAGGCATAAGAGTTAAGTGTGCTAGCACACTGATCGGCGGCTTATCGTTCAATTTAAGAATTGATCCTTGGAAACCGGTCAAATAAAATTTATACTAAGGATTGCAATACAGGATGCAACCTCGGGTCGACTCTCAAGGAACCAATGCACCAATTGATCCTAGACTAGCCTAATGTTTGAATTATGCATGCAATGAAAGCAACAAAAGGGGGTCTTGATTGATTAATCTAAAATTAAAATAAACTAAAGCAAAGGTAAATATTTTTGGGATTTTGAAAAGATAAGGCAATTTAAATTAAATGAGACTGAAAACTATTAATTAAAACTCTCCGAAAATGTGGCTCGTCATCATCGCTCAAAATAATATCGGGGTTTGAAATCCACTAAGTTTCGAAAGCTAAACCTTAACAACTCGTTAAGTCCAAAATTTAATTAATCAACTCGATTAACTAAATCTTGTTAAAATCATTAGTGTATGTATAGAATGATTAATGCAATAAATCAACCAAATAATAACACAATCAACTTAATCAAACATAACTAGGCAGATTAAATCAATTAATGCAATCATCCAACTGATATACATGAACTCCATGTATTTAAGAACAGCATTCAACAATAATCAATCCATAACATAAATCAAAGTTTAACATCCGATTAAACTATAACCGGATTCAATCCATCATACAGTGCATTCTCCAACTCGGAGTTGATACAAAAATATAACGGAAATCTAAAACTAAGATCGACACCCCTGTTAAGCTCACTAACTCGACCCTTACTCCATCTTCAAGAGGTCGGAGACTTAGCCACGCATCACAATGAAGAGTCCATCATCTGGGCACCCGACGCTTCATGACTCGAGACGGTGAAGGATGAATGAATGGCATGACGAAATAAAGGCAGAGGAGAAGATGGTGAAAGTAGACGATGTCTGTTGCCTCCGAAACAAACTGCAAAAACCAGAGAAAACCAAAAACTATTAGACGAATAGAGAAAACAGAGAAGAAGAAATTCACCTCTGGAGTGCGGCTGCCTCGTTTTTGCCCTAAATGGCAAGATTTTATAGGAGGTTGTGCGGGCCGGGTCGAATAAAGGATTAATTTCCATTTATAGTCCGGTTACCGACATTCACATGGTGAATGGTCTGTAATTCGCCACAAGAATGAGTTTAGTCACTCGTCGCAGCGAATAAATTAAATACCATTAATTTGTCCTGCGTGTTGACTTCTTGAATGTTGACTCCTTTGGTCCTACAAAATACAACCCATTTGCAGTATCAATTGTCCCAATAAAATTATGCGAATTAATGACAATTGACAACAAAATACCGACAATGTGCAATTTATCAAAACTCAATAAAAGGGACCAAAATAAGCATAAAATCATAGATCGTGAGTCAACAAATGCATAATTACAAAAGAAAACGGCCTAATTTATAGTATAAATTTGGTCCAATCAAATTCCCCACACTTAAACCTTTGTACTCTGAACAAAGCTTATAAGAGTCAAAAGGTACAAGAGTAAAAGAAAATTCTGCCCATGCTCAAACAACAACCAAAATTGACTCAATCCACTTTATCGAATTGAACGCAGAAATTGAAAGAGTGCTAATAAAACAAACATTGAAAGAATTTAAGCACATGAGATTGAACAGCAGAGAATCACTCAGATATGATGTTTACGCTTAACTCACTTGTATAGTAGGGATATTTTCTCTCAATCTACTTAATACATCTCCTACCATAGCTTGTATCAATTTTATTTCTCCACTACAAGGACTATCAATTTGAAGATCAAGAGGTCTTTAAGGGTTGTAATGAGCGGAAGGCTAAATGAATAGATGATGTGAGAAAAGAAAAATATGAGCATGGCATAAAATGAGGGATCGATGTCGATAATCTATAATGAAACTAGACCTCTCTCGAACTAAATTTTGATTGATTTTTTTGAGATACTAATCCCATTTTGGGATTCAATACATTATTATCCCTTTTTGGGAATAAACAAGACTAACTTTTTTTCACTAAAATAGAACAAACCGACTATTGACGCTCATCTCAAAATAATGCATGCAAATGCTCATAGAAGAAGGCTCAAAGGGCTAGCAAGGAACGGTGTTTAGGGGTTGGTGTTTGGGGAAAGGGCTGAAAGAAAGAACGCCTCTATCATATCCACAAAAATCTAGTCCATCAAGCTTTAAGTAAAACCCACACAAGTTCTAGAGAAGCATGAACTAAGCAGATGCACACACAAAATATAGAAGAAAATCTTTGGCTCGAATATCCTTCCAACAAGGTTTTGTCTCAATGATCAATCTCAAAACTTAAAACTTAAATGCTACCTTGTTAGCATGCTCCCATTTACTTTGTTTTGAAAACTTCAAAAGTTAAAATTTTGCCAAAACCAATTATCGTTCAAGAATGGAGAGCATTTTCACAAAACTCAAGTATCATTGAAACTTATAAGGGCTTTGCATGCAAGAGCACAAAAGAACGAGTCTGAAAATGTTTGATCGAGTCCAAATTTATCAGTAAAAGCAACGGGCCCACAAAATTATGCACAAGTTTTAATAGGTGTACAATGCAAAATATAAAAGGGAACGGCTCCCCCACACTTAAACATGGCATTGTCCACAATGACAAAAGTAGCAGGGCACAGAGGAAACGAAACAAAAATAGACAAAACAGAAATGTGGATATAGCATGAAGCTCAAAACGACAAGTTGCGCAACATGAAGGATTCAAAGAGCTAGCCTAGAACAAAAGATATCAAATAAAAAAAATACAGCAAAAACAAAAATAACCAGAAGACAGAAAGAACATGCTAAACTAAACAGGAGGATCATCCTCAACGGGCGGTTCGGGAGGGGCAGCAGTACGAGGAGCACGAAAAAGAAGGTGAGGTGGAACTATAGTAAAAGAGTTAGGAGCAGCCGTGACCGGAGGCGGAACGGGTGACTGAAGACGAGTGGTAATCATGGTCAGTATGGAGCGGAAGGTCTCGCGGTCAGCTTCCATTTGAGTCTCAAGACGACGGATGTTCGCTCGAAGCATGGTCACCTCGGGAGAAGCTGAGGCAACTGCAGGTAGAGGAAACTCACGAGACAGAACCGTGGAGGGAGCAAGAGGAGGAGGTTTCTCGCTACTGCTAGCATTGTGAGTTTGAGACATGATTCCTGCAATTACAAGTAATAGAAACAAAACTTAACCGGCAAATTCATACAGAATCACCCTCCTCGTCGCGACTCATGCTCAGAAGTCACCACGAATAGAGGTCTGCATCCATTCGTCGCGATGAGCAGGGGTGTTCGCTGCGACGAATGGGCTTCTTCGTTAGTCGCGACGAATTATGAAGTTCGTCGCGGCGAACAGCGCTGCCTGGTACCCTAACTAAACATTAAACAACGAAAATGAAAGCGAACAAAGAAAAGAGGCTTACGAGAGTCGATAGTGGAGGGAGACTTTGAAGGAGATGACTACGGAGGAAATGAGAACAGAGGTGGCGAAGAAACGAGAGAATGAGGGAGAAAAAGAAAGAGGAAGAAGGATAATAAATAGGGTGAGAGGCAAACAAAAGGGCGCGAAAGGAAAAAGACGGAAAGGGTCCTTGGACAAAAGAGATGTCCAACGGTTCAGAGGGTTCGCTGCGACGAGGTAGTCGCTAGCCGTGGCGAATAAAACGCAAAACCCTACATTAGCCGCGGCGAACAGCAAAGTTCGCTGCGGCGAATCACCCAAAACATCCCACGTATCAACCATTCACTTCAATCTAATCATGCTTTAGTAAACTAGAAAGATCATAGAGCTAACAAAGGGAAATCAAATTATTTAAACAGAAAGAGAAATCCTACTTACTACTCTAATTCTACTGGTTAAATCCCTCCCCCACACTTAAACAATGAATCACAACGATAAAAATTTGCAACAAAAGCAGAGACATATAACAGATAAACAAGTGAGGGAAAGAAGTAACCTGATAATTACGGCGGTTGAGAAGTCCCATGATAGAGCTTGAGCAGATGTCCATTAACCTGAAATCGTGCGCCAGTTTGTTCCTGCAAAAGTTCTATCATACCAAAATTATGTACTTTAACTACCACATAAGGCCCTTCCCAACGATGATTGAATTTGCCAGGTTTGAATGTGAAGCGGGCTTTATACAAGAGCACTTTGTCGCCTTCCTTAAAAGTCTTTCGGAGAAGAATCTTGTCATGTATCAGTTTGGCCTTTTCCTTGTAGAGTCGAGAGTGCTCATATGCTTCAAGTCGCAGCTCCTCTAATTCTTGCAAATTGGAGTTTCCTTTCCATTCCGATAGGTCAAAATCCATGTTGCATTGTTTTATTGCCCAATAGGCCTTATGCTCTAGCTCCACAGTAAATGATGAGCCTTTCCATAAATCAACCTAGATGGGGACATTCCTATCGGGATTTATAAGCGATCGATATGCCCACAAGGCTTCCTCTAAACGCAGACTCAATCCTTTTAGAGGGCTTGACTATCCTTTCCAAAATGTGCTTAACCTCTCTGCTTGAAACTTCGCTTGACCATTGGTTTGTGGGTGGTAGGCGTTAGAGAACTTATGGGTAACTCCAAATTTGGAAAGCAAGTTAGTAATAATCCGGTTGCAAAATGGGTCCCACGATCACTCACCACCGCTTTGGGAATTCCAAATCGATGAAGATATTGGATTTGAGGAATTTAGTGATCTGCTCACGTCATCTTGTCTAGTGGGTACAGCCTCGATCCATTTGAAACATAGTCCACTCTAAGAGAATATACGAACCCGAACGATGGGGGAACGGTCCCATGAAGTCGATACCCCAAACATCAAAGATTTCGAGAACATCATTGGTTGTTGCGGCATCTCATGGCGCTTCCCTAACCCTTCAAACGTTGACACTTGTCGCACGCTTGGCAAAATGGAAAGAGTCCCGAAAATTGTAGGCGGAAGAATCCTAAATCTAAAACTTTTCTAATTGTTCTTCTAGCACTAAAATGTCCCCACGCACCATGGAGTGGCAAGTCGATAGTATGTCATTGAATTCCTCATCGCGACACATCGACGAATCACTTGGTCAATGCATATCTTCCAAAGGTAAGGCTCGTCCCAAATGTAATGCCGAGCTTCACTCTTCATTCGAGCACGCCCCGAGTCATATAGACAGGGGTTAAATTTGTCATTAAGTAATTGACAATATGCGCATACCAAGGCTCCTTGAGAACTGCGGCACACAGGACAGAATCCGGAAAAGAATCACAAGTCAGATCGGAAGAGTCCACTCCTTTCGTATCTTGTGGTAGTCTGCTCAGATGATCACCTACTTGGTTTCTTTGCAAACCGATCTTTAATCTCAATATCAAACTCTTGAAGGAGCAAAGTCCAACGGATCAATCTGGGTTTCGATTGTGGCTTCGTCAAGAGGTACTTAACAGCTGCGTGATCGGTGAAAATGATGACATGGGAATTGAGCAAATCGCGGAATTTTTCTAATGCGAAGATTATTGCAAAGAGCTCTTTCTCAACAGTGGTGTAGTTGGCTTGAAATTGGATCTAAAGTTCGGGCGCGTATGCAATAACTCGAGCTAACTTCTCTTCATGTTGTCCTAACATGGCTCCCACAACATAATTGGAAGCATCACACGAAAGTTCAAAAGGCAAATGCCAAACAGGGGCAACCGAATAGGAGGAAATGAGTTTGGTTTAAGTGTATCAAAAGCCTTTTGGCATGAAGCATCAAACTCAAATTTCTCATCCTTTTGCAAGAGTTTTGAAAGAGGAAGGCGATTTTGCTAAAATCCTTAATAAATCGCCTGTAAAATCCTGCATGACCTAGGAATGACCTGATATCACGGACGCAGTAGGATAAGGTAGGAAGATATGACTTCGATTTTAGCTTTGTCGACTTCAATTCCTTTCTTTGAAATCAAATGTCCAAGCACAATACCCTCATTTACCATAAATGGCATTTTGAAGTTAAGGATCAAGTTCTTCTCGATGCATCTCTTAAGAACTTTAGTCGGGTTAAAGAGACAAAATCGAATGAATTGTCAAGTGAACTGTGAAGTCATCCATGAAGACTTCCATACTTTCTTCCAAAAATCGCAGAAGACGGCCATCACACAACGCCGAAGGTACCGGGGCATTACATAAACCAAAAGGCATCCCGCGATCGCAAAGGTGCCAAGGGACAAGTAAATGTGGTCTTATCTTGGTCCTCGTGCAATGGGTACCGGAAGTACCCCGAGAAACCATCTAAGAAACAAGATGCGCGATTTCCGCTAGCCTTTCTAGCATCCGATCGATGAATGGCAAGGAAAATGGTCCTTCGAGTGGCGTCGTTTAATTTGCGATAGTCAATACAAACTCGCCACGAATTTTGCACTCTAGTAAGGATGAGTTCATCCCTCTCATTTTTCACCACAATGATCCCGCTCTTTTTGGGAACCACATGAATGGGGCTGACCCATTCACTGTCAGAGATGGGATAAATAATCCCAAAGACTTAACAGACTTTGTGATTTCCTTTTCACTACATCCGAGATTAAGCGGGTTCAATCTTATTTGGGTTGCCTTTACCGCCTTGGAACCCTCATTCAACAATATCCTATGAGTGCAAAGGGCCGGGCTAATCCTAGGTATGTCTGCTAATGACCACCCTATTGCGCGCTTATGCTCTGTCAACACTTTCAAAAGTTGCTTTTCTTCAAGCTCAGATAATGAATTTGCAATTATGACCGTAATTTATTATTGGGCTCCGAGCGTATTTCAATAAGTGAGGTAAGGGCTTTAGTTCTAACTCGGGGTTGTAAAATGGAAGCGACCAACTTAGGAAGCTCAAAGGAGAAAAGGTTTCGCATTTTCTGGACAATTGAAAGAATCAATCAAGAATTCTCTTGATGCCGAGAACACAATTCAAGATTAGGCGACTTATCGTGCGAGATCCTCATCGAGTCCGAATGAGTAGAAAGAACGCTAAGCATGTTGACTCCAAGGAGTGAGTAATCCTCATGTGGGTGTTTCATGGCCTCGTACATGCTGAAGCTTATTGATCGATCACCTACCTCCATGGTAATCTTCCCTTCCATCATATTGATATTTGTACCAGCCGTCCGAAGGAAGGATCGGCCAAGAATCAAAGAAGTGTCCTGCACAACTTTAGAGGTCATGTCCAACACGTAAAAATCGGCAGGAAACACTAAACTTTTCACTTGAACCAAGATGTCCTCGATGATTCCCACTGGATGTCGGAATGATCTATCAGCCAATTGTAAGACTACCGAAGTAGGCTTTATGTTCTTAACGCCCAGGGCTTCATAGACAGATTTCGGCATTACGTTAATCGCCGCTCCCAAATCCAATAATGCTCTCCCAATTGTCACATTTCCTATAACACAAGGAATGGTAAATGAGCCTGGGTCCTGACACTTCACCGGGATTTGGGGATTAAATAAAGCCGACACATTTGAGCTTACTTGGACACGTTCGTTCGGCCGAAATTTCCTCTTGTTTGTGCACAAGTCCTTCAGGTACTTGGCGTAAGCCAGCACTTTCTTAATCAAATCCAGCAGGGGCACGTTGACTTCAACCTTCCCAAACAGGTCAATGATTTCTTTTTCGTGTTTGAGCTCATTGACTCTCTTGCTCATCGACATCTGAGTTCGGAAAAGGAGGTCCTTTAAGTTGACCGGTTCATTTCGCCGATTTATCCTTATCGATTTTCTTCCTAAAATGCTCGATGATTGCTCTTGTCCTCAATTGTTGATTGCTTCTTGTTCCTCAACAATTCTTCTTCACGATCACTCTCGATCAAATGACTTCTTCTCTCTCACTTGAGGCGCCTCTTCAACCTCAATTTCCTCGGTGCATTCTTCTTCTTCAGAATGTCGAAATGCACTTTCTTTCCACTCCTCAACTCAATTGCATTTAAACTCTTTGGGTTAATCACAGTGTTAGAAGGAATGGTTCCGCTACTCCTAGCTTGGTTGTCACTCAAATTATTAGACAATTGAGTGACATATGAGTTCAGGTTCTCGGCCTTGTTTTCCCATTGATCCATGAGTTTTTCCAAGGCACTAAAGCGGGCAGCATTCTTAGCAGAGTCTTGTTGGATGAGGTTCGCGATGGCGTTGAATTGATTTGTTGTGGAAGTTCGTTCCTCTTTCATCAACGTCATCATACCATGCAGAAGCTGATTAGTGTCCTCCTTGGGTGGCGGTGGTTGTTGCACCGTCAACGCTTGTTGATCCTAGAACTGGTTTGTAGATTGACCAGCTCCACTCCCTTGCTGAAAGCGGTTGGGTGCTCTTTCTGCGTTACTTCTCCAATTAAAATTAGGATGAGATCTCCATCCTTCATTATAGGTGTTGGAGTACGGTCCCACTTTTGATTTTGTGCCTTGGGTAGATCGCGAGACACTTCTTCATACCTTCCGGACAGACGCTGAAATGTGCATCACCGATCCACAAGATTCGCAACTAGGTGCGACCAGTTCAGTGGAAGGTGACGGGCGATGCACATTCAAATTCTTAAGCTCAGCCGTGATTGAGGATAACTGGGAAGTTATCCGATGTTCCAAGGAATCTACTTTCGATTCCAGGCTCTCCATTCTCTTAGTTTGAGCCGTCATGGCTCCTACTTCATTCACATTCCTTGAATCGCGGACACTATACTGTTGATGATTCAGGGCCATCCTCTTTATCAGGGCCTGCTTACAGTGCGGTGAGGTCAATCAACGAACCTCCCGACGCAGCATCCAACATTCCTTTTTCTTGATTCTTTACCCCATCATAAAAATATTGAACCAATTGTTCATCAGGGATTTGATGATGGGGGCACCGAGATAACAGATCTTGGAATCTGTTCCAAAAATCATCTGAGGACTCGCCATAATCTTGTTTGGCAGAATATATCTCCTTTCTCATCGACGACGTCCTAGAAGCTGGAAAATACTTTTCCAGAAAAGCTTTCCGCAAGTTGGCCCAACTGTGATAGGCATTCGCGACATGCCTTGGGAGGCTCATATACCACTCCCGGGCCTTTCCTTCTAACGACAAGTGGAATACCTTCCACAGCACCTGGTCCAGATGTGCTCCTACAGGCTTCATACTTTGACAGATCATTGTGAGGGCCTGAAGATGCACATAGGGGTCCTCTCCCGCCAAACTGTGAAATTTGGGAAGGGAGTTAATCAATAAACCTTTAACTTCAAAATTTACGTCGAAGTTAGGGTAGGCAGCAGTGAAAGGATCGTAGTTTACGTCCGAGGTTGTAGCTTCTCAGATGGTTCTACGTCGATGTTCGCATTGTTGTCATCTACGCTTCTCGTCACCGTTAAGACCGTGATCTCCATTTCGGGTGGTTGACCGGATATTCTTGGTGTTCACCATCTCGATTCTAGTCGATCTAGTGTGCTAAGTCTTTCTTGCTCTCTCTTGTTTTTCCTAAGTTGTCAAGGTGTCGCTCAATTTCAGGTTGAAAATGAACTAGCCTAAGTCTACGGGCATGCACAAGAGAAGTTCACCTAAGAAAGCTCACTAAACGACACGGATAGCAAAGCTTAATTCACTCAGTTCGCCGCGACGATAGAAACTCGCGCAATGAATCAATAAAATTATAACTTTCGCTGCGGCGAATATATGAACTCGCTGCGGCGACTAATGAACTCGCTGTGACGAATGATGAACTCGTCACAGCTAAGAAGCACAAACTAGCAAAGCAAACGAAATTAACTTAAAATTAAGCACAATAAACAAAAACAATCAGAATAAACACTTAAACAAAGCAGAATGAAATCACAAACAGGATTAACACTAAAAACACTTAAGCAGAACAGAATAAAATAAAATTATGCAATGCAAACAAAATGCAACGACAAAAATTAAAATCAAAACAAACACTGGCTAACCTAGAGAACCAATTAATTTGATTCCCCGGCAACGGCGCCAAATTTGATCGGCGGCTTATCGTTCAATTTAAGAATTGATCCTTGGAAACCGGTCAAATAAAATTTATACCAAGGATTGCAATACAGGATGCAACCTCGGGTCGACTCTCAAGGAACCAATGCACCAATTGATCTTAGACTAGCCTAATGTTTGAATTATGCATGCAATGAAAGCAACAAAAGGGGGTCTTGATTGATTAATCTAAAATTAAACTAAACTAAAGAAAAGGTAAATATTTTTGGGATTTTGAAAAGATAAGGCAATTTAAATTAAATGAGACTGAAAACTATTAATTAAAACTCTCCACGAAAATGTGGCTCGGTCATCATCGCTCAAAATAATATCGGGTTTGAAATCCACTAAGTTTCAAAGCTAAACCTTAATAACTCGTTAAGTCCAAAATTTAATTAATCAACTCGATTAACTAAATCTTGTTAAAATCATTAGTGTATGTATAGAATGATTAATGCAATAAATTAACCAAATAATAACACAATCAACTTAATCAAACATAACTAGGCGATTAAATCAATTAATGCAATCATCCAACCGATATACATGAACTCCATGTATTTAAGAACAACATTCAACAATAATCAATCCATAACATAAATCAAAGTTTAACATCCGATTAAACTATAACCGGATTCAATCCATCATACAAAGGCATTCTCCAACTCGGAGTCGATACAAAATATAACGGAAATCTAAAACTAAGATCGATTACCTGTTAAGCTCACGAAACTCGACACCTTACTCCATCTTCAAGAGGTGGGAGACTTAGCCACGCATCACGCAGAAGAGTCCATCATCTTCTTTGGGCACCCGACGCTTTCATGACTTAGACGGTGAAGGATGAATGAATGGTCGCGACGAAATAAAGGCGAGAGGAGAAGATGGTGAAAGTAGACGATGTCTCATTGCCTCCAAACAAACCGCAAAAACCGAGAAAACCAAAAACTATTAGACGAGCAGAGAAAGCAGAGAAGAAGAAATTCACCTCCGAGTGCGGTTGCCTCGTTTTGCCCTAAATGGCAAGATTTTATAGGAGGTCATGCGGGCGGGTCGAAAAGGTGGATTAATTTCCATTTATAGTCCGGTTACCCGACATTCATTGCGGCGAATGGCTGTAATCGCCATGGCGAATGAGTTTATCACTTTCGCAGTGAATAAATTAAATACCATTAATTTGTCATGACGTGTTGACTTCTTGAATGTTGACTCCTTTGGTCCTACAAAATACAACCCATTTGCAGATCAATTGTCCCAATAAAATTATGCGTAATTAATGACAATTGACAACAAAATACTGACAATGTGCAATTTATCAAAACTCAATGTGCGGGACCAAAATAAGCATAAAAATCATAGATCAGGAGTCAACAAATGCATAATTACTAAAGAAAACGGGCCTAATTTATAGTATAAATTTGGTCCAATCACACACTTAGCACTATAATGATATGAATTATTCAGTGAAAGATAAATTATCTCTTAAAGCATCACCATGCCAAAGTGTGCTCAGGCTAGAACGAAGGATTAGTTAAGCCTGACATGAATAGGTATGTATGAAACAATTATGAGAAGTGCTACTAATGAAAGATGTCTTAAATTCGTAATGTGATATATGTGAGTATATTAAGAATATTGATATGATATGAGGTTGGTGTTATTAACACAGGAAGTGGAAAATTGTGAGTAACCTGAAGTATAGTGAGGAAACAGATAGGATAGTGTGATATCTGAATAAGTTATGGAAGGATTGATTAAATCCATTAACTAAGGTCATATGAAAGAAATTGTTTGAGTGATGGAGTAAAATGGAAAACGAAGGAGTACAAGAGGAAGCATACCTTTGCCCCTAGATCAGTCAGGTATGAATTTCAAGGATGAAATTCTTTTAAGAGGGGGAGAAATGTTAGCCCCCAAAAATTTTTTTGATGAATAAGTATGATTTACGTTAATTATAAGGTCTTTATGAAAGTTTGTGGAGTTAATAATTATGTGGATGTTACAAATATTATATGATATAGGTTGATTCAATTAAAGTGTTAAAGTTATAAGAATGTTTAAGGGTGTTTTTGGCAAGACACTTCAGGATAAAGAACATAAGGCATATAAGGAAAGGTTTGAATTAAGTTAGAGTTAATATGGAGTTTAAGAAGATTAAAGGAGTTAGGAGGAAAATGAAAGAAGGGGAAAATGAGAAGATCAAAGGAGAGGAGGGGTACTTTTGGAAGGACAAGACCAAAATGTGGTCTTACATTTAAGAGAAGGAGCTAGGCAGTGCATATTCATCTGCCTCTTTGTTTCAGCTTTTGGACAGTGAATAAACACATTTTACACTGTAAAAGCTATTTTTTTTAAATGAGTGTTTGGCTGTAAAATTCAAAAGCACTTTTGTTGGCCCCCAAAATTTTTTTGATGAATAAGTATGATTTACATTACTTATAAGGTCTTTATGAAAGTTTGTGGAGTTAATTATTATGTTGATGTTAGAAAGATTATATGATAAAGGATGATTGAATTAAAGTGTTAAAGTTAGAAGGAGAAAACATGAATTGGGGGATTCTGGAAGAAGTTAGATGCGTGGATGAGAAAAAGAGAGAAGAGAGAGAAGCACGCAAAAAAATGAAAGAGAGAAAGAAGAGAAAACAAGATAGGGTTTCAATTTCCTTAGTCTTCAAGAGAGATTTTGAGGTTGTTTAAGAAGGGAGAAAGGTTGAGGAAGAGAAGAGTTTCCATTTGAGCCAAAGATCTATTCATTTGGTGAAGAACTAAGGAGATCAAAGAGGCCTATTTCAGTTAGATCATCTCACGGAGTACACATTAAAGATACAGCAGGAAGAACCCTTGGTACCTTATGTTGTTTGCAAAGAGGAGAGGCACATTTCAACAAGTGATAAGCAAGGAAATTCAAGGTGGGTTTCACTTTTATAGTCAAGTAATGAGCCTTTAAAGTTTTTTTCAATAAATGAAAATAAAGGATTTTCAACTACTTTATTCACATGCATTTATTATTATTTTTAATGTGGTAAGAATGTGCTACATGGCTGTATATGAATTGTGTTGATGGTTGTTGAAAAAAAACTTTGAAAAGGGATTTCTCTTTGAAAAGATACATGCTTATGAAGTCATGTTTTCAAGAATGGTTTTCAAAATATCTCAAGGATATGAAAAGTAAGTTTTCAAGAAGTGCAATTTTGGGCAACAAGTTTACCATGTTTATGAAATATGTGTTGTGTGGGTTTGTGGTAATCCCTCAAGAGTGTCAAGTGCACATTGACCAAGTTATAGACTTCTCCCGCCTGCCTGCTAGTGACACAGAGCTCCTTCATGAATTCCCTTAATTTTACGACTACACAGGACCATTATGTAGAAATATGTAGTGCGTCATGTTTATGAATCTACCCAAACCATTATGATGTGCTTATGTGTTTATGTTATGTTAACAAGTTCATGCATTCATGTTTTGTAACTTGTGAATTTTTGGCTGAAAGTCTAAGAAACATGTGTTTTACGAGCTTAATGAAAGATTACTATGACAAGTAAAATGTTCTCAAAAGTTTTGTTTATTCTTGTTATAAAATTGTTACCCACAAGCCTTTAAGCTCAACCCCTTTTTTTTCCCCATCTTCATGTGATAGCTAAGAGATCAAGTGATCAAGAGCCTAAGGGAAATTCTCTAAATTTTCTTAAATTGTATTTGAGTTGGTTTTGAGAAAGCAACAAGTTTGTTGTTTAAGAACCTTTTGTAATTTGAGTTTTTGAGACGGTGATGTAATATGGCTTAGAATGCCATTAAAGACTTGTAAAACTTTATTCTTTTATTGTAAATGAAATATAAATGATGTATGGATGAACTAGGTTCAAATTTGATATACGTGAAAAAGTTATCAACTTGAGTTGATGATTGTGGATCATGAATTGTTGATACATATATATATATATATATGCCTAAGTGAGATTTAAGGGAAGGAAAGACAGAAATTATGATTGATCAGATGTAGTGGGATATGATGAGGCAAATGAGTTAAATTTTAAGAGTTTAAGGAAGTCAACTTGGCAACTAAATGGTTAAGCTCAGGACATTCCAAGTTTGCGAAATGCAAAATTACAAGCCTTCCATAGGGTAAATTTGTGTTATGACTGCAGGGGAAAATCTGGACTAAACTAGGCTAAATTAGACCAAGTTGTCTTCTAGAAAGTTGTAGGCCTTTCTTTTAACTTTTCAACGGTATATAGTATGGGATTTTTGGACCTTTGGATTGAAAGTTATGGTCCTTATAAAGAGGAAATGTTTAGGAGTATAAAGATGTATCGTTTGTAAAGATGTATCGTTTGTAAAGATGTATCGTCTCTAAAGACATATCGTTTGTGATGACGTCACATCTTATGTGATGACGTCATTTCATGTAGCGCCTCCTTACCGTGGAGTACGCACCGAGACGCCCGTAGGTCGTTCTGATACATAACCCAAGATGAGTGTGCACTACGAGCGATCGTTTCTATAATCCACATGGCATCGATATGATAAAACCACAATATCAAAATCGTTAAACTTTTAAAACCAAAAGATTTTCATTTCATAACCTCAAAACTGAATTTACAAGTTTATCAGTTTCCACAAACTATATAAGAATTTCCAAAAAAACAGAACTGACAGAAAAGCCTAAACTAGGTCATCCTCAATATCGATCCCAGCTGACTGACCTGTGTGCCATAACCACTCTTGCCAATGCTCACACAGCAAGAAGAGTCGAACTCTGGAGCTATGAGTCTACTATCTCTGTCCTAAAAAATAGATGCAATGTTGGGTGAGTTTGCGAACTCAGCGAGAAACCATCATCAATGGTTCACCCAACTCATTCATATACAAATAGTTCACAAAATTTCACATAGTAGCATATTCAGAAAATATCACATGCGTTCTATTTCACAGATATAAGGCTTTTCACACAATTCACAATTTATCATTCATATGAATATGCACATGTGACACTTTTCATTTTATTATGTTGTTGTGACCGTGCGCCTGATTACGGTGGGCTTGAAGCCCTGATACGTTGAGCCTGTGGCTCTAAAATTTTGTTGGGCTCGAGGCCTTGACACGCTGAGCTTAAAGCTCTGAAAAACGTTGGCTACACCGGTCACAATTGCCATTATCTGATCATGCCTTTATGCATGAATGCACATGTTTCAATTTACACTAGTCGTGTCACAACCTAAAACCACCTATCCAATTTTGCATTAAAACCAAATAATTGCAATTTATGCACCATTAACACTTCTATAACAAGTTTCAAATATTTCGGACACCTACGGTTCGAAATCAATCAAAAGCAAACACACAAATCCTTCCTTAACTCCATATGACATAGGTGCATAAAATGTAACACATAAAGGTCGAGGGACTAACTAGGTTACTCACCTCTAACTTCTGAACTACTTCCGGGAAGTCTCACCTACGTCGAAAGATCGACGCTCCACTTGCGACTCTATAACAATCAGGATAAACCAACATTACTAATTGCACAATTTCTAATATTCAATAATGCATATGCAGCGAATGCGATGAGTACTATACATGTTATGACATTCCCGATTCTATACCTGAATCTTCTAATTCAATTCTCTTTTCCTCTAAAAGATAGCAATTCCTAACACCATAATTCAATTGGCTAAGTTCTGAACTCTCTAAAGTCATACTCCAATCACAAATCACATTCCCTAATAAATCGCCATCCGATTTCCCGAACCATCGAATTCAATTCCGAGTTTCCCTCTTATCAATTCACAATTCTTAATCTCTAAATTTCAATAACTTAAGAACTAATTCAATAAAAATTTAACCTCAAAATCATTCATTAAAACAAACAACTTCAATTTCAGGAAACAGGCGCCCTCGTCGCGGCGCAAGGTCGCTCACCGCGGCGAGACTACCTCACCTATGTCGCGACGTACGCGTAACCTTCTTCGCGGCATGCTCGCTTCTGCTCGTCGCGACGTGCGCCTTCGCTCGTTGCAACGTGCGGAAGAAACTTGTTTGTCGCGGCGTAGAATTACACGCTCGTCGCGACGTGCAAGAAGGGAAAGGCTCGCGGCGGCGTGTTCATCTGCGTCGCGAACCCGTAAACACGTCCGAAACCCAGAATTTCTCAGATCTGCAGATTTCTAATTCATCCAACTCTTTACAAACCACTCCCAAACAACTCCAAATACTCTAATCTAATAACTCCTAAACTCAATTCCATCAAAAATCAATTATTCTTTAAATACCCAAATCAAAACAATATAACTCAAAATTATCCTATCATCCGAAAACTCATATATCTCTCAACAATCATGTATTCTAACCAATGATCAATATAATCCACAATATAAACTATCCAAAGCAGAAAGAGTATGGACTTACTTGTTTTATCTTAAAATTTCTCAAGAAACTCCTATTCCCAATCTCATACACACCCACGATTTTCACCTCTTCCAACACCAAACATCATCTTCTCCCATAACAAGCTTAAAGGATGGGTTAAAGGTGAAGAATGGAACAATTAGCAAGAAGGAAATGGAAGAAATGGGTAAGGAGGGATCCACGATGAAGAGAGAGGAAGAAAAAATCCAGTTTTTTTTCAAAACAAAGGAGAATATCATGGAAGGCAAAATTCAAAGGGTTTAGGGTTATATATCTAAGGTTTAGGGCATGTTTGGCAAATCTCAAGCCACATGCCTAATTCTTAGGGTTTGAAAATCTGATTCTTATTCTAATTTTCTCTCAATTTCGTAATGACTATAAAAATTTAAATCTTAAAATCATAACTCTAATTATCTCGTGCCAATTGCCCATCAATTTCGGAACCGGAATCCAATTTATTAGTCCTTAGGCCATTTTTCCGATCCGGACCTATAACTCTAAAAATTCCTATAAATCCTCAAAAATATAAAACACATGATCCTACACTCCAATTTCAATTTTCAACACTCTAGAATTCAATTTTCACTTCAATTTACTAATCAAAGCACGATCTATATACAAAAATCTCAGAATTTCCAATTCACACAATTAAGCCGGGAATATGTCATACATGTATGTACATACATATACTAGTGCAACGATAATCATTTATCGATAAATATAGAAGCAAAATGCATGTGCAGTTCAAAATATGAATGCACTCAATTCTAACCCATCTGAATTACCGATATGCCCATCACATCGGTAACGGGATGCTACATTTCATCTGTAAAGATATATCGTCTTTAAAGATGAATCTTCTGCAAAGACGTATCATCTTTGATGATGTCATATCATTTGTGATGATGTCATATCGTCTATAGAGTTGTATCGCCTGTAAAGACGCTTCGTTTTAAGAGTTGCATCGTCTTAAGCTGATTTTGCGTCGTCTTAAGTTAACTCCATTTCGTCTTAAGAGTTGCATCGTCTTAAGTTGACTTTACTTCGTCTTAAGTTGCCTTTTGTTTCGTCTGTTTTTTCAGTTCATCTACTTTTTGCTTCATCTGTCTTTTGTTTCGTTTTCTTTTTGTTTCGTCTGCCTTTTTGCTTCGTCTGCTTTCTACTTTGTCTGTTTTTTGTTTCATCTGTCTTTTCGTTTCGTCTGTTTTCCACTTTGTTTGCTTTATGTTTCCTCTGCTTTTTGTTTTTTCTGCTTTGTGCTTCGTCTGCCCTTTTCGTTTCGTTTACTTTTTGTTTCGTCTGCTTTTTGTTTCATTTGTTTTTTGCTTATGTGATCGAGACGTCTTCTTCTATACACTATTCATCTGATACCATCGTCTGGTCCATTTTCAACCCTTCAGGTGATAGAATCTATCTTCAAGATTTTCATAAAAGTTGTAAACCTTAAAATCCTCTTTCGAACCCTCTAAGAATTACCCTGATATGATATTCCTGGAGCAAGATATGCCTTTTGTCCCGAAACAGGTTCAATATGATTGAAGACGGAACTAGTTTGATTCTTTTGGCCATAATCTTGTTATCCGACCTCCAAATGAGATGACTCTTATCTCTAAATAAACTAGAGTCATAGAGCTATCAAATGATCTAAAGGAATAGAACTTTAACCCAACCTCTAAGATGTTCAATAACTGGATGGAAGTTAAGCATAGAATATTTGCTTCAGCATAAGAAAGATTAGGAAGATAGGGCCCGACACTATGGCATCAGAGAATGAAGATGAACTGAGGATGACTAATGAGGGTTAAATGGGAATAACCATGCATGGTAACAAGCGCAAGTACACGGTTTATGTTTTTGTAAGAGTTGGGTTCCAGAAACGGTGCCCAACAGTTATAATATCACAGCAAGAAAAGAAATCGATGATGGTTAAGGATTTCATTGAAATATGCTCACGTTTTTATGCCCTCTAAGTTGGACTCCGGAAACGGGGTCCAACAACTTTTTTTCATAGAAATGACTTTTTTGGAAATTAAAGTACAACTTTTTGATAAGCTCAAATTTGGAGCTTAAAAAAAACACTTTTTCAGGTAGATTTTTGAGATCAATTAATGAGCCTATTTTTTAATCCCCTTTACCCTTATGTTTTTACACATAACTCTAACAATACCTACAAGCACATCTTTACGTTTATTTTGAGGTTTATATAATATTATTTAACCTTTTATATGTTTAATATTTATTTTTGAAATTAGTTTTACTTATATTATAATCCATATAAAAGATTTGGTTAGATATATTTTATTTATATTTCATATGGTTTAAAATTATATAATAATTAATATATTGTGCTTTGCATATTATTTAATATATTTTAAATAATATTTATATGCATAAATAATTTTATTACAAAATAAAATATAGTTAAAATTAAAAGTATTTTTATTTTTATGTTTCCAAACAATCTGTTGTATGAAGCTCTTTTTTAAATGACAGTCAAACAATCAATTGACTTCTTAAAAAAGCTCTACTGATATAAGCTCATCAAAACAGGCACTTACATTTTAACCTTTTCTTCAGAAAAATATCTTTTTATTTATTTTTCACTTTTTATGATTTCAAATTTAGTAAAAAAATTTGTTTGTTTGAGTTATTAGTTTTGGTTTCTCCTGTTTTAAAATTTATAAAACTACAAAATTTTGTTTTTTTTTTTTTCTATTTTTGTTTTTATAATTTGACCATCAACTAAATATATATTATTCGATTATTTAATATATTTATTATTAATAAAAATTATAAATGATTTAATATTATATTTAATTAATTAAATTAATGCTTATTTTATTTTATTTAATAATTTTATTTAACTTTTATAGTTAAATTAAATAAAATTTATATTTATTAATTTTAAAATAAGTTTTATCTGATATATAATTATCATTAATAATAAAAAAATATTTATATTAAAATTAATAACTAAATAAGTTTTTGTTTTTATGAGAGGGGGTGTAAACGAGCACAAAACTTCTCTCTCTAAGCTTTCTTTCTCTCTGGCTTCTCGCTATGCATTTTACCGATCTACCCTCACTTGCCTCCCATTTTTTGAAATTTCCCGCCTAAAACAACCTCTGTTCATCGTTCATCCAACCGGTTCCTCCGCCTGCGGACTAGCCTATAGGGCCTAGCTCATGGCGGTGACAGGGGAATCACCCCCGCCCTTGAACCCGACGAAATACCCAGACCTTGTTGTCGCTAATAAGACAATCAGCGGTACCTCTCAGATTAATAAGACACTCGAATGTACTACTCAAGCTCTCGACACACACCCAACAGGACCCTACGCCGGTACAAGGAGCATGGAAGAACAAGATGCCCATTCATCACCATAAAGGTAATCTTAAACATTATCCTAACATGCTAAAGGATAGCATACTATTAATGTCTCCATCAAAGGAGTTGGTGCAAGGGCGTGGTCCTCATTGTTGGTGGGTTTTTTTCTGGAGTAAAAACCCAGCCTTCCTTGTGGTACGAGCTTAGGCTCTTGCTCGCTGGGGTAAAAAGGGTCTGGAGAAGACCTTGCCAATAGAAGATGGCAACATACTATTCAAATTTTCTACTGAATAACATTTACTTGAGATTATAGAATCTGGTTCGTGGAATATTGGGGGACAACCTATGTTTTGATAGAAATGGAGACTTGGAATGAGCTGCGATACGGCCTATATTGATGTGGTTTCCATCTGGGTTCAATTCCACAACATCCCTTTAGAATTCTGGACTATTGAAAGCCTAAGCTATTTGACTCGGCAAACCTGTATGCGCGGATACACCGACGGTTAACATAGAACAAGTATTTTATGCTAAAATCTACATTTAAATTAGCAGAAATACCCTCCTGCCAAATATACTTTGCCTATTATCAAGATGGAGAATTTAGATCAACTGAGATCACTATTTCCTTGTTGGGCGCAGCGGGTGTATTTTGTGAAAAGGAAAAATAAAATAAGCAAAATGGACACAGAATATTTAATGTGGTTCACCCTTAACTTTGGGCTACGTCCACGGAAAAAACTCAGAATAATTCTTCCACTATGACAAATAAAGGGTATACAAAGATAAAACTAAAATAGTGGCTCACAAGGTGTTTCCCAACCTAAATATACTAACCTCACTATTTTGTCACTCACCAACCCTTTAGGAATAAATTTCCTAACATCAGAGCAAAACAAAGCTCTGGCTCTCTCTGATTTTCTTCTCTCTGTATTTCTGTTTTGTTTACAATTTTGTTGAAGCAGGGAGTGCCTTATATAGGCACTTCGCCGCCTGAAGACATGCAACTATCTTTTTAAAATTCTTTCAACTATTGCGACACTGAAATCAGTGCCACAATGTTTGAGTCAATACTGGCGTCCCTCCATGTAAAGAGGGACCCAGTGTCAACAATTTTCCCCCTCCCGATTACATGGAGGGCTCTATCAAGCCTGTTACTGATCGACAATACTCGAACTTGCCTTTTGGTAGAATTTTGGTTAACATGTCTGATCCATTTTCATCAGTATGAATTTTCTAACTGTAATTGTTTCGTCTCCATCACATCTCTAATCCAGTGATATCTCACATCAATATGTTTTGATCGTGAGTGAAACGAGGTATTCTTACCAAGGTGAATAGCGCTTTGACTGTCACAGAACAGTTGATACTGTTCTTGCTTAATACCAAGTTCATTAAAGAACTTCTTCATCCATAGCAACTCCTTATAGGCTTCTGTTGCTGCAATAAACTCCGCTTCAGTTGTCGAAAGTGCAACACACTTCTGTAACTTTGATTGCCATGCCACAGCTCCCCCTGCAAAAGTAATCAAATAACCTGATGTAGACTTTCTCGAGTCAACATCTCCAGCCATATCTGCATCTGTGTAACTAGCTAACACAGGTTCTGTTCTTCCAAAACATAAGCATATTTTGGATGACCCTCGGAGATACCTGAGAATCCACTTGACTGCAGCCCAATGTTCCTTTCCAGGATTAGAAAGGAAAATACTCACAACTCTAACTGCATGAGCAATATCTGGCCGTGTACAAACCATGGCATACATCAAACTTCCAACTGCTGAAGCATATGGAACTCTGGACATTTCTTCCTTCTCTTCATCTGTAGAAGGGCACTCTCTAGAACTCAATTTAAAGTGATTAGCAAGAGGACAACTAACCGCTTTAGCCTTGTCCAGTTTGAATCTCTGAAGTACTTTATCAATGTACTTCTCTTGTGACAACCATAATTTCTTGGCACTTCTGTTTATGATAATTTGCATGCCAAGAATCTGCTTTGCTGATCCCAAGTCTTTCATGGCAAAAGACTTATCCAGCTGCTTCTTTAGATTGTTGATTCTAGAAACATTCTTACCTACAATCAACATATCATCCACATAAAGCAATAAAATAATGAAATCATCATCAGAGAATTTCTTCACGAATACACAATGATCTGAAGTAGTCTTCTTGTAGCCTTGCTCCCCCATAACAGACTCGAACTTCTTATTCCACTGTCTTGGTGCCTGTTTTAGACCATATAGAGTCTTCTTCAGTCTACAAACATAGTCTTCTTTCCCCTTTCTCACGAAACCCTCTGGTTGCTCCATATATATCTCTTCTTCCAAATCTCCATGTAGGAAGGCAGTTTTGACATCCATTTGTTCAACCTCCAGATTAAAACTTGCGGCTAGCCCTAACACGGTACGTATGGATGTCATTTTCACCACCGGTGAAAATATCTCGTCAAAGTCAATACCTTTCTTTTGGCTGAATCCTTTGACCACTAATCTTGCTTTAAATTGAGGATGGCCATTGTGTTCTTCAGGCTTGATCCTGAACACCCATTTATTCTTCAATGCTCTTTTGCCTTCTGGCAACTTCACCAACTCGAATGTTTTATTCTCATGCAAGGATTTCATCTCGTCTTGCATGGCTTCTTTCCATTTCTTCTTGTGTTCATCATTCATGGCTTCATCAAAGCTTTCTGGTTCTCCCCCGTCAGTCAGCATTACATACTGATCAACTGGATATCTAGTAGATGATTGTCTATTTCTACTAGATCTTCGTAATGGGACTGGAGAATCTTCAGGTGCTGGTGGTTGAATGTGAACATCATCATCATCCTTTGGTTCATCTTCATTGGGGGCATCTGTATTATCAGCTTCTAGCTGATCATTATGTACTTCATCTCCAACTTGTCTCGGCACCATTGTTGGAGGATTCAATCGGAAGCTTGTTGAGTCATCATCAGAGCTTGGAACTTCCTTCTTCGCCTTGTTGATATCTTCAATAGTTTGATCTTCAACAAACATAACATCACGACTCCTGATAAGTCTTTTCTGCACCGGATCATAAAACCTATAGCCAAATTGATCTTGACCATAGCCTATGAATACACACTGTCGTGTCTTGACATCAGAGCTAGTTTTTCATCGGAGGTATTTTTTGAAAAGAAGCACATCATCGGGAAGAGAAAATTACAACGAATTTTTTGACATGCTCCGTTCGACAAGTTGACGTAAAACGGCAAAGGTGATGAATAGTGCTAAATAGTAAGTTACGTTGTTTTAATCAAATTGCAATGGTGACGCACTGTGCACAATAGTAACTGGGTCTCGTGATACTATTCAGTTACTATTTACCGGGTCCCGCAATACTATTCAAGTGGGGTCCGACGAGTTACTATTTATCGGGTCCCGCAGTACTATTCTGGTGAGGTCCGACGACACTATTCCGATCCCGTGGTGAAAATTTAAAAGATATCTTTTCTGTCAAATTTTGATGTCTCGGTTCCATATTTGAGGTTTGTTTTCTCAAATTTGGCTTAATTTGGCAATGGAGGTGAAGACGCGCAAAATGATCAATTTAACCGGTATGAACTACCGTATATGACGAACCAAGATGAAGGATCTCTTGATGATTACAAAGATGCATTTGCCGGTATTTTCAACAACTAAACCGGAGGAGATGTCCAACGAAGAGTAATCGGGAGGGGGAGAATTGTTGACACTGGGTCCCTCTTTACATGGAGGGACGCCAGTATTGACTCAAAAATTGTGGCACCGATTTCAGTGCCGCAATAGTTGAAAGAATTTTAAAAAGACAGCTGAAAGAATTTATATAGGCACTTCACCGCCTGAAGACATGCAGTTGTCTTTTTAAAATTCTTTCAACTATTGCGGCACTGAAATCGGTGCCGCAATGTTTGAGTCAATACTGGCGTCCCTCCATGTAAAGAGGGACCCAGTGTCAACATTCCTAACCCTGGAAATCGATAACATCAAAAAAGATACGAGGAACTCATTGAGACTTCTATTGCTCCTGTACCGCAAGCTCCACAATTGGAGCCACCCTCAACCTCGAGTGAGCGCAAGGATCCAAATCAATTGGAGAATTCACCCATCTTGCCAAATATAGAAACACAGGAGACACTCAATATCGATAAGCAACTTAACAGTCATAACCCTACTGCCCATATAGAGTCCATCTCTGATATTTCAGCACACCAGGACCCTATTCCAAACCTGCAACCATCAGTGGATCTGGCAACTCATCAACCTGAGGAGCAATTTTCTAATCCTCCCCTTGCCCAAAATGTTTCACTGCAAATGTTATAACAGACTCGAAGCTCAAGCCAATCCCAATCAATTCAGTTGATCAGCCCAATCGGCAGTCTAATTAATAATCTACCAACACGGAGCCTCCTGCAACTTCTGCAAGAGATGCATCCTCAGGTCTCCATAAGGAAACTAACATCCCAACTACCCACGTGGACTCTACACAACATTCCAGCACTTACGAGTGAAAGTGAGGACTCCAGTTTTAGTGTTTGGACATCCACCAACATTGCTCGTAGAAGGCTAACTCGTAAAAAAAACAAAAACTCAAAAAGGGGAATTTTCCCCCTAATGTTACTTGTCTGGAATGTACAATGGTTAAATAACCCTCACAAAAAAGCAATGATTAGGGATATGGTTTTGAAAAAAAAAACCCTGTATCATATAATAGGTCTCCTAGAAACTAAAATAAGGGCTTCCAATCTCTGTGAAGCTTCCACTTTTTTGGGTAAGGATTGGGATGTGTATACAAATTTATCCTCTCACTTCAATGGTCAAATTTTAGGTTTCCACCATACGAAGCAAGTTTCAGTCCATGTGCGTGACGAGAGTAAGCACCATCTACAACTGTCTTGCCTCGACTTTGCTTCTGATAGAAGGTTTGTTGTTTCCCTCATTTACGCTTCCAACTTTCAATTTCAAGGAGCTACATTACGGTCCAAATTGTAGTTGCTTGAAGCCATTATTAAAGAGCCATGGATGGTCATAGGTGACTTCAATTGTGTCTGTTAGAATATATTTTATATATTCTTTATTTGGTTTTGGCATTTTTTAATTGGACATGGGAATTGTAATTATTTTTGAAGATATGCCTAAATTGGTGATTGCGTTTTTGGAAGGTGCTTGGTATTTGTTTTAGAAAAATAATCCTAATAAGCATGATCTTTGGATTGATCTTTATTTGATATTGTCCTTCTTTGAATTTGATAAGGAAACAAAATCCTAGCAATGTGGGTGTTGGTTGTTGGCTTTTGTAGCCCACATGATAATGCTTATTTTTCGGCAGTTTGGGTGGCTGTGTTATTTGGTATATTGGTTTTTGAAGAATATTAAAAGATCACTGCAGATTTTCTTGGATATTCATTCCATGCTCAACTCCTTAAGTGCGTGACCTATCTTCTGGACTTTGGGTGTGGCTTGGTGATTGCTTGGTTTGGTGTTGGTGTTTGGCGTGCGTGAATGACTCAAGTCTAGACTCCTTGTTTGTGTCTTTATCTTGTGTGGGTTTATCGCAGAGTATATAGCATGTTGACGTTATCTTCATCTCGAGCAAGCAATCGAGCGCATTGCGCTTGATATTTTCTTTGGGTGATTTAAGTTAATTGATGTGTGCAACACAATGGTGGCTTTGTCATAGATCAGTGCATATATTGTTGGTGCTGCCTTTCGGTTATTTTGGGTGAAAATTTTCAGATATGAAATTGTTGCGTTCTTGGTTTATTTATCTTTGCTTTTGAATAGAAATAGTTAGAAAAATTCTCTGACGAGGTTAACACGAGTCGATCGTGTTATTGGACGTGAAGATCTTTCACGGGTAGTTAGGTTGTGAGTTAGTTACATAGATTGGGTCTTAAGGAATAGATCAATCTTGTGTAATTTTTGTGGACTACAGTGAAAGAATTTAATCTAGGTGAGGGCCCCGCAGACGTAGGCAAAGTGTGCCGAACTGCGTTACCAAACGTCGGTGTTTTTGGTGCTTTGCTTCTACGATTATTGATTTACTCGTGCAGAAAAATTAATTTGTGGATAGTCTGCGAAACTATTTAACCCCCTTCGGTTTTTCAATTGGTATCAGAGCGGGTCACCAGTTCAGAACTTGGTAGCAAGTTGGTGTAGATCCGAGATTCGCAAATATGGCTATAAGAGAAGGTGCATCAATTGCCAGACCTCCACTGTTGGATGGATCAAATTATCTGTCATGAAAATCTCGGATGAAATTTTTCATTCAAGCTCAGGGGACAAGAGCCTGGCATTCGGTAGTACACGGTTGGACTCATCCAATGATGGTTGATGATAAAGGAGAGACAATTCAGAAAGATCCATCTGAATGGACCAGATAGGAAGAAGAAAGTGCACTAGCAAATTCACAAGCAATACATGCGATATTCAGTGCTGTTGACGAAGGACGCTTCTCAATGATTTCAGCATGTGAAACGGCAAAAGAGGCGTGGGACATGTTGCAGACTATTCATGAAGGGTCTAAATCTGTGATATCGTCAAAACTACAGATATTAACTGTGCGGTTTGAAGAGTTAAAAATGGATGAAAATGAGACTATTGGAGATTTTCATGAAAGATTGAGAGATATAGCCAATCAAGCTCATCAACTGGGGAAGAAATATTCCAACGTGAAATTAGTCAAGAAAATACTGAGATCGCTACCCCCAAGGTTTATTTCGAAAATAGCAGCAATAGAGGAGGCTCATGACATTGATAATCTATCATTAGAAAAAGTCATCGGCATTCTCACGAATTTTGAGATGAATCTCTTAAGAGGTAAGCAAGAAAGGACCAAAGGATTGGCATTGAAGGTGGAAGCAAGAAAAAAAAGGAGAAAGGAAGGCCAGAAGAATTCAATGTCATGAATGTCAGGGGTTTGGTCACATTCAATCCGAGTGTGCTAACACATTAGAGAAACAAAGAGGAAAGTCTTTCACCACAACCTGGAGTGAAAATGATTTTGAAAGTGATTTTGGTAGTGAGGAAGAATTGACAAATAATGCAGCGCTGGTTGCTTTACATTAACAAAAGTCCGATTACTTTAGCAAGATGGCGAAGGAAGTAACTGAAAACAAAACAGGGAAAAAACTTGAGAATTTCAGAATCAGTTCAGCTCGGAATTCAATTTCAGACTATGACAGTGATAGGAGCAGCTGTGATGATAAAGTTGGGAATACCTATGAGAATTACAAGGCTTTGTATGAGAAATTGATGAAAATGCAGAAAAAGAATGAGAGTTTGAAAGAGGAGAATCTTCGTCTGAAAAATACTATGCAAGAATTCGAAAAGAAGCTGGCATTGACTTCATATGAACTTGGTGATGCAAGAATTAAATTAATAAGTACTGAAAAGGGGTTGAGAATGTTGAATGGAGGCACGGAAAAACTAGATAAGTTATTGGAAATTGGTAAAGTTAAAGGGGATCTTCAAGGCATAGGCTATAAAGGCGAGTGTTCCAAAGTGAATGAAGAAAAGTTTGAAATGTCCAGATCAGCCCAAGGAGTAAAAGGACCGAAAAAGAGTGATAGATTTATACCTACATGTTATTTTTGTGGAGTCATTGGACATATAAGGCCAAAATGTTATCAGTTATTACAAATGATATTTCAAAGGGGCCAAAATCGAAAATCTAGACGTTCTCCATTAAGTTTCCAGCAGCATCCCTTGGAATCGAAGCAGGCTTGGATTAGAAAAGGTCAAGTACAAGCACAAAAATGTAGTGAAGGGAAAACCAGAAAATACCCAGATTTGCAGTTAGTTACTGCTGAGGAAGTAACTGCAGAAACTGAAGAATTTTCAGTTACTTCGGATGATGAACCAACTAAAACAATGAAAGCTTATTTGAACCGAGGGTCTTCATCTCAAATTCGAAGAAATCATCCAGCAGAAAATGTTATTAGGGATGTGAGCAAAAGAAGTAAAACAAGAGAAAGAAAAAGGGCTGATTATCAAGAACTTACAGGAAACTTGTGTTATACATCTTCATTCGAGCCAAAGAAAAACACCAGGTTTGAGATTCTTCGAAGTGCACAGGAACAGTGTGATTTATATTTTTGAAGTATTTTTTTTGTGCTGTTAAAAAAAACAGAAAAAGGAAAATATTTTCTTTAGTTCTTTAGTTTTTTGTTGCTATTGTCGTTTTATCCTTTTAGTAGTTTGCACTGTGACTTTTATTTGGCTCCACCGAAGACTTCTCAGCTCTCTCATTGGTATGGATCTTTCTCGGGTATCTCTGTCTTTCGGGCATATCTCTCAGTGTGATGAATGGTGGTAAATTGTGATATTGGCGTGCTTATGATTCTTTCGCTGCATTTATTGGTGATTATTATGATTGTGATTTTATTTCAAGAGGTAGACATCAGATTGTTTATGATGAATATTCCATTCAGGGGGAGATTTCAGGCATATGTTTGACTATTCGTCTTACTTTTTGGCATCTTTGTGTCCCAAGGGGGAGAAATTTGGATGATTGATGTTCTTTGAAACTTGATGTTTGATGAAGGGGGAACAATGTGAATCTTATCTTTATATGTCCAAATATGATTATTTATGTAGAGTACTAAAGTTGTGACAAAAAATGCCAAAAAGGGGGAGATTGTTATAATATATTTTATATATTCTTTATTTGGTTTTGGCATTTTTTAATTGGACATGGGAATTGTAATTATTTTTTAGGATATGCCTAAATTGTTGATTGTGTTTTGGAAGGTGCTTGGGATTTGTTTTAGAAAAATAATCCTAATAAGCATGATCTTTGGATTGATCTTTATCTGATATTGTCCTTCTTTGAATTTGATAAGGAAACAAAATCCTAGCAATGTGGGTGTTGGTTGTTGACTTTTGTAGCCCACATGATAATGCTTATTTTTCGGCAGTTTGGGTGGCTGTGTTATTTGGTATATTGGTTTTTGAAGAATATTAAAAGATCACTGTAGATTTTCTTGGATATTCATTCCATGCTCAACTCCTTAAGTGCGTGACCTATCTTCTGGACTATGGGTGTGGCTTGGTGATTGCTTGGTTTGGTGTTGGCTGCTGGCGTGTGCGTGAATGACTCCAAGTCTAGACTCCTTGCTTGTGTCTTTATCTTGTGTGGGTTTATCGCAAGAGTATATAGCATAGTGACGTTATCTTCATCTCGAGCAAGCGGTCGAAGCACAATTGCAGTTGATATTTTTGCTGGGTGATTTAAGTTAATTGATGTGTGCAGCACAATGATGGCTTTGTCATAGATCAGTGCATATATTGTTGGTGCTGCCTTTCGGTTATTTTGGGTGAAAATTTTCAGATATGAAATTGTTGCGTTCTTGGTTTATTTATCTTTGCTTTTGAATAGAAATAGTTAGAAAAATCCTCTAACGAGGTTAACACGAGTTGGTCGTGTTATTGGGCGTGAAGATCTTTCACGGGTAGTTAGGTTGTGAGTTAGTTACATAGATTGGGTCTTAAGGAGTAGATCAATCTTGTGTAATTTTTGTGGACTACAGTGAAAGAATTTAATCTGGGTGAGGGCCCCGCAGATGTAGGTAAAGTATGTCAAACTGCGTTACCAAACGTCGGTGTTTTTGGTGCTTTGCTTTTACGATTATTGATTTACTCGTGCGGAAAAATTAATTTGTGGATAGTCTGCGAAACTATTTAATCCCCTTCAGCTTTTCAGTGTCAAAAATAGACAAGAATCTGAGGGAGGACGAGGAATGCTATCTACCACAAGAAGAGAACTTGAATCTTTTTTGCAAAATGTATCACTTCCTGACTTGCGATTTAATGGGCGTTTTCTTTCTTGGTCAAACAAGCAACAGGGCCAATATCTCATTTGAAGAAAGCTTGATCAAGCTTTGGTAAACTCTAGTTGGTTCTCTGTCTTCCCTCAGTCATTTGCCCATTTTGGGGATAATCTCCTCTCTGACCACTCCTATGTACACTTCCAACAGGTGTTTAGTTTTGAATTTGGAGGTACTCCATTTCCATTCTTAAATGGCCTTACCAAACAACCTAAGTTCTTGGATATTGTAAGGGAATGCTGGCAACAACCTATTACAGGATTTAAATCCTTCCAATTGATGCAGAAGCTGAGACTGGTGAAGATTGCTCTTAAAAATTACAACTCGACACACATTTGTCAGATCAAGGAATGTAAAGCTCGACTTCCTGCAGCCCAAGCTGACTATTATCAACATCCTCACAACTCCCAAATGAGAGATACTGAACCGACGAGTATCAACAGGCTTTATTTTGGCATCAATCCATTCTTCACCAAAAAGCTAGAATTGCATGATTAAAAGATGGGGACCAAAACACGATTTTTTCAGGCCTCCATTCCAGTAAGGCGAAACACAAACAGAAAATTTGAACTCCAAAACCTAGCCGGAAATTCCCACTCCTCTCAACCTGAACTTCTATCCATGACCCGAGGTTTCTTTGAACAACTAATGGGAACATCCAACCCATCTACACAAAATATTGACAAACAGAGATCCTTTGACTGGTCTCTAACTCAGCCTACCAAGGAATCTTTAATAGCCCATTTCTCGGTCAATGAAATAAAACAGGTACGCTTCAACATGAATCCCCCAAAAGCTCCTGGGCCTGATGGCTTCACTTCTTGCTTTTTCCAGAAGATGCGGGACGTTACTAGAACCTTATTCACTCAAGTTGTCCATGTAACCTTGACTTCCTATAAGATGCTCAGGGCCATTAACCATGCTTTCATATGCCTGATTCCTAAGAAGCCTAACCCCGCCTCACTCCTTATCCTTGACTACAGACCCATTTCTTGTTGTACCATCATTTACAAAGTCATTGCCAAGTTACTAGCTAACAGAATGAAGTCGGCCTTACTTGAGATTATAAAACTGACTCAAAGAGCTTTTCTTAAAGGTCATTCCATAGGTGACAATATACTCCTCATTCAAGAACTAACGAAAGATTATCAATCAGGTAAAAAGCTTCGTAGTTGTATATGGAAATTTGACTTTTACAAAGCCTTTGACACAGTTGGCTGGGAATTTGTTCTCACTTACCTAAACATACTGGACTTCCCTCCTGTATTATAACAATAGATCATGATATTCCTCCAAAGCTCCTCTATTAGCATTCTAATGAACGACATTCCCACTAAGCCCCTAAGGTGTGCGCGAAGGTGTGCACGAGGTATCCAACAGGGAGACCCACTCTCCCCTTGTATCTTTATACTAGTCATGGAGAGCCTATCCCACATGCTTAAGAAGATAATAAAGGCTAATGATAGATTTGTTTATTACCACAAATGCCAATTTCTATACCTTACTCGCTTAATGTTTGCTGATGATCTGCTGTTACTGTCAGGAGCATATGCGATCTCTCTTACTATTCTTCAGGATATTTTGCCATGCTTCTCCAACTGGTCCGGTCGGCACATCAGCACTCATAAGAGCAACTTCTATTGCTCCTCAAATGTCCATAACCCCTCGGCTCTTGCTACCATATTAGGAATGGAACTTCACTCTACTCCATTCAAATACCTTGGCGTTCCTATATCTCATACTAAACTCACTTAAAGGGCTGCATTCCTCTCCTAGAGAAATATAAAGCCAAAATCTTGGCTTGGCAAGATCGGTTCCTATCTATGGCAGCTCGAATCACCCGAATCATTTCGGTATTGAGCAATCTACGCATTCATTGGATCAATCACCCGGTTCTTCCAAAAAAAAAGATTAAGGAGATAGAACATTCAAAACATTCCTTTGGTCGGGTTCCATAAAGCAAGCAAAGAAAGCAAAAGTGAATTAGGCAGAGGTCACCAATTCCCAAAAGCCAAAGGGGGGCTAAGCATCCCATCTACTACTCTTATCCAACATGTTCTACTTTGTAAGAAAAATTGGAGGCTTCATGTTGATAAAAATGCCCTTTGGATTCGATGGATACATGAAAACTATCTCCGCACTCAAAACTTTTGGCAATTGCAACCATCTTGGGGTTGCTCGTAGACATTCACTAAAATGCTTTAGATAAGAGAACAGATCTACCCTTTGATATTTCTTAAACTGGGCAAAGGAGACACCATCTGGTTATGGTATGACAATTGGACTGACTTCATGTTGGATCGCCTATAGCCCTGGTATTCACAATACGCAGCGGAATAGACCATACGACACAACAAAAAATATAATTAAAAACAATATAACACGTACGAAATTACCTCTTGACGCGGATTGGTATTTGTTACTTTTTGGATTTGTAGATGCTGCAGTGCGCAAACTTCTTCTATCGGTATCCACACGAGGATGAACGATTCGGGCAACGGCTAATGTGTGCTAGCACGTTCTAAAACCTTTTTGAATGCCACACAAATTATCTCTCGGAAGAAGAACGAAGGTGGCTAGGGTTTTCCTCTCTTTCTAATGAGATATAAGTTTTTTTTATTTATAGAGAAATCATAATTCCTATTCCTATTAGGAATAAGAACATCATAATTTTAAACCCATTAGAATTATTGAAGCCCAATAAGTTTGGCCTATATTATATCTCATATAATAAAATCCCGACAACTTATTTCAATCTAGCCTAATAAATATATCCACATATATTTATTCAATGCCTAATAAATTAGGCCCAAGAGAATAAGCCCAGATCACATCACTCTTTGTGTGCGACCCTGTAGGCTCATTTGATGTTGGCAATAGGCTTGATCACACTTCAAGGCCCATAAGTCATAAGCGATCTCTAACAAGACATTATGACTACTCAAATCAAATGAGGATCGATAATTCGATTTAACCTGAAACCATGGTTACAAACTCAATCCCTTTGTGACACGATATCAAGATTAATCACAAGACATGGTACATGTCAACCTTTGATTAATCATAGTTTCTTAATCCCTAAGTTGATTGATTATAACAAATGACATTGATGACTCCTCATCAATTCATTTGAGCACGGTCATGCATTTATTCAGTCATACTTGTCAAGAGGGCCAAATGATATCTTTCTCATTTAAGAGAGGTACAAATCTCATCTACGTCATTTACATCCCTCCGCATGATTTATTTAATGTCCGACTTAAGATTACTTATTATCCGGTTAAAGATAACTTAATCCAATATCAAAATACTAAATTCCTCATATAAGGAACCATGATAACTTCAGGTCAGAGGACAAAAGTCAAACCATATTGAGAATCACTAATGACATGAAACCATGTAGTGTTCTCTCCGTTGGTCGGTCTAATATATGTTCTCTAACATATATCTATGTTTATGATTTGATAACTCATATCCATGATAAAAAAACGTTATCATCAATTAGAACACATACTAGCCTTAATTCATTATTGTTCCACTAATAATGATCAACCAGTGGCAGTTTAGAATAGTATTATAAAGCTTATGATTTTACTATCAAGTCACATACTTGATGACATAAGCCTAATACTATTCATGGAACGTAAATCACATTACATAAACGATATATATGCATATATAAAAGAATACCTAATAATATATTATTAATAAGTCATAATGTTAGTACAAAAGTCACATATGTCTATTAGTATAACACCCCACTCCCGCATGACCCGAACCCGACATCAACAGTGATATCCGAGTTCGTGCCCTGAGAGGGTGGCATGCTACATCACTCATTCAAAACTCAATACCAAATCTTTATTATTTTTTTGAGACATACACCTACTCTACATATTATGCGGAAAACATTTTACATAAATAACCATCAGCAAGTTCAATGACCACGGGGGTCCTTTTATAAATACAATTTATATCAGTCTGTTGATTTCACAAATTGACCTAATCATTAATACAAAAATTCAGAAAATAAAAATACATTAATGCAGACGCGAACTGATCCCGACCACTTTTCTATTTCATTAACCAGCAGATGCCATACGCCCGTTGCCTAACGGGATATTCTTCTGAGTCCTAAAAAATAATTGCAAATTTTGGGTGAGTTTTGCGAACTCAGTGAGGAACCATCATCGATGGTTCACTCAATTCATGAAACACATCAATTCACATATCACATTTTTACATTGTTGCATATTTAATCACATTGCACAATTTCACTAAAGCATAGACCATTTATTCCTTTCATTCGATCAGACCCATGTAACCAAATTGTTTCATGTAATACTCAAACATATCACAGTTGCATAAGGCATTTTACCTTCCATTCAATCAAAGAAGTGCAATACAATACATATGTAATGCGTATGTGACCCTTTTTCCCAATTTATTACGGTGTTGTGACCGAGCGCCTAAACTGTCCCAATATGAGAACGTTAATCAGTGAGCCTGAGGCTTTGAACTGTCCCAATATGGGTGCGTTAATCGGTGAGCCAGAGGCTCTGAATCACTGTGGGCTCAAGTCCCAAATACGTTGAGCTTTTAGCTCTCGGTGGCTGCTTCAGTCACAACTCTCATTAACTGATCATGCATTCATGTATGAAATGCATATGTCCCAATTTAATAATAAATGCATCACAATTATCCACATGTTACTAATAGGCAGTAACTGTATCACAACCAATTCCCGTATCACAATTTATCACATCACAATCGAACCCAAATTATTACATTCAAACAATTATTTCACAACTATTCACAATATAATCACAATCACAATCTATCACATTGGAAACAAGAAGGTCTCAAATTCTCAGACAAATAACACTTCTATTGTCAAAATCTCCCAATACATCGGGAACCTTCGGCCCGGAATCAGTCATAAACAAACGCAAAGCCCGCCATTATTCTCCATAGTGTTATAAGTACAAAATTATAAAAAATCAATAATCGAGAAATCATCTAGGTTACTCACCAAATAGCTTCCAAGCTAATGCCGGAAAGTCTCAGCAACGTCCGTGGAATGACATTCCAACTATGCCTCTATAACAATCACAATAATCACATATTACCAAATGTAAAATCAGAAATATTAAATAATGCACATGTAGCAATTTAGATGTGTACAATGCATGCTCGTGACATTCCTGACACTATTTCACATTTTCCCGTCACAACAATTTCTTCTAAACATTTGAAATTCATTGACACTAAAATCGCTCAATTTGGACCTCTATAGGTCCAATTACTAATAAAAACATGGATCGGAAAAATCATTGCCCGACCTCCTTACTTCGACCTAACCAATACCCGTCCATTTCAGCTCTAAAAATTCTCAATCTCACAAATAAAATGAAATTCAAAGTGTTACGAATCCGATGCCTCAAGAATCAGGTCAATCGAATGTCGGATAGAAAAGATATTCCCAAAACACACTCAAACCAACACATTATAAGTAACTTCACTCTAGAAAAATGAGCATCTTAGGGGATAACTTGAAATTCGACCTCTTCATAACAATTGTAGATCTATGTCTCTAGTTTAATTTGCAATAAGAATCAGATCAATCCAAGCTCTATAGCTTGAGATATCTCCAAAATACTAAAGTCTGTTCAGACCATTACAAAACTGAAACTGAACACTACACCTAACTTCAATCCGAAAATTGAAAGTCTTAGAGGCTAAATTGTCGATCGGCTCCTTCAGATAAATTGTAGATCCATGTCTCTAGTTTAATCTACAAGAATAATCCGATCTATCGGAGCTTTATATCTTGAGATATCTCCAAAATACCGAACAATGTTTAGACTTTTTCCACCGGTCAGCTCACTTTAATCGGGTCGATCTTTCACCATTTAATGTCAAAGCCGATCTATTTGATATGAAAAGATAGAAAAATGTCTTAGGCATCCAACGCTTCAAAAATCAGGTTGATCAGAGATCTGACGAAGAAGTTATGGCCAAAAGAAAGAAGGGAGGTCGGTCAGCCGAAAATCGACCCAGCGGGCCGATCGATGAGCTCGCGGGCGCCTGCTTGCGATCCGACCTCCTAACTTCAACCCCTCATTACTTTTGACTCCGAGCTCCAAATTTGACAAACTTGGTACCGATGAAAAGATAAAAGACAAATCTACCATTTTTATGAAGGAACCAAAGATCGGATCGACCTCCAAAGGGGTCAAAAATTTACTCCAAGATGATCGATCGATAAGCTCCTCACAAACAGTACCAAAACTTGTAAACATCATAACCTTTCATTCCCTTAGCCAAAAATTCCAAATTTTATATCAATCAAAAGAGAAAAATAAATGCTACAACTTTTATGAACAATTTAGAAGCCAATTCCAGCTATAACCAAATCAAATTCTCAATCAAAGCTTCTGCCTACCCAAATTATTCTCAACAATAACCTAATCTTTCAAACTTCATAACTCCACCTCCCCTTGGCGAAAAATTCCATACCATATAACAATAAAAATGTCAGACAATATACTACAATTCTCAAGAAGAACTTCAAAGCAAATTCCAATTCTAATTAGGTCGAAACCTCTCATGAATATGGTTGTCCTATTAGGGTTTATGAAATCAGTGTTTAACCTAAACCATAACTAAACTTTTCAAATTTATATCTTACAATCCTCACATCCAAAATTCGCATAAAATACCTCATTAGAAAGCTATAACAATCCTATACAACTTTCCAGAATGTGATTTGAGCCTATTTCACCCTTAAAAGTCCCAAATAAATATCAGAACACAAAGAGCACAAAATCTATGCCTTTAGAGCATTTGCACACCAAAACACATTTTGGACTTAATTACCACCTGAGCATTATCAGACCATAACTTACAACCTACACATCGAAAAATATCATACTCAGTGGCGTTGGAAAGATAACACATAAATCTTTAACTTTCAGTAATACCAATTTCACAAAATCTGTCTCCTTTATCCTAGAAAAATTCTCAAATTTTCAGGTCTTCAATACTGGAACCAAGATCCGGATACTGTTCATCCAGCACACACATCTCAACTTCCGAGCTAAATTCAAAGCTATTCAAGCCAAAATTGAGCAGAACTTCCTTCATAGTAATTCTAGCCCTACTTCTCAAGTTTATTTTAAACTAAACTTCAACTCAATAACATAACCACATCAAAAGTTATAAACAAATACCTGAAACATGCACAAGTTCCATTTTCCAGATTTCAACTTATTTCATTCTAACACCAATCCTACATCAATAGGCATCCAATTTAGTCTCTAATTCAGCCACAAGTTCATCTAGACATTCACTTGAATAATTAATCAAGATTTGGCAGTACACAACACACCATCTTCTTGCTTGAATTTACCACTTATCTACCATCATTCTAACATCAAAACCAATCAAAAACCAATTCAAAACTTATTCATTAGATTTTGCCTCATTAATTCATCAATCAACTATCAATTAATAAACCAAGTTACATAACACATACCCACATATACCTACAAAATTCTCATACAATTTGGTGCATAAATAACACAATTAATGCATTTAACAACAAAACAAGCCAAAAACACAATCTTACCTAAGCAAGCTTCAACTTTCCAAGTCTTCAAGAGATCACCCACTCACTAACTTCCTCCACCATACACCCACGATCATCCACTCACACACAACACTCACCATCACAAGGCTTAAGCTTGGTTTTGTGTATGAAGGAAGAAGGAGCAAGCAAGTAGACAAGAAAATTTCTTGTTTGGAGGGTGAACAAAAACCAACGAAGGAAAGGGAAAGAAGCACCTATGGATGGAAGAGATATTTAGCTTTCAAATTGATTTTCTTATCTATTCAAGGAGAAGAGTCGTGAATAATGGGTGGAAGACAAGCATTAAATTGGCTAAAGAGTGTCATGACACGTGTCATGACACTTGGCATTTAATAAGAAAAAGACAATAATCAATTTAATGAATTTAATGAATTTGTAATAAAAGAATCCTATCAGAATTAAATCTTTAATCCATCCAGTTCCCATGGCTCTAATTACAATCCTAAATTAATTTACCCAATATTTCAGTGCCATTGGACAGAATTTGTCGATACCGGAAACCAATCAGTCTGCCACTTGGCAATTTTTCCGATCCGGGAATATTTTTTTTCCAAAAAATTTTCAGAAAAATTTCTAAAATTCCATAAAAGCATAAAACACACAAAAATCACTCCAAATTAATTTTTCAAACACAAATAACACATTTTTCACAATAAACACATATGCCGGAAAATGTCATGAATGCATGTACTATCATGTGCATATGCAAAAATTTCAATTTATGTTTAATTGGAGGCCCTCTTATGCATAAATATGTCGGGACTAATTTATACACTCCTAACTCATCCCAATTGACCAATTTACCCTTCCCATCGGTGATGGGATGTTACAATTCTCCCCTCCTAATAAAAATTTTTTCCTCGAAATTTCATTTTTGATGCTGAGAAGTAGGGGTACTATTATCTCGTACACTCCTTCGTTTCTTGTACCATCTTTCTACTCGATGCTTCTTTCCTTATAATCATAATTGATAAAGTCGATAGATCTCTCAATTCTCTATCTCGATATCATAATTAATAATCGTTATCCTGGTGATACCATTAGAATACTTTATGAGGCGTTAGACGACAAAAAGAGTCATTCACCTTACATTGTAATGTAGAGGGCCTAAAAGAATGATTAAAAACCAGAACAAATTTGGGATACCGTTAGTGAGTGAAATGAATCTGGAATTAGAATAAAATGGCTTTTGAAAGACGAATGAATTTTGGTGGATCACGTTGAAGTTATAGAATATATTGAGAAAGATTTGAAAGTTAAGTGTATTAACACCGATGAGAAGTAAAACAGATGATTTGTCTTGGAGAGTATCACCTTTGCCAAGGTGTAATTAGATAGAGATATAGGAGTAAGTAAGGAAAAAAAAAGTGGTCCATCTAAAACTATGGTAATAATAGGACTCTGGATTTGTGAGTAAGTATTAACCATAAAAGAAGTGTTAGATGCATACAGTGCTATATGGATATGGTTAGGAAGTATTGTTATGATCCGATATATGTGTTGTTGAGAGACTGGAAGTAAAAATTTGAGTTCGATGAAACTCATCAAGGAACTAATTTAAGAAAGTGTGATATCTAAACAAGGGATTGAGAGACCTATTGAATTTATCAACTGTGATCTTATGAAAGAAAACATTGAGTGGTAAAATGAGATAGGAAACAGAGGAGCGTATGCGATAATAGTACCCCTACCTTCTTCGTAAATCAGAAATAAATTTCGAGGACAAAATTTCTTTAAGGAGGGGAGAATTGTAACATCTCGTTTCCATACAAAGGGTTTGAACCCTAGAAATTGGTACATATGAGAAAAAAAAACACATCTCATGCTCATGCATTATATAAGGTGTACATGCACATGAATAGTAAATTTTGCACAGGAAAATAACTGTACATGCATTCATGACATTTCCCGGTATAAATGTTAATAAATGTGATTGCTATGAAAAAATGTGATTTATGTGTATGAAAATTGAGTTGGAGAGGGGCATTGCGGTTTTTGAATTTTTGGAGAATTTTAGAAATTTTTCTGAAAATTTTGGAAAAAATTTTAGACTAGAAAAAATGTCAAGTGGCAAGCTGATTGGTTACCGGTAGGAGAAATTACTGTCCAATAGCACTGAAAATTTAGATACATGACTTTAGGATTTATTAATTTGAGCCATTGAAATTTGGGGAGAAATTGGAGTAGTAATTGGATTTAGTTGGAAAGAACTTCAAAATGTGACATGTGGCAAGTGACACATGTCACTTGCCTAACATGCCACCTTGCTACTCTTTGTTTAATAAAAACCCACTTTCCTTTGGTCCTTCTCGATGGTTCTTCTTTTATAAAGTGAAAATGTTTTAAAATGAAAAGAATCATCCATCATCTTCGTAGCTCTCTTCTTCTTTGTTTGTTTTGGAGTTTTGCTCATCTTTTCTTCCTCCTTTCACCTTGCTTTCTCTTCCTTGGGTTCACTAAAAATCCAACCTAAACCTCCCCCCCTCTTGTTGGATGATGATGATCGTGTGTTGGAGGGAATTAGAGATTTGAGGTATTTTTTAAGAGTTGAAGAAGAGGAAGTTAAATTAGGTGAGAAAGATGTTTTATTTATGGTTTTCTAGTAAATTATATCATTTGTGATGTTTTTTTCACTAAATTGCATGGGAATTGTGTTTAGAATATATGGGTGTGTGTTGAAGTGAATCACACGTTAATATATTGAACAATAATATGATCAAGATACACAAGAAGGGGGGGTTGAATTGTGATAAACTTTTCGTTAATCCCTTTAGAAATTACTTGTTCTTTCAAAACTTATCAGAATCAATTCGTAACTAGTTTAAAAAACTTTATTAATTTTGAAAACTACGATATAAGTAATATGAGAGTAGAAAGAAAAACACGCAATTTATCCCGGTTCACCCCAAACCGTAGGCTACGCCCATTCCTCGATATCCTTCGAGATTTCACTATTTGAACTGCTTACAAGTATTCTTTCGATTGAGCCTCTCAGGTCTCTTTACAGAAGTATTCTTTTACTCTTAGCCTCTTCAAAGCTATCTCAAAACTTTCTAATTGAAAGAATAGTAAAGAGCTTATTACAATAGAAATGCTCTTAACACTGTTCACTCGAAATATCGTTCACAATTTTTCTCTCAGATAATCTGAAAATCAAAAGTTGAATATTCAAGGTTTCATGAATTTATATCTTCTTCAATCTCGACTCTTATTTATAGTCGGGTTCTTCAACTGTTTCTTGAATATTTGCTTCTTGAATCTTGAAAGAAACGGTTATTCAGTTTGACTCCGTAACTAACTCAACTTGATGTTTCTTTCTTCCGTCTGATATTTTGTATCGGCTGCTTTTCTCTTGTAAAGCTTTAAATGCTTTTCTCTTGTAAAGCTTTAAATGCCTTTTCTCTTGTAAAGCTTTAAATGCTTTTTAAACCACCGATTCTTACGTCGGCTGATTTTCTCCTTCAATTGTTTTTTTACTTCTCGCGTCCATCTACTTTTCATTTGTATATTTCTCTTTGTTTGTCATCAAAATTATTTAATACGTGAAGTCTGGTTTGATTTAACATTCTCCCTTTTGATGATAACAAATATTGTGAAATAGAGAAATATGAAAGGTATCAAATATCTGTAAGTATGAATAAATCAAAATAACTTCGCTTTTCAAAATTTCTTCTGCCTTTTCCTTTCAAATGATTCTCCTTCTCATTCTTCCTTCTCCCCTATTTGTTATTAATCAAAAATTATTTCCCAAACTGTTTCACCAACTTTTTCAGATCTTCTTAATCTTCTTCATATCCTTATCAAGTTTCGAACTTGTTTCTTTAAAGTCAATGATTCAATTGCGATGAGGATTCTGCCTCAACAATTTGTCAACAACAAGAATCGTTGTTGTATAAGCTTCCACGTTTGAGACATGTGGTTCAATAATTTGTAGGAGAGGCGGAGGAACATATACAACGATCAGAATATCAAGATCATAGGAATCAAGTATACGTTGAAATGTGCTTCCAAGCCAAGGCATAGCTTCTGAATCGAGTTGATCTCCACAGAGGTCGATTTTGCAGAATGTTACGTAAAATACTATAAGAACATTTTAAGTTGCCAATCGAAGAGAACGACATCGACCCTTCGATAGTGCCTCCACATGGATCATCTGCTGTAGCCTTAGTTTGGCTTGTTCTCGGATCTTGATAAATGCGATAGAACTTCCACTTCTTTTCTCTTCACATGCTTCATCAATCAATTGCCCGCTTCGCAATCGATCGAAGTCATGTCATCCAAAATCGGTTCGGTTGAACTTTCGACTTCAGCTCTCTTCACTTCTGCGTTCAACAAAATTTGGTGGTTGTAAATCGGTACCACCTTGATTCTCAGATCTTGTCGATATTGGATAAAAAGTAAGACACTCTCCAAATGGCTCGTGGATATGGTTCTCTTCCAACTCTCTTGATTGATCATAGAAATTTTGTAACCCCTATCCAATGGATGTAGAATGTTGTTATCAAATTCAACCGATTTGAAGAAGGCTTTCACAAATCTCTTTGGTTTGTCTCGGATGATGACAGATTTGGTCTTCTTCTCCTCTGTGACAACCAATCTGTGTTCCCAACTTTCTCTTTGAAAAGTTAAATATTTGGATGGAACATTAGTCATCACACTCAAGACTTTTTGAGTAACCTTTTGTCCCATAACATGTGTAGCAATTTGCTTGCGAATAAGTGAAGACTGAAAAGTAGTAGAAACTACTTCTTCAAAAATTGGATTATCAAGGACATTGTGAGTATCCTTAAGATTACCAATGAATGACTTCCATATTTACTTCAAAGAATATCAACCGTATCAACAATGAGACTTTTCGTAGTATCAACAATGATCTTTTCGCCTTACCTTCTTAGACTTTGTTTCGTTTTTGGACTTCCTTCTTTGTCGCACTCATTTTCTTTCCCTTGGTGACTTTTTAGGTTGCGTTTTTTCTTTTCGTGTTCTTCTTTCCTTTTCCTCCACTTCCTTGAGACCGAGTTTCGAGTCTTTTCAAGGATTGATGTCAACGACTTTGTAGCTTTTGATCTTTGCGATTCGAAATGCTTTGATTGACTTGATTCTCTGGATTGGTCGGCTTCTTTCGTTGCACGCTTTCACTCTGGGTGACCTTCTTGCTTGCTTTGGAATGTCACCAAGAGTGGTTCCCTTTACGCTTCAAGTCACTGATTCAAAAATTGAACACTTCTCGACTTTGATTCACGAGAATGTGATCTTGTTTCCTTCATAGAAAACTTCTTCAAGATATCGCTCCCCTCAATTGTTGCTTTCCTTGGCGATTCGCTCCTTTTACGTCTCGAAAATCTCGGACCCATTTTAGCAATAGATGTTGAATCTATATAACTTTTAACAGATATCTTCATCCTAATTCCCAATCCAACTCGATGCCGATTCTCTGAACACTCTTGTCAACAATATCCCATAAGGACAAGTGTTTGTATCCTTTATTGATTTTACCATGTCTTGATAAATCAAATATGGTAAATCTATTGGGTGATGATTCGAAGATGAAGAATACATTGTTCATCCAGGTAGTGACACGATGTCGTGAACTATTCTCGGTAAACACACCACATAGAACCGCGAACAATACCCTTGCCTTTGGTACCAGCCAAGAGGCTCTCCTTTCAGTTGGGTTATTTTGACCATAAAGTTGACGACTAACTTCATCTTCGTTCATCTTAAGCTTAGTCATCCATTTCGCCATATTAGTGAGTTGAACTCCATCCATCGGACATTCAGTGACTTTCTCCAGTAACTCCTTCGTTACTATAACAGTGTGTGTCTACATACGACACGATTGTATCGTCTCATCGACTTAGTATTCTTCCGAACTCATAAACTTCTTGGAGATAGACTTCATCTCGCACTTGAAAGAAGTTTCTCCAACCTCCGCTATTATCTCCTATTCTATATCCATCTGTTATTTTCTTAGTTCTTCGAAGTTTACCAATCTTCCCCAGCCCGATCCTGGATCAACTCGCAAAATGGGCTTGACATTCATCTTGCTGATTCTGATTGAGTAGGAACTTGCTTGAAGAAATTTCAGAGAGATTTAAGAGAACTAGCAATTTCTGAATTCGGTAGAAATCCCAAAAGTCAGTTTTAGGGAATTTATAGTGAATTCTAGAACTATTGTACTTCTCGATGATCTGACAACTTTTTCCCTCTAAAACTTTTTTCTTGTGAAAGAAGTTTTATATCTCGAAACCGCCTAACGCCGTTAACTCCACCGTTCCACCGCCTTGTCTTTATAAAAAAACAGATGAATGGTCCGTTAACTCCTCCGTCATCTGCCTTGTCTTTATGAAAACCGATGAATGGTCCGTTAACTCCTCCGTCATGTCTGCTTGTCTTTATGAAAACCGGATGAATGGTCCGTAATCATCACCATATTGAGGTTGCGTCTCGATTTCTTTAAGCGATCTTCACTTAGTGGTTTTGTGAAGATATCCAGCCACCGATATTCGTTTCTACGAATTGTAGACTGACGACTTTCTTCTGAACGTAATCTCTCAAGAAATGATGTCTGACTTCTATGTGCTTTACCCTTGAATGTTGAATTGGATTCTTTGACAAGCTGATGGCGCTGGTGTTGTCGCAGTATATTGGAATCTCTTCCTCTTGTATTGAGTAGTCCTCTAATTGATACTTGATCCACAATATTTGTGAACAACAACTTATGCGATATATATTCAACTTCTAGTTGATAATGCAATCGAGCTTTGTCTCTTGCTTGACCATGAAACCAGGTTTGGTCCAAGAAAGTGACAGCCACCACTCGTGCTCTTCCTTTCGATCCTATCACCGGCATAGTCTACATCGCAATATCCATTCAACCTGAAATTTTTACCTTTCTCATACATTAAGCAAAGATCAGTAGTACCTGCGAGATATCTCAAAATTCGTTTTACAGCAATATAATGAGATTCTCTAGGATCGGCCTGAAACCTTGCACACAAGCATACACTGAATAGAATGTCAGGTCTACTTGCTGTAAGATAAAGCAAAGAACCAATCATCCTTCTAAATAGGGTTTGATCCACCTTCTTACCACTTTCGTCTTTTGACAACAAATTTGAAGGATATATCGTGGTAGACATATATTTAACACTGCACATATCAAACTTAGACAACAATTCTTTAAGATATTTTTGTTGATGGATAAAAATTTTATCCTCAGTTTGCTTTACTTGCAATCCAAGAAAGAATTTTAACTCACCCATCATGCTCATCTCAAATTCATTTTCATCGATTTTCAAAACTCATGCATAACCTTCTTGAAGTTGCACCAAAATAATATCATCAACATAAATTTGCACAATAATGAAATCATTACTCAAGTTCTTCCTAAAAGAGTTTTTCTACTTTACCTCTAGTAAATCCATTTTCTATAAGAAATGAACTGCATTTATCATACCATGCTCTAGGGCTGTTTCAAATCCATATAAGGCTTTATGAAGTCTCAGTAGACATGATCTGGATACTTTATGTCCTCAAATCCGGGAGGTTGCTTAACATAGACTTCTTCATCTATAAAACCATTCAGAAATGCACTTTTTACATCCATCTGAAAAAGCTTTATGTCATGGCAAACCGCATATGCAAGCAGTATCCTTATTGCTTCAAGTCTTGCTACTGGAGCATATGTCTCATTGTAGTCTATTTCTTCTTGCTGATTATAGCCTTGTGCTACTAATCTTGCCTTGTTGCCTCCAAAAGTTACCAAACCTCCTTTCTTGTACTGAAGATCTAAGAACATAGACCTTTTTCCCGTCATATGACGCGAGCATCCACTGTCCAAATACCAATGGTGCTTGGCTCTTCCAAAGAAGGATTTCATAGGAGATATTATCTTGTTTTAGGTACCCAGATTCTCTTGGGTCCTTTAGGGTTAGTATGGTGTAATGAATGATAATAAGAAGTAGAATGAAAACGTTGATGACCTTTTGAAAACCCGATTGATATTTTTCTTATCTTTTGAACAATTGATTTCACGTAATCTTTGGGACTTATTTTAGTAAACCCTAATCCAGCTTTTATCACTCGGATGTCGCATTTTCCTAGCATTTCATTCATCTTTTGTACTATCCGTAAATTTAGCTAGATCAATCGAGAGATTATTGATTCTCGCCTTCAACTGCTTAATCTCTTGGATCTATCTATAACTTTGTTGTTATTCAGTTCCTCAACTTGTTTTCTCGCACTTATATTCTCACTCTCTATCTCATGAGTATGTTTGAGGTTTTCTACATATTTCTTCTTCAACGGCTTGTACTGCTTCGAATAGCATGAGAATCCTCTAACAATTACGAGTATGCATCTTGTATATTATTATAGCTAGAAGTTACCTCTTCATCACTTTCTTCTTCACTACTGACATATGTTAGCATGTTCGACGCTTCGAGCTTGTATCGATTCGATGAATCCAGATCCTCCCACGCTGCCATCATGCTTTTCTTGTTATCCTACTCTTTTGGGTTGTCTTTTCAACATTGGACACTCGGACTTGTAATGTCCCTACTATTGCATTCATAACATGTAATAGATGCTTTCTCGACTTTTCCATCGTCTTTGCCATTGTTCCTTCCGAATGTTGAATTTCCTTTAGACTTCTTTTCCACATTCTTCTTATCTTTCTTGAAATGAAAGATAGCTCATCGTCTTCATTACTTGATTCAGATTCGACTTCTTTGGAATCATCATCCTTTGATTCTTCAATCTTTAATGCCTTTGATGTATTCCTCTTTGTCTTTTCTTCCGGATTTTGTGATTCTTTTGACCCGCTTTGGCGCTTATGGACTTCTCTTTCTTGGGCTTATCTTCGCATCAAGCTCTACTTGTATCTTCAATGATCCAAGCAATTCATCAAGCTTTAGTACGCTTAAGTCTTTGGCTTCTTGTAAAGCGCTTACTTTGGGTCTCCATCTTTTGGCGGACTCCTCAAAATCTTTCGAACATGGTCTTGATCGTATGCGTTCTTCTAAGAGCTTTTAGCCCATTAACAATTGTTTGAAATCTTCCAAACATTTGATCAATGGTCTCTTCTTCTTTCATTTTGAACAACTTGTACTGATGCACCAGAATGCTTATCTTGGACTCCTTGACTTGATTTGTTCCTTCATGTGCAATTGATAATGTATCCCACATTTCTTTGGCAGTGTCGCATCCATGAACTTTGTCATACTCGCTTCTGCTCAATGCACAACTCAAGAAAAATTTCGCCTTAGAGTTTAGTTGAAATCTTGCTTTCTGCTCAGTTGTCCATCTTTCTCGTGGAATTGGATTTTTATCATCATCTTCAGGTGTGTATGGTCCGTTCTCGATGATGTCCCAAAGGTCAATGTGAGTAGATTCGATAAACAATCTCATCCGGTCCTTCCAATAGTGGAAGTCTTCACCATTGAATGCTGGAGGTCTAGTGACTGAAGCTCCTTCGACAATATACATGTGTGATTCCACCATTTTCTTTAATTCACACTTTTTTAAAGTGATTCTTGAACACCAGGCTCTGATACCAATTGAAGTGAATCACACGTTAATATATTGAACAATAATATGATCAAGATACCTGAAGGGGGTTGAATTGTGATAAACTTTTCGTTAATCCTTTAGAAATTACTTGTTCTTTCAAAACTTATCGAAATCAATTCGTAACTAGTTTAAAAATATTTGTTAATTTTGAAAACTACTATATAAGTAATATGAGAGTAGAAAGAAAAAACACGAAATTTATCCCGGTTCACCCCAAACCGTGGCTACGCCCGATCCTCGATATCCTTCTGAGATTTCACTATTTCTGAACTGTTTACAAGTATTCTTTCGACTGAGCCTCTCCAGGTCTCTTTACAGCAAGTATTCTTTTACTCTTAGCCTCTTCAGGCTATCTGTAACACTTTCTAATTGAAAGAATAGTAAAGAGCTTGTTACAATAGAAATGCTCTTAACACTGTTCACTCGAAATATCGTTCACAATTTTCTCTCAGATAATCTGAAAATCAAAATTGAATATTCAAGGTTTCATGAAGTTATATCTTCTTCAATCTCGACTCTTATTTATAGTCGGGTTCTTCAACTTTCTTGAATATCTCGCTTGAATCTTGAAAGAAACGGTTATTCAGTTTGACTCCGTAACTAACTCAAACTGATGTTTCTTTCTTCCGTCTGATATTTTGTATCGGCTGCTTTTCTCTTGTAAAGCTTTCGTCTGCTTTTCTCTTGTAAAGCTTTCGTCTGCTTTTCTCTTGTAAAGCTTTCGTCCTTTTAAACTTCACCGATTCTTACTTGCTGATTTTCTCCTTCAATGTTTTTTTACTTCTCATGCGTCCATCTACTTTTCATTTGTATATTTCTCTTTGTTTGTCATCAAAATTATTTAATACGTGAAGTCTGGTTTGACTTAACATGTGTGTGTGTGAATTTCTTGCTTATGTGAATGATGAAGGATATAGAATGTGATAAGTGTAATTTAGGGGTGGTTTACATGTTTGGAAATCAATTGGTATTGTAGGATTGTGTAGAAAATGATGGATGATGAAGTGTATTTTGCTGCCATTTTATGGATAAATGTTCAAGGGGAGGTATTGCTTTGATTGTGGGTGATATATTGACTAAATTGAGTGCTTATTGTTGTAGAATATGTATGGAAGTGATAGAAGTTGAGTTAGGTTGAAAAGTTGGAAATTGGATTTGTGTGTGTTTTAGTGATTTGGCCATAACTTTTTCTATAATGGTGCAATTGGGATGATTTTTGCTTGAATTAAACTAGAGGTGTTTGGCTAGATTTCTTGTGAAGGAAGTGATGTTCAATTTTGGCTTGAAGAGTTCCAAATTGTGACTTGAATGTGGCAATGTGAGTAGGGTTGAATAGTAGTTCCAGAATTGCATTTTGTGATCTGAAACTTTGGGAATTTTTCTAGATTGATTTAGATAGATTTTGCTTAATTGGTCTTCATGAAAGTTATATCTCTTCTTGATAGCTTTCTATCGCCATAAAATTTGTCATTTTTCAATATAAGGGTTGAAAGTTATGATCTATTGACCTTAGGATATAATCCAAAGATTAATGTGCTTTTTTTGTGAAAATGCCGATAAGTGTAGGCTTTGTAGATACTATGCTTTGAAGCAAATTCTGGATGTTATGGTTTGAATTGGAGCAATTAGCCTTTTGAAAGTTGTAGAGGAATGTCGTAGCTTTTTAATGATGTATAATATACCATCTTTGGATGTAGGAAGTGAAAGTTGTGAATGTTTGAAATGTGGATATGGTTTAGGTGATATTTAACAATATTTAACAGGGCAGCCTCAATCATGTGGGAATTTGACCTTGTTAAAGGTAGAATTTGCCTCTAAGCTCTTCATGAGCATTGTATAATGTGTTCTGATCTTTTCATTGATATAAAGTTTGGAATTTTTGGACAATGGGATAGGAAGTTATGATTTTTAGAAGATTGTGCTACTGTTGAGGATGACACTTATATGGGCAGGAACTTTGATTGACCATTTGACCCATTTAGATGTTGAATTGGCTTCCAAGTTTTTCATAAAAGTTGTAGATTGTGTTTTGATCTTTTCATTGATATAAAGAATGGAATTTTTTGACAAGGGGATAGTGAGCTATGATTTTTAGAAGATTGTGGTACTGTTTGGGGTGACATGTATTGAGCAATAACTTTGATTGAGTTTTTGATACCCTTTGAGGTGAAATTGGTTTTCTAGATCTACATAAAAATTGTAGAGCTTTCTTTTCTCTTTCCATTGATATCAAGTTTGCAATAATTGGAGTTCTAGATCAAAAGTTATGGAGCTTAGAAGTTGAGTTGTCAGTGAAGAAGAAAGAGCACAGGTCCACCCGAATGTCACGGTCGTGCATACGCACGATCGCGACTTTGTGGATCCACCAGAATGTCGCGCAGAATGTCGCGATCATGCATGCGCACGATCGCAACTCCGCTGGTCCATCCATATATCGCGGTCGTGCATGTGCACGATCGCGACTTTCCTATTTGTTTAAAAAAGTCAATTTTCTGAGCATACTCCACTCTTTTGCTTATAACTTTTTCGTCCGACCTTCGATTGACCTGATTTTTGAAGCGTTGGATTCGTTAGACACTCCTCTACCTCTCTATAGGAATTTTTGGTTTTTGAGATTAAATTAAAAAAGATGGATCGAATCAAAGTGAGAGGGTCGATAATAAGAATATGAATTGATTATTTTCCGGGACATACGTCAATGTTTTGGCAATAACCGGACCTATAGAGATCCGAATTGAATAATTTTGGTATCTATGGATTTTGAAGACATAGGGGAATATTTTTTATTAAAGAGAGGTTGCCTAAGTTATCTAATATTGATGGTCTCATTGATCGGGAACAGTAAACCCGAAAGTGTGTGTTTTAGAAAAATTGACATAAGCATAAATTGCAAGGTTAATGACCTTAGTGAGGCTTAAACCTAAGAATAAGTGAGTTTGGATATGGGAATGGATTTGTGATGATATTTATGGAATAATACCGGGATTATCATGAATATGCATCGTACATATATGTGCATGAATGAATGCTTATAATTGCACAAAATTATTAATGTGTGTGCAACGTATTGCATAAATGGGTTATGCAGGTTAAAAGTTCGCAGTTAAGCGTTTCCAGAATTTTGAAGCAATTGTTAATATGGAGCGTACTGTGAGTAGAACGAGATGGTCTCATTTTATTCTTTGTTCTGTTTTGTTTCATTTTGCATAAATTGATTACTGAATGTGATTGATTATTGGGTTCCGGACAGGAGGTCCGATGATTGTGATACTGAGTTGTGATATTGAAGTGCTACTTGAATGTGAATTGGATGACCTATGTGTATTGAATGTGATTGACAAATGTATTTTTGAATGTACTTTATATGTGATAAGTGTCAGACCACGGTCCGATGACAAATGGGTTTTGAATGTGAAATTGCATATGTATGAGATATGTTTCTCAACTCTACTGTTGAGTGCCAGACTACTGTCCGATGACATATGAAAGTGAGTGTATGGGATTGATGTATTTCATTGCATAAGTGTATGAAATATAATGGTTGTTGTGACCAGAGTAGCCACCGATCAGAACTTTAAGCTCAACGAGTGAAAATGAGCTTCGAGCTCATAAGTGATTTAGAGCCTCAGGCTCAATGCTTAACGAGCCCTGTATCCTCCAAATAGATAAGGGACAGTTATTAACGAGCCCTTTATAGGACAACTTATGCACTCAGTCACAACAAAATAACAAATAAAAAGTGAGTCTCATGTGCATTGCATATGCATAGTATGAATGATTAAGTGTATCGAATGTGAATAATGTGAATGTGAATGTGGAATGTATGAGTTATGTGTTATGTGACTGGGTGAGCCATCGATGATGGTCACTCACTGAGTTCGCAAAACTCACCCAAAATTTGTAATTATTTTTCAGGATTTGAAGAATACCCCGTTAGGTAAACGGGAGTATAATTACTGCATACAAGGGAAAGCTAGAAGTCGGGATCAGTTCGCGTCTGCCTTGTGTCTTTTTCTTTTTGCACTGAATTGTATTTTCTGCAAAGTATTGTATTTAGTGTATTTGAATACATTTTGGTGTGTATAACTTACCGATTGGAAAAATTTTGCAAAAGAGATTGATCATAGTGTAACGTGAATTGTTTTAGGAATGTGCAAATCGAAATTCTAGTTTGTGAAAACAAAAATTTGGCAACTCTTGTAAATGAAAATGTTTCTGAATAAAAGTGGGCCCAAAGTTGTGATTCTTGATTTGCGCGTTTTCTTAAGAAAAAAATGTATACTGAGTTCTTGACTAAGTGATATAGCACATCACCCTCGCGGGGTACGGACTCGGATATCATCATCAATGTCGAGTTCGGGTCATGCAGGGGTGGGGTGTTACATGCAGTAACTGGTAACATCTTAGACTTATATACCTAATAACTCCGAAAAAATGACACATGGGTACTAATCTTCAATTCTTTCTCAATGTTTCTTCTTCTCGGACAAATCTGGACATATCCTTTTTCTCCTCATTCACTATAGAACACTCAACCTTATAGCCAATGCCTTGAAGATCCACTTTAACCTTACCAATTTTTATTAACTTTTCTAGTTTTTCTGTGCCTCCATTCAACATTCTTAATCCCTTTAGATACTTATTAATTTCATTCTAGCTTCACCAAGCTCATCTAATGCCAACATCAATTTCTTTTCTAACTTTGGATGGTGTTCTTTATGGAGAGATTATCTTCCTTCGATCTTTTATTCTTTTCACATGTTTTTACCCTTTTTCATACATAGATTTGTAAGCCTTGTAAATATTCTCCTTTTTATCATCTAGGCCACTTCCATCACTGTTATCATCTGATATTAGGTCTTGAGTTGAGTTGTTTTCATTTTTCTCTAAATTTTTCAATTTTCCCCCTTTTTTATCTTCAATTAGTTCCTTGTCAGTTACTGTTAAGTAAGTAACTGGACATTTGCTATATAAAGCAATTAACGCAGCATCATTAACAATTTCTTCTTCAATACCATATTCACCCTCGGATTCATTCTCTCTCCAAGTGCTACTAAAGTATTTTCCTTTTCTCTTCTTCAAAGTATTAACACATTAGGCTTGAACGTGCCCGAAACCTTGACACTCATGACATTAGATTCTATTTACTTTCATTTCACCCTTTTGAGTTTTGGCTTGTTGTTTTAAATTGTTATTCGATGAACTCCCACCATGTTGTCTAAACTCAGGTCCATCATTTTTCATTCTTTTCAACCATTTATCAAAATTTCGCGTTAGTAGTACCAAGTCTTCATTTTCATCTGATTCATCTTCCGCATCATTCATACCTTTTTCAGTTTCAGCCTGTAGTGCCAATCATTTGCTTCTTTCTTGCTTACCCCTTAAAAGATTCATTTCGAAATTTATAAGAATTTCAATTACTTTTTCTAATGACAAATCATTAATGTCATGGGCCTCCTCTATTACTGCAATTTTTGGAAATCTCAAAGGTAGTGATCTCAACATCTTCTTAACTAGTTTCAAATTGGAATACTTCTTTCTGAGTTGATGTACCTGATTAGCTATATCTCATAGTCTTTCATAAAAGTCCCCAATAGTCTCATTTTCATCCATCTTCAATTCATCAAATCTCATAGTTAACATCTGTAGTTTTGTCGCTATCCAGATTTGGACCTTTCATGAATAATCTACAAAGCATTCCATGCTTCTTTAGTTGATTTATAGGCTAATATCATTGAGAAATGTCCTTCATCAACAGAACTGAATATCGCATGCATTGCTTGTCAATTCCAAGTTCACTTTCTTCTTCGGCTCTTGTCCATTCAATTGGATCTTTTTGAACTACCTCTCATTTATCATCATTAATCATTAGATGTGCCCACCTATGTGCTACCGAAGATAAGCTTTTGTACCCTGAGCTTGGATGAAGACTCTCATCTGTGATTTCCATGCAGGATAGTTAGATTCATCCAACAGTGGTGGTTTGGTGATTGATGCACTCTCTCTTGTAGCCATGTTCGCGAAACTAGGATTTACACCAACTTGCTACCAAGTTCTGAATAGATGACCTCTCTCTGATACCAATTGAAAAACCAAAGGGGGTAGTAGTTTTACAAACTTTTCAATTTTACCGTGGACATCTCTAACATAAATAAAAACAAAAGAAATTAAAAGCAAAATAATAAAAAAAACACCATAAATTTGATAACACAGTTCGACACATCTTATCTACGTCTGCGGGGCACTTACCCAGGTTAATACTTTCACAATATTATCTCTTAATCTCACTTCTCGTGAAAATATTTCACACCCAATAGTACAACCGCCTCATACTAACCTCAACAGAGGATTTTCTCAATCAATCTTTTAATGAAAGAACAATAAACAAATAATTCAAGTGAATAAATTAATAAAAAAAACGAAAACCAAATACATTTGAGATAGATAAGAACAACTTCCTGATGAGATCTGCTCCTTTGAAATGGATCTGAAAATTGTTGAAAAAATTGACAGAATCATGCAATACTCTGAACTATCTTATGGTTGCACCAAAAACATATTCAGTGTGACAGATCAATCAATTAAGCCTCTACCAAAATCATCTAAGAAATATAAACCAGAAGCATATCGACACACCCAACAATCAACCAATCGTCAGAAGTCACACACATAAGACAATTATAGAGCAGTGAGCCACACACTAAAAATCAATACACGCCCGTAAACCATGTTTTTACAGAATCGTGATATGCCAGCAGTAGTAACACACACCAATAGAGATCAATAACGTGAGTCACTTCATAAGATCAAAAGACCCAGTCATGAGTCACTCCAAGCCATAGACAAAAAGGTTCACACCCACATCCAAAAATCAATCAACTAATTATGTCATGCAAATGAATTTTTAATTTTTATCTTATTTGTTTAAAAAATTAAAATATGTGTGTGACACAAATTAAAACAATTTTTATATTTTAATTTTTTATCTTAAAATTTAAAAGTTGACATATTTTGTATATTATTATTTTAAATTTAATTTTAATCTTGAAAATAAATAAAATCTTAATCATAATGTGTACAAAATTAAAATGTGTCACATTTTAAATAAAATTTTAAGATAAAATTAAATTTTAAAATTGCTTTCATTTGTGTCACACACATATTTTAATTTTATTATTATTTAAATTTTAATTTTTAAATAAAATTTTAAGATAAATATTAAAATTAAAATTAATTTTATTTGTGACACATATTTTGACTTTTATTATTTAATCTTATTTTTAAATAAAAGTTTTAAGATAAAAGATTATTTTAAAATATGATTTTCGTGACACAATTTATTTTTAAAGTTAATAATAATAAGAAGAAAATTGGTAATTATAACAAATTTCATAATAATAATAGAAATTATTATAACAAATTTCATAATAATAATAGAAATTAATATAATTAATAAATTTAATAATCATATCTAATATAATAATAATAATAATAATAAATTCATAATAATAATAATATTATTATTATTAATAAAATTAATCTATTAAATAAATATATATTAATATTATTACAAATATAATAAAATATAATAACTAAATAAATATATAATAATATTAAATAATAATAAGAAGAAAATATGAATTATAACAAATTTCATTATAATCATAGAAATTAAATTAAATAATAAATTTAATAATAATAAATAATATAATAATAATAATAATAATAATGATAATAATGATAATAATAATAATAATAATATGTTCATAATAATAATAAGAAAAATGATAATAATAATAAAAAAATAACAATCAGATTATAATAATGAAAATATGAATTATAACAAATTTCATTATAATAATAGAAATTAAATTAATTACTAAATTTTATAATCATAAAGAATATTATAATAGTAATAATAATAACAATAATCAGATAATACTAATAATTATTATAAGATAATAATAATAATGATGATGATGATAATATTAAAAATAATTATAATGATAATTATAATAATAAGATAATAATAATAATAATGATAATAATGACAATAATAATAATAATAATAATAATAATAAGATAATAATTATGATGATAATAATAATAATAATGGACAGGTGGAAAAATTAATTAAATTACACAACTAATATAATTATTATTATTATTATTATTATTATTATTATTATCAAAATCATAATAATTATAATAATAATGCTAACATTAATCATAATAAGGATAATACTAATTATAATAACAATAATTGAATTAATTATAATTAATTATTAAATAATCAGATCATAATAATGACAATAATAACCAATATTATAATAATAATAATAATATTTAGTTTAATAATATTTATTATGACATTTTGACAATAATAAAAATAATAATATTATTATTATCATTAATTATTAATCACGATAATTATCTACTTCTATTATTTTTATGATAATGGAAATAATTTATTTCATAAGCTATTATTAATGTTATTATAACATTACAACAATAGAAGTTGGCTGCTCTCTGCATATGTATAGAAATAAATATACACGGCTTTGAGGGCTGTCAAGCGGCGTGGCATTTTACAGCTGTCATAGAGCAGATGGCGAACAGTTTTAAAATTAGAGCAAAAACTGCGTCGTTTACAAATTAGACAGGAATGGACAGGAAAAAAATAAACAGGTGATCTGCTCTCGTTTGGAGGTTTTTCCACTGGTAAATGGAACTCTTTTAAGTTACATTTATAGACTGTCTTATCTCTTCAAAGTCGGAGACCACAGAAGTCTTACACAAGAGCTTGACTCCCTAAATTTGTGTGATTCTGTAGAGTCGTAATTAAACTTAGCAATAAAATTGGAAATCTGCCTCCCCGTGGAATTACAAATGAAAATGAGATATTTTAACTAATATATCAGAAAATTGTGAAACCTCTTCCTTATTGATTCAATTACTATAACAAACAGCTTTTTTTTTCATTAGAAAATCATAAAATTTCTCTTTTAAAATCTTTAAACCAAACCAACGTTACATTGTGGATAGTTGCTAGTAATTTACTGGATAGAACTTAAATTCACAAAAATTAATGCTATGACATATATAATGGAGACTTGTCACGTCAATTAGTAAGAATTTTTTTTATATGTACGTTATAGTTAATCAAACAACATAGTATCATAAAAAGACCGTTGATTAGATATTTGTTGCCTATGAAATTCAGGAAAAAAAAAAAAGAAAAACAAATGGAGTTGCTAAACGCGTGAGTGAGTTAGCTGGACAAATGAAAGAAATGGATCCATATGCTTGTTTTGCATTATCCCGGAAGAATTTTAAAGGATGAGATAAGTCTAAGCCGGCCAAAACTTTGTAATCATATGTTGCTCTTCTCTTTAAAATACTTCACGTTCGCAAGTCTCCATCTCTCTCTGATCTCTCCTCCCCCGCGTTCATCTATCTCTCGCCTTGTGTGGTACAGAGGGACGCAGAACTAATAATGGGTAATCCCAAAACAACGGCGCAAGCGAAACTGGAGCTCGAAGAACTGTACTCGGGAATCCCAGATGATTCAGTGAACCTCACGTTTCAGGACCTCGCAAACGTCAAAAGTGACACAAAGTCTACAGAGAAGAAGAAAGCAACAACCATGGAAGCTATTCAGGAATCCAAAAACGTTTTGAACAGAATGCCTAGTCTCGACTTCAACAGGGGTTTGCAAGCATCAAAGCCTTATGCTGTTAATGACGATGGCCTTGGTTCTGTCAAAAGGTCTCTAAAAGAAATAGGCCATCGACACCACCACCACAACAACCACCTCCACCACCATAACGACGTTGAGGACATGGACGATTCACTTGATCAAAACCACGTCGATGGTAACCATGCAACAGGTACAAAAAGCAATGCAGAGTTCAGGCATACATTGGAGAACAGTGTGGTGATGTATGATGATGCAAGCGTGATGAGCACAGCCTCTATGTACTCTGATAAAGCTGGAAAATCTCGTCGACCTGGGATTCCTCACTCCAATATCTGCACTGTTTGTTCTACTTACATTTACATTTTTCGCCAGAGGTGCTTGGTAAGAAGTCTCCTCTTTTAGCACAAAATATTGTATTAGCTATGAAGGTATAATTAAACGCAATTTGAGGGAAGATGTCAAATACCAAATGATTTTAAAATATTACTGACTTGGAAGGTGTTCAGGATATTTTAAGGGAAGATGAGAAATGTTGAGAACTTGGCCTCTGCAGGTTTGTGGAAGGGCTTACTGCAGAACTTGCGTCGGATCGGGGATGGGAGACATGCCAGAAGGGAGAAAATGCTTTGAGTGTTTAGGAAAAAGATTCAGCCAAAGGTGATCAATTCACAAATTATGTCCTTCTACTTATTTGAGCAAATCATTGAATAAAACACATATAGCTAGAAAATTACGTGTTGATGGCTGTTCCTTACTTCACATTTCCTAGTCCTTTAAGCAAAGGAAGAACTAGTCTAAAAAGTTCAGTATCCATTGTCACCTAAAGCTGTCCTAATACCAAATTTAAATAACTTAAATGAAAATACAAGACAAGAGTAACTTAATGGTAGGTCTTGCTTTTAACGTCAATGTTTAAAATGAGATTCAGAAGATGCCAACAATGATTTCGTTATAATCTAAGATACTAGAATGCTTATTCAAGACGTGCAGGCTAGCCAGCACATAGCTAAACTTTTGGCAGAGAGAGGAGACAGAGAGCTGAATTACGTACGACATCACTAGATTGTAGTGTAATGTGTACGTACGTCTAGGAAAGAAAAGAAGAAATGGTCAAGTTGAATTACGTAAGACATCAAAGACAGAAATATTCCTTTAATATTTACACAAGTATCTTTGCATAGAATATATAAGTTAAAGCACATACATTTTACAGGAACAACGTTAATTAGGTTTCTGTGTACGTAGGTATATAGAGAGAGCAGGAAAAATAAGTTGCTGGTCAAGTTATCCAAAAACTGTTAAACAGGCGGAGCTGAAGTGGGCAGAGAAGGGTCCGAGGAGGGGCGGAGAGGGTCGGGCCACAGCCAACATGTCAACGCCGTCGAGACCAAAAAGTCCGATGATCCCAAGAAGCCCAGCAGCTAATTATAATTGGTCACAAGCCCAACCTAACACATCCCCATCTTTTGTTCATGCTTCACCTTATTCACCTCATTCACCTGCTTACCGTCACAGCATTCCATTGTGAACCAGCACCAGGCCATCTTCATGGTTTCACCCAAAATAAATATGGCTTTTCCCAGAAGAACAAGAGCAGCTTTTAATTATTCCTTATCTATATGCTTTGTTTAATTAGCATGCAATTATTTTTTGATAATGATATATATTATTGTTTCTTGACTCGATTATTATGAGTATATTCTTATGATTTAAGTAATAATTAATCAAGTGTCTGTCTGCTTCTTATCTTTTACTTTCCAGCTAGGTAATTATGTTCTTTTTTTGTTCCAAGTAATATCAGTATTTGCCTGGGAATCAAATTAGTAGCTAATCAACCAGCATTGTTCATTAACTCACCTAGAAGCTAGTTTGATTTAATAACAACATTGGACTGGAACACCTCTCATGCTTCCCATACTTCATGTTGAAATTAATGTACTTGAAACAAGAAAAAAAAGAAAAGAAAATAAGTGCCCAACATTAACATTACACTTCAGAGGTTGAACTAACGCTAGATAATCTTAAACTAAAATTACAATCTTTTATCGCGATAAAACACTATTAAGTCTTGTCATGCGGAGTTTTGTATTGTCTTCATCTAGCTTATTTAATCTGTTTCTTGAATCTGCAAGTGTCCTTTCAGTTTGTATAAGCTTGGCTAAAATGTCTTCTTTTTTCCTCTTTGATGCCTCTATTATTTTGTCTGCATCCTGAAAGAAGCAAAGGATTGTTACTTTATACATATACGTAGACCTTAACAGCATTAATTCATGAAAAGTAAAAGCACATCACCAAAATCTGTCTCCTCCTTGCCGATTGTCTTCTTTTCCTTTTTTCTACGTAAGTTGGTTAGTCATATAATAACTTTCAACCTGAAATAATAAATATCTACTAAGTCTGATTTAAAGTAAAGATGGTCATATAAATCTGGTTTCAAAATAGAAACTATGAATACATAGCAGATCATAGCTCTATAAGAACATTTTCCAAACATGAATGGATATAAAATGAATAAACCAATAACACAATAACAAAACTTTCCTTTTTGGTAAAAACCAAATAATTCACTATCATTACTGAGAATTATGAGAAACTACTTGTGTAGACATTGAAAGCCAAGATTGAAATCCTTCAAGCAAAGTTTGTTTTGTGTTATTTTGACTTCAAAAAAAGAAAAACACAGAGCAAGGTCATCCTAAGGAATTGGCAGATTCAATAGAACAAGGTCATCCTCTATCATCAGATGACCTTATTCTATTGAATTTGCCAATTCCTTACACATTACCTTGTTCTATTAAATCTGCCAATTCCTTACACATTAATTCTTGAAAAATTAAGAATTAATTAGATACACAGTCTCATTTAATAAATATTTGTAAATAAATTATGTACTCATCCATTTTATGGGGGAACTTAAAGCAAAAGGCAGGTTTAAGGTGGCTGATTCAAAACTGTCTTGCAAGCTAGGATATGAATGTAAGAAATGCCATATTTGATCCAAAAGAAGAAATATAGAAATGATCATATTTTACGCCAGCCACGACCATAGAAATTTAGAGCTTCAAGGAATTTTTGTTGCTCTTCTTCTATCCATTTTTCCTTTTGCTTTGTCATGGTATAAGGTTTTCTCACCACTATGATATATATATAGCAATTGAGAAAAATAATGAAATGTCAAGAATCAATGTCAGGAAGCAAATACATGTGAATTGCTTACGAAAAATACAAATGTTAAAATTTCATTATACAAATCAGTTGATTGAAAAAAAAATCATTATACAAATCAATTACTTGAAATTTTTAAGTTAAAAGTTGTTCAAATTTTCATTATATAAACCAGTTGCTAGGAATTTTGAAGAATACACAAGGGCCTGATAACTATGATCTACCACTCACAGAAATAAGTTAAGGGACACATTTTCTGCATTTAATCCACTCACTCGAAATTCTTCAAGCTTTAAAGTCTACATTACCAAAGATAACTCCTGGAGGAAAACCAAATTCTGCTCGATGCTGTTACACAGTTAAAACCAAACTCAAACATATACTATTTAATTATTTGGAAAGGAAGGAGAGAAGATACAAGAGCTATAACTCAAGTAAAAATACTGGCTCAAGCCAAATTTGCTTTAAGACAAAATTCAACTCTCACCCCTGTTATTTTCCCTAACCACATGAAATCTCATTTAAAGTGCCAAAACCTTGACCATCACTAAAACTATCAGCTAATTACCCAAGGCCAAAATATAATTGCAAGATTAGTAAAATACCTGAGCACATGTTGCAATGATGAGAATATTGTAACTTATGGTTTTCCTAATTGTAGTTACAAGTGTCTTACATTTCACATTAGCAGACATAACTCGAGTGCCAAGAACCAATTCAATGCCTGGGTACAAAAATTAAAAGTCTACACTCAAAATGGAAGAAATGGAACTTTTTTTTGTAGTGAAAAGACATAGATGGACCTTCAAATGAGGAAAACTATGACCCAAAGATATTCACCATGTTTCTTGTACCATTCTGGAGTCAAACTTTCCTCATTAGCACCTACACAAGTGTGAAATGTTGGAAAAAAATTCAAGAGATAAGCTCTTTAACACTATTCCATTCTTAACAATAATCCTTCTATGTCAATATAGCATCACCCACCATTACTTCATACCAAATTTTTATGAACTGAATTCGATAAAAGTATTAAGAGAATCTACAAACCTCCTTAGCAACAGCTTGAGTAGTCCTCCAATAGTAACTTGCTAGAGCTTGGTCAGAATTTTGTACAGTTAATGGAAACACATTTGATCAGTTTGGTAGAGATTAATTTATATCAACTGTCAAATTCATTCTGAATAACCTGATGTAAACACTTTGATCAACCCTAGATTCCCCAATCGAGTGATATTACATAAATGTACCCATGACATTGGAAAGCATTAACCCAGCCTATTTATGGAAACTCATATATTCAGTAATAAAGATATTTAACCAGTACATACAGTGTCTATGATCTGAAAAGATAGCTTTTTGTGAGGGAATACAACCTACAAAGAATTAAATAACAAAATAAAGTATTCTTTACAAAAGTTAGAATCTCATAAGATAGACAAGTATACAACATCAGAGAGCATTAACAGGCATTGCAACGTTAGAAGTAATTACTGGCAGATCTGGAATGGGAATTCTCTCATAGATCTTCAATTACATGGATGGCACCTGGATCTTGTTTTATTTGTCACTTTTGGTCATTTCATCGGTATATAGGAAAATCAATTCCCCACTGGAATGCGTGAACCTAAAACAATTGAGCAAAAATTAGAAATGGATTGATATTCAAAGAGACTAATGTTCTTTACCAGAGCAAATTGATAAACCCCAAAACCAAAAACCCAAAATGTAAGCAAGTGGGTTAAAGGGAATATAATTTCCTGCCGATGAGGTTTCTGGAATTTAAGACAAAAAGGTAAAGTGCTATGTTTTAGACATTAAAACGACAAAAATAACAAACCGAAGAATGTGAAGGTGAGATATGATGCCTGTGTTTGTCATTTTATTTTGGATCCAAAGCTGTACACCGTTACTTCGGTTCTTTCTTGCATGAATCCCTAAGTTACGCCTTGCAAACGCCACTGCGAAGAACACGCAGAGGAAGGACAGATGATGGAGATCTGGAGGAGGAAGACGGAAGGTCGAAATAGAGTGCATGTCTGGGAACATTGGGTTTACGGCTCAAACGAGACCCAAGCCAAATAAAGTGAACTCGAAGGCACGACCCATTGTCGGAATGCCGAAGGTAGTCTTTGCAAGTAGAAAAGAGAACTGGACTGGTTGAGAAATCAAATGTCGACCGATACCTAACAAAAAAAAGAGATATCGATTAACAAAGAGCATGGGATAAAAAAACGGAATAGAGGGTTGTCAAACTGGCTGTGTCCTTGCAAGGTTAGGAGTGACCTCTTTTCTTGAAGAGGTTTTCTTGAAAACACTCGGCTAGGTTTTAAGAAAATTCAAACGCCTAAGACGATTTAATTAAGCCTTCCACAATGTTTTCTTTAACAAAAATATGAACATTTCGTGACGTTTTATAAAAAAACGTCGTGAATAGTATATTATTCTTGTAGTGAAAATTTGTGATACTCGGATATTGTAACTATTCTCATATCAATGAAAATATATTAAGGTGATCCTGACCTCGCACATATGGGCTTATATTAAACCTTGTCATACTTTATCGTAAGGAAGAATATCATATGCACGTTAGGCTTCAATGTAATACATAATTTAAATATCAAAGCAAACTTTAATTAAGCTTACGATGTTGATGATTAAATTGCAGGACAAACAGGGACAACTGTTTCATTATTTCATCTTACATCTTTTTTTTTCTAATACAAAATGTTGCATTTAAATAGGTCTAAGGTAATTAATTACGCTTTACTTTTTTTCTTAAGAGAAAAGAAAGCAAATGTTATTACATGGAGTCATTATGTATTATCATTACTATTCTTGTTTACTTACATTTTGATTAGCCTTGTTACACAGTTTACTATATAACTAGAAAAGTCGGTTACTCTCATCTGTAAATCTATTACTTGCTTGCAATTGAGAAAAGAAGAAAAAGAAAAGGGATATTTCAATGATATAACTTGGTTTGGGCCGGCCAGGTATTGTCCCCTTTGGTCGCCAGATCTTTTAGTGAATCCTATCCCCTCTTGGGGGCATGCGGGAGTCGAACCTGTGACCTCAGGGTTTTGTTGCATTGAAATACACGCCTCTTACCACTGAGCTGCGCCTTTTTGGTTTGGGCCGGCCAGATATTGTCCCCTTTGGTCGCCAGGTCCTTTAGTGAATCCTATCCCCTCTTAAGGGCATGCGGGAGTCGAACCTGTGACCTCAGGGTTTTGTTGCGTTGAGACGCACGCCTCTCACCACTAAGCACAAAATATAACAATCCAAATGAAGTTTCATAATATAATTCAAATAGAGAAAAATAAGTCCACAACATAATTTAAAGCACAGATTTATAATAATTTAAGAACGACATCTAACTGTCATTAAACTAAAAACAATATTATCACGAATAGTTCCAAAAAGTTCTTAGTTTTTCAACGCCTTTTCCAATGTTACAGTTTGTCTTTCTTGAATGAATTGCATCATATTGTCAAGTCTCTCATACATTGCTGCAGCTCCTCCTATCCTTTTAGTTGAATTAGTTCTTGCTCTATTGTTATTTTATGAACTATCACTTTCTAAAACTCTTTTGTATCTTCTTCGATCACCACACCTCCTCTCAATCACCAGTCACATCCATATTGTCATAATCATGGTATCCTGACGATTGATGATGAGCATTATAACTATGAGGTGAGAAAGGAACAAATACTTTTTCATCTTCTGGTTGTCTTCATGGAGGGTTAGTCACAGCACAAAATATAATCTCTCTTCGAATCAAACATCTAAGAAACTGATCCAATTACATTCAAGTTCATGTTTAAGCCCCTTATTTTTAAATGTTTTAAAATTGATGTTCTCTTACGAAAAATAACCTAAATATATAATTGTTTAGAACATTAGTCTCATCCATATTGTCATAATCATGATATCCTGACGATTGATTATGAGCATTATAACTATGAGGTGGGAAAGGAACAAATACTTTTTCATCTTCTGGTTGTCTTCATGGAGGGTTAGTCACAGCACAAAATATAATCTCTCTTCAAATCAAACATCTAAAAAACTGATCCAATTACATTCAAGTTCATGTTTAAGTCCCTTATTTTTAAATGTTTTAAAATTGATGTTCTCTTACGAAAAATAACCTAAATATAAATTATTTAAATATATATTTATCATTAAAGTAAAAAAAATAACTTAAAATGGGAGAAAAAGGCTAACCTTAATATTCAAAGTCAACCATTTCTCATTGACATCGCCCATCTTGATCCCATTTCTTTCCATTCCAACTATTTCCAAAGACACCGTTTAATTCCCATTCAATCAAACTTATTTTTAAGTTTATTTTTATCTCATGAAAAGTTGGTCGCTTTATGAAAATCTTCCTTCACCTTCTTCTATGGTAACTGATGAAGATTAAAAGATTATTTGTATTTCACCCACTTTCTGTACATAGGAACAATGTATATATACAAGCTTCCTAGGACTATTTATGAAATAATCTAACTATTAACTATAGGATAATCTAGCTATTAACTATAGGGAATCTCTCAATTATAGGAGAGATTATAGGTACAATTAATACAAGATCAATGCATAAATATCTATAATCAACACTGCCCCTCAAGTTGGTGCATAGATATCGCACATGCCCAACTTGCAAACAAGATTATGAAACTGCTTGTTGTAGAGTCCTTTGGTGAAGACATCTGCCAATTGTTCATTTGACCCCACATGGAATAATTGCAGAGAGCCATTCACAAGTTTCTCCTTCACAAAATGTCGGTCAATTTCTATGTGTTTTGTTCGATCATGCTGAACAGGATTGTGAGCTATACTAATGGCAGCTTAGTTTTCACAGTAGAGGGATGAACTTCCTTCATCTGTCAGTTGTAATTCATTCATTAGCTTCCTTACCCACAATAGTTCACACACACCTTGAGCCATAGCTCTATATTCGGCTTCTGCACTAGATCTAGCAACTACATTCTGTTTCTTGCTTCTCCAAGTGACTAGATTTCCTCCTATGAGCGTACAATAACCAGTGGTTGACCTTTTGTCATCTGGAGATCCAGCCCAATCAACATCTGTAAACGCCTCTATCTTAAGATGACCATTGTTAGTAAACAAAAGGCCCTTTCTTGGAGCAGACTTCAGATATCGCAAAATGCGAAACACAGCTTATAAGTGTGGTTCTCGTGGATCATGCATGTACTGACTTACCAGACTAACTGCAAATGTTATGTCTGGCCTAGTGTGAGAAAGATAGATTAGTCTCCCAACTAACCTCTGATATCTTCTCATGTCCATCGATGTACCTGCTCACCTTGCGGCCAGGATTGCTTTCAATGGGAGATTCAGCTGGTTTACAACCCATCATACCAGTGTGTTCTAATAAGTCTAGGACATATTTTCTCTGGGAGATAAAGATTCCTCTTCTTGATCTTGCGACTTCAACTTCCAAAAAATATTGCAATTTTCCTAGATCCTTAATTTCAAATTCTTGAGCAAGTAGTTTCTTCAGCCTTGCCATTTCTTCTGTATCACTTCCAGTTACAATAATGTCATCAACATAGACAATGAGAAGCGTGATCTTACCGAGAGTGCTTGATAAATAGGGTGTGATCCAGCGTTACTCGTTGATAACCAAAGGTGATCATAGCTCGATTGAACTTTTCAAACCACACTCGTGGTTATTGTTTCAGCCCATACAAGGCCTTTTTTAGCCTGCAAACTTTCCTTTATGTCTTCTCATCTTCAAATCCTGGAGGAATCTCCATATACACCTCCTCCTCCATATCCCCATGAAGAAATGCATTTTTAACATAGAACTGCTGCAAGTCCCAATCAAAGTTAGCTGCACACGAGAGTAAGACTCTGATTGTATTTGTTGGGACCCGATCCGGGAACCGGATCCCAACCGAAAAATGGAAAGAACGAAGGAAACGAAAGTGAATGGAAACGAAAATTTTGCAAGAACGAAGGAAACGAAAGCGAATGGAAATGAAAATTTCGCATCGAAATTTCGAATCGGAAACATATAGCGGAAGCCAATAGCAAAAGCGAACTCGAATCACAAAGCAAGCGGAAGCAAAGCAAATGCGAACCGAATACAGAATCGAAACGGAAGCAAATCAGAAAGCGAAAGCAATAACTAATCGAATCAAACGAATAGATTTCGAAGCGAAACGAAATCAAGGTACCGAAGCAAAACGACGAAACGAAGCGAAAACGATACTTAACAAATGTCTGACATCCGTGCATAAATTATCTAAAGGAAGCGTCGCGTTGGAATTCCTTAGACTCAGACTATCCCGAAATCCGGTATTTTTTTTCTCATATACATTTATTACATCTTTAGGCAATCTCATTCAACTCATCCGAAAACATCTCGTTTTTATTTATTTTTCTTTTTCAGCTTATTATCTACCGAAATTTGAGCAGCATAACGGCTGTCTTTATCCTAACCCAAACCTGCAAAGTGTTTAAAATACACTTCTATAAAATCCAATCAATCACATAGATATCAGAATCAACCGGACCTCCGTCCGTGATCTCAAGACACACAAACGCAAACCTAATTCTAAAACATTCTCATAGCTGCAATTCAATATACTGATCTCATAACTCAATCTCATTTCCAAATTCATACTCAATTTCATATACAAATTCCAAAACCATACACAAAACTTAACCTTATACGCAAGTACACCTTTCCAAACTTATCTTAAGCCATATACAAATTCATACTAAAATCCAAATTTCTCAAAATCTAACTTATACAAATGTCGAAACTGACGTCTTCACATTCTTTCATCCGATCTCCTGCTCGAAACTTGGAGATGGGGATGAAAGGGGGTGAGCTCGGAAGCTCGTGGATAACACATTTATAAAATGTCAAATAAGCATAAATCAATTTTTCATAAGCTTTTTGCCAAAAGGGCTAATTTTCAAAACTTTGTAACTTTTCAAACGGTTTTCTCAAGCTTTTCAATTTTTCAAACTTTTCATAACAAAATTCACTTTTATTCCTCAATTTTAAACATGAATGCAGAATACGTAAACAAATCAAAACACATAACATGTCGAATGGTGCTGCTTGGTCCAAACAGAACGCATTACACTTTCTTAATGTTGGACCCACACCTGGCTAGCATTTCCCACCCAAATGTGTTTGCAGGTTATACCGCGACATCCAACACAAATCAGTCCAAGACAATGTCCAAGTAGTAGCCGTGGAGGAGTCCGAAATCGAGTCTGTGCTACTAATGGACAAATGGAGAAGGCTATACAAATAGAGACAATGACGACTCACAAAGGACCTACCAAACTCACATAACACATAATCAAAATGAAATTTCGAATGCCCAAGGCACTTTTCAAAATCTTGCCTTTCTAACTTTATTTCATCGAATACTAACAAACTCACAATTCAAATACTTCATACAATTTAATTTATTCAATCAATCAATGCAACAATTCGCATAATTTGTCAATGCATACACAACAAATGCATTTTCGTAAATTTCTATCAATTTATCAAATCACTTATAATAATTTTTCGAAAACCTTCTAAATCAAAATTTCAAACTTTTAATCAATTCTTATTTTCAAACATTTACAAAACAATAATTTATCAAAATCCAAACTTTTGCTTTCTTTCATTTTTGAAAATTCGTATATTGCCTATAAATCAAAATATAAATATGCTACCCACCTCGAATTGATGTCAAAAACTTGATCCTAGCTCCGAATTGATCCTTGCTTCTTTCCTTCTTTCAATTAAAATCGACCTAAGCTACAATCATTCAAATTCCACATCATAAATTGCGTAATTCCCAAAATTAACTATCGGAAATTCATAATCGTCATATTTCCAAGCTTTCCAAAACCAGAATTTCTAAAATCCCCAAATTCAAACTTTGACCTAAAAATACACTCAAATTCAATCTCATAAATAACTTAATTTTCAAAATTAATGTCACAATTCAACAATTCACATTAATTCCAAAATATCTAAATCTTCAATTTCAAAAATTCCCAAATCTTAAAATTGGCCTAAACCAATTTATCCAAATTCAATATCATAATTCACAAATTCTTCATAATTGATATCATATTTCACCAATTCATTATACTATCCATGATTCTAAGCCATAAATTTCTAAAACTCCCAATTTTCGAAATTAGGCATAAATCCCAATTAACTTCCATCCAAAATTAAACTCAACCTAAAGCATTAATATCAAAACCAACTTCATAAATCACAAACCCAAGACCTTTTCCATACTTCTAAACCTAAAACTCAAGGAAATTCAAAACTTAAACATTTTTTCTTACCTCATTTCTCTTCGAATTTTGGATTTTTGGGCTTGGAAGAAAGTCCTTAAGCTCCTCCATCTATTTCCTCCATGGAAGAAGCACGAAAATCACCTTGGAAGCTTGGAAAAATCAAAAACTTTCTTACCTTTCTTCTTTCTCCATGGCCACCGAAACTCCTTCTCCACTCTTCTTCTTATTTCTTCTTCCTCTATTCTGATTTCCCAGCCAATTCGTGGCTTTATAATACCTAAAACGACAGCCCTTCTGTTGTTTTAAGCCATGTCATTTAAAAATTTGATTAAAAGACCAAAATGCCCTTGCATTTACCTTATGTCATTCTCACTTGCGGGTCTGATTCGCACTATCAAGTTGAAGGAATTTATTAAAACTTCCTTCTAGAGAAATGTTCCTCTCAATCATACGAATCCAACGCCACTGACCGCGCTCAATTCGGATCACTACACCAAAAGTTATGCACAAAACAGTTCGGGTATATCCATATTCTAACACATTTTCCATGTACGATTATTTCCGTCCAGAAATTCACATTTTTAATCCCAGAATTGAAACTTTATGTCTTCATAACAATTGTATCCTTATGTCTCTAGTTTAATTCAAAACATGAATCGCCTCATTTCGATTCCCAGATCAAAAGTTATGCTCAAAATACTCTCAGGTGTTCCCAATCCAAAAATTACACTTTAATCCGAATTTCCATTCATAATTCGAAGGTCTTAAGGGCAAAATTGACATTTCATGTCTTCATATGATTTGTAGCCCCTTGTCTTATCTTTATTTCGCCTCAAGAATCGCTTCAATCGGATCTCTACATATCTCGAATTTCACAAAAATACTGAACCATATTCAGAAAATTTCCCGACTCACTTTGATTAAATTAATCACCATTAATTTAATCTCAAAAATTCACAAATTTCTATGAGGATGTAGATAATTGTCTTAGGAACCCAACGCCGTAAGAATCAACTCAATCGGATGACGGACGGAAAAGATATAAGCAAAATAGTGAACACAGGTCGGATTTGAGAAAGTAAAGTCAAGAAGACCAAAGAATCAAAACGACGTCGTGCGGGCGAGGTCGCCCTGGTGACGCGGGCAGAACGCCCGCCATCACTACGGCGACGCGTCGCCCTAGCGACGCGAGCTAAATACTCGCCATCGCTAGGGCAATGTGTCGCCCTAGTGACGGGGATAAAACAATTTTCCTTTTTTTTTACATAAAACCTGAAACTTCCAAAATTCATAACTCTCAATCCCGAACTTCAATTTTGACAAACTTAGTCTCTATAGAAAGCTTAAAGGAAGCTCTATATCTTCCACGAAGGACATAAAAATCAATTTGACTCCTACGGGAGTCTATTTTCAGGACAAAGATACTATCCTCTAATAATCATGCTAAAACCACAATATAAACTTGTAAAAATCATAACTTATTATTCCGAGATCGAAAAATTGCATACTTTATATCGAAATAAAGATCAAAACAAATCCTTCAACTTCTATGAGGAACATCAAAGCTTAATTTAACCTCTAATTAGGTTAATTTCTCAGTCAAAGTTCCAACCATAATAAAAGTCAAACCTTATCAAACATAAACTTTGACTGATCATAACTTTCACTCCCGATATCGAAAAATTGCAAACTTTATGTCTACAGAAAGTTCTTAACATAATCTACAAGTTTCCAGAAGACCATTTTATCCAATTTTACCTAAATTAAAAGTCAACTTTCAAAGGCCAAAAAGTCAACTATTTCACAATTTTTCATATTTTCACTCTTTCTCTTTTTATTCATGATTTTCAACTTAATTTCAATCAACTCATCCACTTAATTTCATAAACCATACCAATCCACTAAAAACCCCAAAGATATCAAAATCAAATCATTTCTTTTCTTATCAATATCCTTTAAATTTTAAGACATCTCTTATACAAGACATACACAAAGCACTCCTTAAATTTCATTTTCATAATTCAAATTTTCACTCAAAGATCGGGGTCCAACATTTCTCTCCCCCTTAAAAGAATTTCGTCCTCGAAATTCATACTTACCTAAACTCCAAGTAACTCATTCTTGCATAAATTTCTTTCTAAACAAAGATGATCAAGCACTTTCTTACTAATTTCTTTCCAAAACTCTTAATCAATTATTTTTTTTATCTAATTTACTCATAATACATATTCTCAATCTCTTCACAATTTTTCACTTCCTTAAATCATATACCTCCTTAAATCATATACCACTCATATCATATCAAAACACTATATCTATAACTCATTATTTCTTCATATATGGACACAAATTAATGGTCCATTTCTTAAGGAACCCTAATATGGTTCAATCATCATTTAATCGTTCTCATTATGTCATCGTTCTTTCATCTATATCAATTCATCACAATAAATCAAGAAATTCTAATCTTAAGTTCCTCATCACATTCCGAAAACCAATCATATTCTTAACACCCAAATCAAACCAATCACTTGAATTCGTCAAATAGTCATGCACATCAATTTCAAATTCCTAAAGACAATCATATTTCTTTCATCAAAATCAAATGATCACCTAGCACACTCTCACAAATTCACTCTTATCTTTACAAACTCTTATCAATTCCTTATTCATACTCATACGCCCAAGTAAGATCATATTACTGGGCTCTGATACTATAAAATACAATTTCTTTAAAATTGAACTTCACATATCATCAATCCATAGTATTTTCCATGACTCTACACTAACCATTTCCAAAAACCCCAATTTATAAAATTTGTTATCCACGAGCTTAGTGCTCACCCCCCTTTCATCCCCAATCTCTAGGTTTTTAAGCAGGAGAACGGATGAAAGACGAGCAATGTTTGTATTTATGTGTAAAGTTCGATGTTCGTATTAGATTTTATGGATGGTTAGAAAACCAAAAAAAGTGTATTTAGTCCGAATGTAGAGAATGTGTTATGAATTCTGAATGTATGTATTTGAGTTAGGTTGTGGAATTGAATATGTGTATGATTATGGATTTATTTACCAAATTGCATTTGCGTATGGATTTGGATATGAATGGGATTGATTGAGATTTTGTACGATCAATTGAGAATTTATGAAGTATTAGACATAGGATTGTGTTTCTGCTGGTGTTTGGATTCCGGACGGGAGGGCCGATGATTCTGCATTGTGTTTGGACATTTTAGAAGTGTTTTTGACTCTTTACAAATTTTTGGGCTGTCAAAATACAGCCATTATGCTGCCGAAATTTTAGTAAAAAGGGTTTAAAAAGTAAGTTTGACAATTGATATGGATGTATAAGAAGATGATTAATAAGAATTAAGTAAATTGAGAATTTCATGAGGAATAGTTTCCTAGAAAGGGAAATCGATATGGTTTTGATTAGTATGAGAATGGTTTTAAGATAAATAAGATGAGAAAAAAAAGAAAAAAAAAAGAAAAAAAAATTATACCGGTTTTGAAATGTCGTGAGGTTTCCAACGCGATGAGTTTGCTATGCTTCATGTTTGAAACGGATGTCGGTGTTTGTTTCAGTTTGATTATTTCGATTCGCATTCAATTCGGAATTCTGCCTTTCGAGTTTCTCCGCTTTGTTATTCGTATTTCCGATGCACAATTTTTTGAGTATTCGTTTCGCTCCGATGATACGATTTGTATTCTGATTAGCGATTTCTCGCTTTTCGATTTTTCTTCTTTCCGTTTCCGTTTTTCGGTTGGGATCCGGTTCCCGGATTGGGTCCCAATAGTATTCATCTTAGCAACCGGAGCAAAGGTTTCTTGATAGTCCACTCCATATGTTTGAGTAAAGCCTTTAGCCACCAATCTCGCCTTGTACCTTTCAATTGACCCATCTGGCTTATGCTTCACTGTGAATACCCATTTACAGCCCACCGTTCGTGTTCCTTCTGAAGCAGTGACAAGTTCCCAAGTCTCATTTTTTTCCAGGGCCTTCGTTTCTTCAATCATAGCTTCTTTCCACTGGACAATTTTCGTTGCTTCTCTCCAATCCTGTGGAATAGACACAGAAGAAGCAGACAAGACAAAGGCTCTATAGGTAGGAGACAATAAGTCATATGTAACAAAGTTAGAAATTGGGTGTTTGGTGCAACTTATAACACCTTTTCGAAGAGCAATTGGCTTATCTAAATCATCAAACAAATCATGGTCTAGCTCACCAGTGTTCTCGAGGGACGAGGACGGCATTGGCTCAGATTGTATGATGGCTTTTTCTATCTTATCTCGCCTTGAGTATGTCTTTAAGTCTGGTCTATCTAAGCGTCGATTTTGATCCTCCTGAACAACACTAGTTGTCTCCCCCTGAATTACTCTTTCTTTCTGGATCATATTATCTCTAGAGTCAAGCAACACTTCTTCAATCTCATTCTCCCCTTGAAGAAGGGTTGCGGATGTGGTGAAATAGGACTCATACTCCAAAAAAGTGACGTCCATACTTACAATGTATTTCTTAGACTGGGGATGATAACACTTATATCCTTTTTGTGTGGGAGAATATCCAACAAAAACACATTTCAAAGCTCTTGGCTCCAACTTGCCAACATTCCGAGCATGAACAAAGCAAACACACCCAAAAACTCGTGGAGGTACAGTGTAAGAATTTTTACCTTGTAATATTTCAACAGGGCTTTTAAAATCTAAGATTCGAAGTGGCATTCTGTTGATAAGATAAGCGGCTGAAAGGACTGCATCACCCTAATATCCCTTTGGAAGATTCATTGTGAACATAAGTGATCGTGCAACTTCCAGAATGTGTCTGTTCTTCCTTTCTGCAACTTCGTTCTGTTTACTAGTATAGGCACAACTAGTTTGATGAACTATTCCATTAAAATCTAGATACGCACGAAATTTGCCATCCATATACTCCATTCCATTATTTGACCGTAAGATCTTGATTCTAGCATCATGTTGAGTACTAATCATTTTGTGAAAAGATTGGCAGCATGAAAAAACTTCATTCTTGTTTTTCATCAGATAAACCCATGTCAATCGGGTGCAACAATCAATAAAAGTCACAAACCATCTATGGCCAGAGAGAGAGGGATTTTGAGTAGGACCCCAAACATCGGAGTGAATAGTCATAAAAGGAACAGAGCTCTTATTACTTGATAAATGATAAGAACTTCTTGTGTGTTTAGCAAGTTCACATGCTTAACAAAACAAAGAATCAAAAGAAGTTCTTTTAAACAAGTTTGGATAAAGTTTTGCTAAAACAAAAAACAAAGGATGTCCTAACCGCCTATGCCACTGTAGGATTTCCTTATTAATCACATCATTCCCAAAAGACACTTGATGTGCAACTGTCAGCTATTCTTCTTCCAAGACATATAAGTCATCCTGCAGTCTACCAGTTCCAATCCTCTGCCCTGTGTGAAGATCCTGAAGAACACAATAGTCAGGAAAAAAACTCAACTTTGCAATTAAGAGCCTTAGTGATGGAACTGACAGAGAGAAGATTAATAGGGAAACGAGGTACGTGAAGTACTGAGGATAGGGTAATATTGGGAGTACATTAACAGAACTGAACCTGTACGAGATACGGGAGTAAAAGACCCATCTGCGATTCTAACATTATCTCTGTTGTTTCCATGAGAGTATGTTATAAAATTCTTTTGAGAGCTCTCATATATGTCCGTTAGCTCCAGAGTCTATAATCCAAGGATTATCTTTAGAATTGTAGTGTTCAATACTGCTTTAGCAAGGTTTGATGCACCAACCGTGGAAGCAGAGTCGCTGAGAGAAGTTGCCTTAAAGCCCAAGTTCCTCATCGATAATCCCCGCTAACGATGTTTGGACACTTCAATTCCATCACCAAATGAGCTCGACCCTTACCACGGAGCCACCTCGCTTACGACTCGATTAGGCCTTCCATGCAATTTTCAACAAGTTTCCGTATGTCTTGACTTTCCACAAGAATCACAATGTAAGTGATCCTTATTAGATGAGGTATTTGCGTGTTTCGCTTTTCGATGGAACCGCTACCATCCGCTTTTTCCACAATAGGTGTATGTAGCATAACATTTCGCCTACTTTCTTCTTGTTGTACTAGAGAATGTGCGAATGAATAGAAGGAAAAGGATCTTTCCAAGGACTGCTCTCAAATATGATGATACTCATTAAGACTCGCTAAAAATCAAATACCCGATCTTCTTCTATCATTTTCTGAAATCTAGCAACGTCTTTTGAGCATTCTGCTTGAAAATCCTGAAAAATAGTCTAATTCCTGCCACAACCCACATAACTTCGCAAAATACTGTGATACAGTTATATCTCCTTGCTTCGTGTTATGCAATTTATTACGAAGATAAAAAATTTGAGCTTTATTACCTATTTGAGAATAGGTTAGAGAAGCACCTTTCCATATCTTTGCTGTTGTATCAAGTAGCAGGTATGATCAAGCAATCTCCGGTTTCATTGAATTTATAAGCCAAGACATGACGAGAGAATTCTCGGACTCCCACTAATTATAATCAGAAGAATTGATGTCGAGTCTCATCACATCAAGAATGTAACCTCAGAATCCTCTAGCTTTGATGAACAACAAACAAGATCTTGACCAAGCAAGATAATTAGTTCCATCAAGTTTTACGGGACTAATTTGAAGTGAAGGATTATCAGAACTCGACATAATTACCTTCTTTCCCTCCATCTTCTCCAGTATTAATCAAAAACTCCAAAAATCAGAATATAGCCGAAAAATAGCTTTTGTATGGGCAGAAAAATACCAAGAACAAAAGTACCGAAGGAAAACAAGAGAGCAAGGGTACTGGCAGATGGTTGAATGTTGAATGTGACACCCCCAAAGGAGAGGCAAGAGGCAGGCGACTCCGGTGGAGAAAGAACTACAAGCAAACAAGGGCGGAGGGCGGCGGCAGTGGCACTCACGCCATGCACGACGAGAGGAGCTTCTACCATGCTGGGAGACATCGGTGTTGAGTTTTTTTCGGGGAGGTTCGCCGGTCACTGTAGAAGGAGTCTAGGTGGGTGTTGACACAAAAGACACAGTGATTTTAGGGCGAGTATACTCAGCCACGTATTCGTCCTTGTTTGAAACGAACAACCAGAAAAAAAATTGCCCTAAATCAGACAGGGCTCTGATACCATGATGAAGATTGAAAGATTATTTGTATTTCACCCACTTTCTGTACATAGGAACAATGTATATATACAAGCTTCCTAGGACTATTTAGGAAATAATCTAACTATTAACTATAGGATAATCTAGCTATTAACTATAGGGAATCTCTCAATTATAGGAAAGATTATAGGTACAATTAATACAAGATCAATGCATAAATATCTATAATCAACAGTAACCTTTGACAAATAACTTTATCGTTTTTCCTTATTCCTTTGAATAAACTAATTACAAATGTCACAAAAAAATAAGTGTTTCTTTTAGCCAACGAATTTTGCCTATATCATTCTCCCTTGACTTTCTCTTTTGTTTCCTTTTTGAGATTGTGCAATCTAATCATACAAAATGAGATAAGAATATATACTAGTTAATTAATTTGCAATTAATTTCACTAGTTAATTAGTTTACTAACTTGAATGCATGATCACAATCAAGCCAAGTTCCTTTGACCATCAAAGGAAAACAACATAAAAAAATCATCATCATACAATAACCTAACATTTATAATAAAACAAATATAAAACATATAAAGTAATAATAAATGACCCTATTTTACAGGAGAGCTAATCTACAATGTTTACTCATTTTTATACTTAAGTACTAGTCAAAAATAAAACTAAGTCTCACCTCTCCACCTATAATCGATTGAAATCACCAACAGTGCAAGAGTGCAGAACCACTTAAGAGTAAAACAAAATGACATCAAATCTAACTAGCTAATTTGATTATTATTTTTGCAAGCATGCCTTGATATAAATCAAATCTACAGTACTAGGCAAAATCATCATAATATCATAAGCTCATACAAATCAAATCATTATCCAAAAAAAAAGGAAAAAGCACAAACAAAAATTTTGCTTATGAATCAAATTTAGCAAAAATCAAAACATCAAAAAATCCAAATAAATACTGCCAAATTTGTCAAAAAATAAAAATAAAAAACTGAAAATGCTAGTGAGAAGGGGAAAGGGAGAAGACAAACTTACTAGAGAAGATGTCACTGGTCAGAATCTGATCGACGTATACCGATAATGTTAGCCACTATAACGTTCAACTACTTGAGAAGACAAACTTACAGAGCAAGAACAATGTCTCCAAGTTTTACAGAGGAAGATTGTGCCCAATTACAAACAAGAATTTGAGATTAGTGCTCAATTGCAGCGTATCAATGAAGTTTAGGGTATTAGTATTTAGTGTAAGGGAGAGCAATAATGAAAGATGACAGCTTAAGTAATTTGTAATAACTTTTAGACATAATTGTCTGTAATTCTCAATCGTTGGAGCAAAACATTCCTCATAGGAGCATTTTCAAAAACAGTAGAATAAGTTCAATCTGCCAACCCAATCAGTTGATTACTAAACATAATTATCAATAATTACATATAATCAAATAGCCAAATACCTCTCAATTTGTCAAAATATAGCTGATCAACTATTTCCAAACAGGCCTTCATCCAATTATAAACAAGTAGTGAATAGAAACAAGTGGCTGCATAATTATATATGATTTCACCTGCTACATTCTATATTCAGTTGACAAGTCTAACCCCTTATAGCGAATGTCTTAAACCATACATGCAGAAACCTGAGAACTATACACCATTCTTCTTCACAGATCAACTACCCTATAGCTAAAGTCTAATACTGAACTGCTCAAGTGTGCTTCTGTTATGATTCTTAGAATGGGATCTAGTCAATGGACGATGAACAGGAGGTACTGTTTGGTGTTTCTGAGAACGACCTATGATGAATTAAGAAGAAGGAATATAAAAAGAAGAAGCTCGTTAAAGGGAGCTGTGACCTCTGTAATGAAGTGAAAATTATTGCTTGCTTTATTTCATAACATGTTCTCCTTATATAGAGATTACATGATTACAATGTATAGAAACTTGCTTAATAATAGCATTTGATAAAGGCATTAATTCTGCCTATTACTGTTGGGCCCCGATTCGCAATAGGCATGTTTCAATTATTTTGAGGTTTAATTTGATGATTTTTAATGTGTTTGGAATTATATTGAGGATTAAGCAATTTTATTGCTTAAGTTATGATTATTAGATGAAAGGATTTGGTGAAATGAAATTTGTTGATGAATTATTAATTGTGATGCATTATTCGTATTAAAAAGAATTATATAAATTGAGGTTGCTATGAATTTAGGTGATGGAGATTAAAATTGAATTAGAGCTTGTATGGATTTTAGAAATTCAATGAATAAGAAGGTTAGAGGATGATTGTTTGGTTTAGATGACCAGAATGAGGATTTGACAGTTTGAGGAGATGACAGATAAGGCTTTAATGCCATTCCATTGGTAGTGTCGAAAGTCTTTGGTTGAGAATCTGAATCTCGGATCGTTAAGTTGACGTCCTTAACGGTCAGATGATTTCGACCTCGATCAGAGTACTTATTGACATGCCTTTTGATGGTTGGGACATCAGATAAGTGATATGTATACAACATCGATACGAGTTTGATTAGATAAGATTGAATGAGTAAGAAAGTGATTGATTATGATCAATTAGAAGAAATTATGTTTTATGAGATTGAATTTGGGTGTATTGGTTTAGGCCAATTTTGAAAATTGGGGATTTTCAAAATTGAAGATTGAAATAGCTTGGAATTATGATAGTTATGTTTTTCCTATGGTTGAGTTTGAGAATTATGCAAATTATGATGATGAATTTGGATGTTATTGGCTTAGGGAATTTTTAAATTGAAGAAAGAAGAGGGAATTTGGCGAATTGACTATTTGGACAAGCTTTTAGCGTCATTTCGAGGTGGGTAGCATATTTATATTTTGATTTGTAAGCTATATGTGAATTTTGAAAATTAAAGAAAGCAATTTTGAAAAATAAAGAAAGCAAAATGTGAAAATTTTGACAAATTATTGTTTTGTAAAGGTTTGAAATTCGATTTCAATGTTTTCTCGAAAGATTATTATAAGTTTGAATTCATTGCTTTCAATGATTCGATAAACCGATAGAAATTTCGAAAATGCATTTGTTGTGTATGCATTATTCAATTGTTGAAATTATTGTTTGATTGAATGTTTTGATTGTTGAATTTAGTGAATGATAGATGAATAAATTGAGTGGTATGCATTTTGGGAAAATTTTGAAGAAAAGTACGAATTGAAAAGTGCCTTCGCAATCCGACTTTTCGCTTTCGATTATGTGTTATGTGGGTTTGGTAGGTCCTTGGTGAGTCAGCCATTGCCTCTATGTGTATAGCCTTCTCCAGTCGCTGCCATTAAGGGCACGGAGTCTCGATTTCGGACTCCTTCACGGCTATAATGGACCGCAATGCGAAAGTGTAAGACGTTTCATTTCACGATCGCACAGACCGCTATATGGATCTGCAAGACGCTCTGCTTTGGACTCAGCTGCACCATTCGATGTGTAATATGTTTTGATTTGTTTATGTGTTCGCATTCATATTTATGAAAAATTCAAGAAGTTTTGAAAATGAGAAAAAGTGAGATTATTATGAAAAGTTTGAAAATATGAAAAAAATGGGTTTGAGGAAATTGTTTGAAAAATTATAAAGTTTGAAAAATTTACCTTTTTGGCAAAAAGAGTATTAAAATGATTTCGCTTATTTATCGCTTTATAAATGTGTTATCCACGAGCTGAAGCTCACCCCTTTCATCCCCATCTCCGTGTTTCGAAAGGAGATCGGATGAAAGAATATGAAGACATCGGCTTTACATTTCGCCGCTTAGATTTTGTGTAATTTGGATCTTTAGTATGAATATATTAATGACTTGAGATAAGTTTGGGAAAATGTATTTGTGTATAAAGTTGAGTATTGTGAATGAATGAGAAATTTGTATATGAAATTATGAATAGTTTGGGAATCTATATGTATGATTGATTTGGGAATGAGATTGAACTATGAGAATGGTAGATTGAATGACAAATATGAGAATGTTTTAGAAATAGGTTTGTGGTTATTCTGCGATATCCCTGACGGAGGGTCCGTGGATTCGATGTTTGTGTGATTGATTTGGAAATTTTAGAAGTGTTGTTTGAACACTTTGCGTTTTGTTAGGATAAAGGCGAATAAATCTCAGAAATTTTGGTAAAACTTTGGATAAAAGTGAGATTTTGGATATGTATAAGTGTATCTAAGAGTTTGAGAAATTTGAGATTGGTATGGATTTATATCGATTACATACGATCGTATCGATTTAAGATGATTGGTATATGTTTGAGTAACGAGAAAAGAAATGAGAATAAGAAAAGAAAAAATTTCATAACGGATTTTGGAACGCCTTAGATTCCCAACGCGATTATGTTCATCCGATAAGTTTTCTTTGATTATTGTTTAGGATGTCGATGTATCTCTTTGATTTCGCTTTAACTTTGTAACTGCTCGCTTGATTCGATTAGTATTTGCTTCCGCTATGCTTATATTTCGATTCCGATTTGCATTTGCTTCGCCGCTACTTTGAATTGTTCGCTCGCATTTTGTTTTCGATTCGACATTTCCGTTGTCCGATCTGTTTGCGATGTGCTTTGTTTTTCGATTCAAATTTCGATCCAAATTTCGCTTCCTTCGCTTCGCTTGCTTCGCTTCGCTTCGCTTACGTAGTTGGGTCTCAAAGCGGGATCCAACATTTATGGTATCAGAGCAAGAAGAGTTTATAAGGAATCATGCGTTCGTAGGCGAGAATCTGTATAAGTAGTTGGGTTCCGGTAACGGGATCCAACAATTACACTTAATAAAATAACAGCCATATTTCTGGAATTTGATTAATTGTGATCTGTTCCCTCTTTCTGTTGCTCTTCCCTTGTAAGATATGTTGACTTCTTCCTTTCGTAATTCTTGCCTATGAATGCGTCTCTAACATCACTCCCCGACTGGACAAAAAGCTTGTCCTCAAGCTTGAAGTTAGGATAAGAATTCTGGAAATTTGGGACAGACTCCCAGGTAGCATCAGATTGGGGTAATCCCTTCCATTCAACCAATATTTCCCAAGTGTCACGGTTGAGACGAGAACGCAAAATTGAAAGTGGGCAAGGACTGAAATCGTCATCTGATAATGCAGGAATTGCTGCAATAGTTGTAGGTGAAGGACCTTTAAAAACTTTCAAAAGAGAGACATGAAAACGTTATGAATTTTACAGTCAGAGGGTAATTCCAACTTGTAAGCAACTGAACCAATTTTGCTAATGATTTTAAATGGACCATAAAACCGAGGACCCAACTTGTGACTTTGCTTCTTGGGAAGAGATTTTTGTCGATGGGGATGCAATTTCAACCAAACCATGGTACCAGGTTCATATTCCACATCACGATGGCCTTTATCATACATAGTTTTCATTCGTTGTTGAGCTTGTTGGAGTCGAAAATGGATGTTACTTATTAGCTCATCCCTCGCAATCAATGCTTGATCCACCGTATCCACTCTAGTGGTTCCAGCTTCATAAGAGAGCAAACGAGGCGGATCTCTGCCATAAACCACTTTGAAAGGAGAAGTGAGTAATGCTGTGTGAAAATAGGTATTATAGCAGTATTCTGCCCAAGGAAGCCAACAAGACCATTTGGAAGGAGCATCACCAACCATGCACCTAAGATACATCTCAATGGTGCGATTAACAACTTCAGTCTGCCCATCCGATTGGGGTTGATAAGTAGAAGAGAATGCAATTTTTGTACCATGCAACCGAAAAAGCTCCTTCAAAAAATGACTAGTAAAAATCACGTCACGATCACAAACCACAGATTCAGGAATGCCATGTAGACGTACAATGTGCTCAAAAAATAGGTTGGCAACGGTGGCAGCAGTATATGGATGCGCCATTGGAATAAAGTGGGCATATTTAGAGAAACGATCCACCACTACTAACAAGACAGACTTACCTCCAGATTTGGGTAGCCCATCAATGAAGTCCATAGAGATATCTGCCCAAATTTGAGAAGGAATTGGCAAGGGTTGGAGTAGACCAGCCGGATTTAAATGCTCAGCTTTGTTTCTTTGACAAGTAGCGCAAGAAACGACATAATCTTGAACATTCTTTTTCATCCCCTGCCAATAAAAATATGTTCGAAGTCGTTGCAAGGTTTTCTGAATGCCTTCATGCGTGCCATCATGAGTACCCGAGATAATTGCAGAAAGCAGTGAAGAATTGGGCAGGAGATAAATCTTCTCTTTGAAAAAAATCAATCCATCCTTGTAAGCCCAATTGGTATCCATAGCTGCTTGCTGAATTTTCTGAATTAATTCTTTAAGGACCATAGAACTTGCAACCTCTGCACGAATTGCATCAAATAAGAGAACTTTGGGCTGAGTAATGGCAAAAAGAATACCTGATTCTTCATCTCTGCGGGAAAGAGCATCAGCAACCTTATTTAGATTCCCAGCTTTATATTCAACATGGAAATCCAAACCCAGAAGTTTGCTAACCCAATGCTGCTGTGGAGAAGTAGATAGCTGTTGCTCCAATAGATATTTTAAGCTAAAATGATCTGTGCGGATGAGAAATTTTTTTCCCCAAAAATAAGAGTGCCAATGTTGGACAGCTTTGGCTAACCCAATTAATTCTCTTTCATAAGCAGGTAATTTTGAGTACCGTTCAGCTAATTTGCGACTAAAAAAAGCAATTGGATGGCCTTTTTGTTGTAGAACAGCGCCGATCCCATGACCAGAAGCGTCGCACTTGATCACAAACTCGTCCTCAAAGTTGGGTAATTGAAGGACTGGAGTATTAGCAAGAGCTTTCTTTAATTCATGGAAAGATCGGAGAGCTGTATCATTCCATTGGAAGGCATTGCGTCGCAACAGGCTAGTTAATGGAGCAACAATTTGACCATAATTCTGGATGAATTTCCTGTAGTAGCCAGCTAATCCTAAAAACTCACGGAGTGCCTTAATAGATTGGGGCACTGGCCATTCAGTAATAGCTTGGATTTTGCTGGTATCTACCGAAACCCCTTTTGCAGACACAATATGCCCGAGATAAGCAACCTGGAGTGCACCAAATGAACATTTAGATTTTTTAAGAACCAATCGATGAGCTTGCAATACCTCAAAAACTAGCTGAAGGTGAGTGAGATGGGCCTCCCACGTTTGACTGTAAATCAGAATATCGTCGAAGAAGACGAGGACAAATTTGCGCAGATAATCTTTGAAGATTTCGTTCATGAGTGCTTGGAAGGTAGAAGGGGCATTTGTGAGGCCAAATGGCATTACTAAGAACTCAAAATGTCCGTGATGTGTTCGAAAAGCTGTCTTCTCAACATCTGCGGCTGCCATACGAACTTGATGGTACCCCGATTTGAGATCCAATTTTGTGAAATAGGACGCCCCATGAAGTTCATCCAAGAGTTCATCCACGACTGGGATTGGAAATTTATCTTTGATGGTGTGATGGTTGAGCTCTCTATAATCAACACAAAAACGCCATGTTCCGTCTTGTTTGCGAACTAGCAATACTGGAGAAGAAAAGGGTGAATGGCTGGGCCTAATGATGCCTTGTTGTAACATTTGTTCACATTGTCTTTCAATCTCATCCTTCTGTAAATGTGGATAGCGATACGGCCGAACCACTATAGGACTGGTTCCAGGCAGCAAAGAGATACGGTGATCGCAAGCTCGCACAGGAGGCAATCCAGCTGGTTCTTGGAATAGATCTTGGAAACTACCCAATATAGATTCTATTTCAGATTGTGGGGTAGCAGCACCCTTCAAAGCGTACAAACAATGATCTGCCTTCCTTTGTTGACCATACAGAGTTATTTGCTTGCCTGCACTTTTGAAACTCATAGTGAGAGCATCAAAGTCCCAGAGTATTGGACCCAATGATTTGAGTCATTTAACCCCTAGAACCAAGTCAAAAGCATCTAGAGGAATTAGAAAGAAATAAGCTATAAAAGAATGAGAATCAACATCAAATTTTACCGCCAGACACACCCCTTTGCCAGCAACTTTCTCTCCATTGGCCACAGATACCGTCATCCCTGATCTTGGTTGAATGTTGAGTTCGAGCAGATGGGCAGCCTTTTCACTCACAAAATTGTGGGTGCTCTCGGAATCAACCAACACAGTTAAAGGTTGGTGATTTATGAAAATTAGCAATTTCATAGTTTGGCTGTCTTCTCTGTCGGTGATGGCACATAAAGAGATCTGGGATTCTTCTTCCACGGTTACCGGTGTGTCATGAAGCTCAATTGAATCATCTAGTTCTAACCAGAACAACCTCTTGCATTGATGCCCAAAGGAATATGATTCGTCACAATTATAACATAACCCTTTGGCTCTTCTTTCTGCCATTTCTGCCCTGCTCAGTTTCTTGACATACGAATTGGAACTCACGCTGCCTTGTGATGTTGTATGCTCATTTGCAACCTTGCTTGTGCGATTCACTGTAGACGAAGATGTTGCGCGCTGATTGGATGATACAGAGAAGCCTCCTTTGTTGTCTTTCCATCGAGACAGTTGTTGCCGTCTTTCATAAGCTCTAGCGAGATTCATGGCTGTAGCAAGATTGATTGGGTTTTGTAATTCTACATCCATCCGAATGATCTCACTTAACCCAGCTGTGAAAAGATGAACTTGTTGATCTGACCGAACATTGGATGCTCTTGCCAATAATGATTGAAATTTCCTCTGGTAATCTTCTACAGTACCCGTTTGTTTTAGATTAACTAATTCTCCCAAGGGGTTACTGTTGAATGATGGCCCAAAACGCACATTACAAGCGTTTTTGAAAGTGGCCCAATCCATCACTGGTTCCTCTTCTTCAAGTTTGTTAAACCATAGTTGAGCTTCACCTGTGAGATGGAAACCTGCCAGCTGTACTTTATCTTCGTCCATTGTTCTTTGGTTACGAAAAAATTGTGAGCATCGATTGAGCCATCCCAAGGGATCATCCGACCCATCATATGTGGGAAAATCGAGCTTGGTGTAACGTGGAACAGTGAAGGCTCCCGTCCGGGTATCGTTGGATGTATTACTTTGCCTTGGAGTTTTAGCATTACTGCCATCACTTTCAGACACTGTCGTTTGCTCTTTTTGTTTGCTGGAGGCCTTTAGGAACTCAGTTAATTGTCGAGATAGCGTCTCGATTTGACCTTGCATCTGCTCTATTTTGGAATTGTTGCTTTTCATGAAACTGTCAACTTTCTCCTGCCATTGTGAGTCTCCCATGACACCAGTCTCTGATACCAAGTTGTTATGATTCTTAGAATGGGATCTAGTCAAGGGACGATGAACAAGAGGTACTGTTTGGTGTTTCCGAGAACGACCAATGATGAATTAAGAAGAAGGAATATAAAAAGAAGGAGCTCGTTAAAGGGAGCCGTGACCTCTGTAATGAAGTGAAAATTATTGCTTGCTTTATTTCATAACATGTTCTCCTTATATAGAAATTACATGATTACAATGTATAGAAACTTGCTTAATAATAGCATTTGATAAAGGCATTAATTCTGCCTATTACACTTAATAAAATAACAGCCATATTTTTAGAATTTGATTAATTGTGATCTGTTCCCTCTTTCTGCTGCTCTTCCCTTGTAAGATATGTTGACTTTTTCCTTTCGTAATTCTTGCCTATGAATGCGTCTCTAACAGCTTCAGCATAACATAACCAAGAAAAAGGGAAAAGGCTTGGAGTACAACAGTCTTTATCAACAAAAATATTTAAACAGTAGACCGGTTTTGCAAATTCAACATCTCGTCATGTTTCTCCACTTGTCCTTCAAATCAACCTGGGAAAAACATTTGGGAATTTCATGCCTCGAACTAATGAACACAAATCAATCAAATAGAGAGTTCCAAAGGTTTTTTTTTTTTTAAGTTTACCTCAGTTCTCTCTGCAAAAATGTCTCTCCTCGAGTTCAAAATAAGCTTCCAATTCCCTTTACCAAACCTTTCACCAATGAAACCCACAAGAACACAGAAAATCAAACGAAGTTCCAAAAGAAGGATCAAAACAGAAAAATAAAAGAACACTCTTTCATCTTGCTTATCTGAAGTAGCAATTACTACTAGATCCTTCTGGGCTCATGGGAACATAGACTACGCATGGAAATATTAACCGGCACAAGATGAGTACGAATATGAAAGCCCTCCACTTTCTGGTTTTCTGTTACAAAATTTCTCAATTTGGCATCCACATAAGTAGCTGGATACCAAAATTGGGAATGGGACTAATGAGAACAAACCATGCTTGTCACTTCATCCCTAGCAACAGAGTTCCGGTAAAGCTACTTGTTTATTTAAAAAATATGCCAGCCCTAAAGTCGTGACTGCTAAAAAGCATATGCTAAAAGAAATGAAGCAAAGCATATGTTAAATATTTTCCTGTTTCCAAATTGAAATAATTGATTTTTTTTCCAGAAGTCAGTTACATACTTCTGAACACCCTCTCTCAAGGCATCCTCCTCTTCTAAGCTCCATCTCTTCATTTTCCTCCTTTTTGCTAACTTTGCCACCTCATATTTCTTCAATGGGGACACAGCCTTTCTCTTCGGGCTATCTAAGTGCAATCTACATGCGTAATTAACAGCTCCTTCAGGCGAGTCATCAATTGAATCATCCCACTAAAAAATAAAAAAGGATACCAACATTAAAGCCATTGTGTACGAGCAAGTAAATAAACATAGGACCACAAGGTTTAAAAAGAAACATAACTCGGAAGTGAAAGCAATCTAAGATGATAAGTTTAAGCACTTCATAGCAAGTTTCGTCCGGCTAAACTTTTGTAGAAGAAATAATAGTCCGTTCGTTTCCCAACATGTTTGCAATTGGATAAAAAAAAAACAAAATTTAATCCAATTGATAATCCAGCCAGCTATATACTAGATCTTCAGTGGAAGTTTAACGAGAGCGAGAGAGAGAGAGGAAGCATGCCAATGCAATATAACTTTCCTTTCATTCCATACGGATACCCAATGTCCACAAGCACAACCAATGAGACATGCATGAATCTGCATGTCTCCAGACTCTCCACACAAAAAAAATCATTTTCCCTACATTAGAATAATGATATTCTAGATAGCTTGAAACAATGGAAGGCAACACGGTCATTCTTAGGAATGAAGGGTAGAAATTACATGCACAACCGATGATTGGTTAAAGTAAAAATGATTTGATTGCCACGTAACCAGAGAGAAACCGGTGGATTGAAGATGAAAAATAGCTTCATACCTCATAGGTATGTGCTGTACTATTCCGTTCCATTAAGCTGATTTTAGGCGGCTCATTCTGATTGCTGTGACATGGAATTCTAGTACTAGCCTCAGTTTGAAGACGCTCAGCAGTCCCGTCGTTTGATGGAATGGGCACAAGCACATCTTTTCCAGTCAGGCTCTGTAAAGAAGTGTCCTGGTTCGAGTTTTTCTTTCCCACTTCAGATATTACAGCACCGACACATGAATTTGATCCATCTACATCCCTTCCTTTCTGGGTTTCAACTGAATTTTCCTGAATGAGAACTTTATTTGCCATTTCAGTTATCAAAGTTTTAGCTAAATGCAAAGCTTCAGGAAGAGGGTCCTTGACAATTGCTTGTAACTCCATAGAACTATGTCTAAGAGATTCTTGCACTTTGTCACCTTCAGGGGTAGGCACAGTTTCATATCTGCTACAAGGTCTGTCCACATCCAGTTGTTCACAATCAATAATTTTGACTTTTCCTTTATGACGTTGATGGGAAGAAATACCCTTCTGTTTATGAAGTAATACCTTCTTCTGATTCCCTGTACGATATCAAGAATGTTCATCGCCACCAATAAAAGACGAAAAGGCACAATTTGATTGAAATGCCCAAAATCCTATTTGGATTTATATGTCAATGATAACGAAAGCACTTACCTTTATCTGTAAACTTATCAGTATCACCCGCATTGCGGTCACCGGTGCACTCTTCCGCTGACTCTGTCGCTGCCTTCTCCTTCGCCTCCCTCTCTGTTCTCGCAACGGCTTCGAGAAAAGAAGGTCCCATAAGCGCCATAGCTTCTCCTAAATAAGCCCTAACCAGCTTCAGCGCCTCATTTCTCGTATTCCTCTCCAGCAACCTCTTGCACACATTTGAATCACAAATCGCAGCCTCAATCTCGTCCCTACACTCTCTCAGCTCATCTGTAACCAGCTCGCTCTCTCCCATTTCATCCAATTTCTCAACTCTCCCTCCCCAAATCCTCTTCAACGCCTCGAAGTACCTCCCTTGGCCGCGCTTGAGAGGACTCCCACCCAAGTACTTCACCGTACACTCCACTGCCACCGCGCGGTACGCCGCCTTCATCAAATCGACAATTTTGACTCCTTCTCTCTGGTCCAATTTCTCGATAACCTCGAGCGATTCGAGTATTTTCTCGGAGACGGAGCCGTTACCGATCTCTGAGGCAATTGACCGGAGAATCAGTGTCTTCTTCAATCGTTGATTGTTGTTGGCGATAGGGAAATCGACATTGGTAACGATCTTGTTGAGTAAGAGATCCGAAATCTGTTGCCGAAGAAGAAATTCCAATATCCAACCACTAATTTCCATGTCCATATGGCAACCTTTTTGAGCTTTAATCCAGACAACCAAATTTTAATCATCTCGAAACCTACTCACACTCGAAGGTTGGTTTTGAAGTGATCCACTATAAAGTCGCCACGTTAGCAAAATACAGGCGATCGCATGTGATATAATCAACCTTTTCTACGTGGCGGAATCTGATTCGTCAGAGAGTACTGCTAATCTGGTGAAACGCAGCACGATAATAAATGGCGGACTATTAATACGTTAACGGTTGTACGGTGGTGTGACTAGCAGTAGCTGTAATATAAGGGTTCTTTTGTTTGGATAGCTCGGTGACGACGAAGAAGATAGAGAAAGGTGTTTGCTAAATTTTGGGGGCAACATACTCTAACTCTCTCTTCGCTTGCTTTTCGATTTCTCTTCCCAATGGTGGCTGGTTGCACGTTCAAATCCGACGATATAGTGGTGAAATCGCCCAACGATAGGCGGCTTTACAGACTGGTTGAGTTGGAGAATGGCCTATGCGCTTTGCTCGTTCACGATCCCGAGATTTACGCTGACGGACCTCCTCTTGATTCCAAAACCCTAAATGATGACAAAGAAGAAGAAGAAAAGGATGAGGATGATTATGAAGATGACGACGATGAAGAGGACCTAGGCAAAGAGGAAGAGGAAGATGAAGACGACGATGAAGAAGATGATGACGTGAAAGGAAAAGGAAAAGGAAAAGGAAAAGGAAAAGGAAATGCTTCTCAAGCTAAGAAGGTTGTTACTCCATTTCTTTCCTCTTTATTCGGATGGCTTCCTAGCGATACGATAGAACTCTAAATTGCTACTAGCAACTACAACATTCATCGTTAAATGTGGTAAGCTATGGGAAATTAAAGTGTGTTTGTCTGGTCAGGCAGCAGCGGCAATGTGTGTAGCTATGGGTAGCTTCTCTGATCCTATTGACGCTCAGGGACTTGCTCATTTTCTAGGTTTGTCTCTATTCTTTCTTATGATTGTATGTTAATGCATTTTCTGGTCCAGGATGGATAAGCATACGCATATGGTCTTCATACTTTATAAGTTAAATCTTTCCTTCCATTTCATATTTGAAAGTTGATTCCACAGGGATATGCAGCCATGGTTTTGTAAATTCTTTGTCAACCTATTTATTTTTTCCTAGTCGTTAATTGCTGTCTCCATTCAAAGAGTAACACTCTATGGTAACTTTTTCTATCTTCAGAAATGTAACTATTCCCTTATTGAAAATCTCTAAACATAAACATCTGCCCTGCTAAGTATTTGGAAAATTTTGCAGTTATAAAGTGCTACTAACAAATTGAATAAATTGAATGAGAACCGCCATCTACATATGGTCAGCATGGTATTACTAGTGTCTTAGGGTTCAAAAAGTCATTATTGTTTTGATGCCTTCCTACAGATAAAATAAGAACCACGGAATTGCAGGACATCTGTAGAAGAAGTGAAGAAGATTCCTTGCTTTGTGGGTTTCATTGATTTCTAGAAAATGAAACTTGAATTATTCATATTAAGAGAAGCAGTTTTGGTGAAGAATGGGTTATTTATGAGCCATTCCCCGTGTTCTCACTTTCACATTCGCATGGCCTGCTCTTCTGATCATTTCTAAATCTAATGTTTGGACCTTAGTGTTTGGATGATTGCATTACCTATTAGTTTCAATACTGTTAACAAGAAGTCCCCTTATTTTGATCTCAGTATTAATTGTATGTTTTTACAGAGCATATGCTATTCATGGGAAGTAGTGATTTTCCTGATGAAAATGAGGTTTGTCTATCATCTTCTTATCCTTACAATGTTTTTGGAAAATGGATCAGAAGAGAATACAATGTGGAGGAATGACATGTGTGTTTTTCTTCCCTTTAAAAGAAACTAGAAGGACAAACTAATACAGTCTGTTAAACGGTTGATGCTTGAACCAAATAAGAATTAGACATATCCTTTTGGAAATGACAGCTTAGATTACTGGTGGTTTGAGAAGCAAATTGGCAGTCTTATTGAGTCACAAAAAGACCACCAAGCTTCAATACTTTTCTCAGTGGTTTGTGGAGAAACCATATGGAGGAAACATGTGTGCATTTTCATATGTTGTATGAAGAAAAGTGAGCAAAGTATGTGGTGAAATAAACTTATGTGAATAGTCTATAACACATAAATGTTGCAGCTAATTTTCTTGTAAAAAATTTAAAAGAAAGGGCTACAAGTTTGACTCTTTGCACTTGCTAGTATGATAGTTATTTGTCCAAGCATGGAGGATCATCAAATGCGTACACTGAGACTGAGCATACCTGCTACCATTTTGAAGTCAAACCCGAGTTTCTTAAGGGTGCCTTGACAAGGTGATTTAATAAACAGATTGATAAAATTTTGATAATCAATCTTTGGTCCTCTCTTTACTCTTGCATATACCTTGAGTGTTCTGATCATTCTTATCTCAATGGTTGACTGCTAAATTTGTCTTCTATAATACTATTCACATTTGATGTTTGAAGATGTTACTATCTGTTTCATTTTTCCTGACAAAGCATGATGTAGAACTCTTGTTGCTAGGTCACTTCTTCATGTGGGTAGAAATGATTTCGTTTTGAATTTCCATGTATATTTTTATCAAACTTCAGGTATATATTTGGGATCAAAAATGAATCTTAATGTGTATATGAATGTAGCTTTCTGCTTATTTCTGTAAGATCTTGAGTAATGCAATAAATGACTAACATTTAATTTCATGTCTGCTGCTTTTGTACTTTAATGTGCATAGGATAACCCAATGTTGCCTCTTAGCTGTCTTATGAATAATCCTGTCTCTAAGCATTACGGGTAGATTTTGATTATAGGCTGTCTTGCTTTTTCAGATTTTCTCAGTTTTTTATTTCACCTCTGGTGAAAATGGAGGCCATGGAAAGGGAAATACTTGCTGTTGATTCTGGTATATAACACGTTTCTGTTTTTTTATTTTCTTTGTAAAAGTTGACCATCATTTTGTTTGCTTTATATGCTCATCATGTTACTGGCATATTATTCGTTGCCTGAGGATGAACATGTGAATCAAAATGATTACAGAATTTAATCAGGTTTTGCAAAATGATGCTTGCCGCCTTCAACAACTTCAATGCCATACATCTGTGCCTGGTCATCCATTTCAGAGATTCTTTTGGGGTAGGTTGCTCTAACTGTGCTTCCTTTTGGTGTTTGTCTATTGCTATATATGGATTTCAGTGATACTCTTGGTTTTACTGAAGGCAGCAAGAAGAGTCTTGCTGATGCTTTGGAGAAAGGGATAAACTTGCGTGATCAGATTCTTAAATTGTATGGACATTACTACCACGGAGGTTTGATGAAACTTGTTGTCATTGGAGGAGGTAAAGCTTTCTTTAACTGATTGTAGTTTACTGTATGTGATGAACTCTCTTGGCAAGCTTGGAGGAGAGAATGACTGAGTGAAAAGAAAGACAATATATATGAAATGAATAAATAATCTTTGGAAGAGTTACTGTTGGATGATATATATGAATAAAAGAAATATCAAACTAGTAACTAAAATTCACAAAATTAGAAGTCTGGGTTGTTGGGCTGCTGGAAATTCAGATTTCAACTCAAATTTTAGTAGAAGTTGTTTGAGACTTCAGAACTGGGTTGCTGGAAACTTAGGCTGCATGCTGGAAATTTCATGGAGGAACTGAACAATGAAGACTTTTAGGAATCACTCCTAAGATAGAATACTAGGAATTACTCTTAGGATCTAAGAATCATTCTTGGAAGAAAGCATCACCAAACCTTCTAGTTGACTAGCTAAAGTTTGTAGAAAAAATTTAGGCTTTTTTTCATTGAAAGATTAATTATATAGATAGAAAAATTATTGGAATCATAACTTTAATGGAATAGGAAAACTCACTAAACTTCCAAAATAAGAATAGGGTTCTATAAGGATTTATGTTATTCTTTAATAGACTTAAACCCTAAACTAATAAGAAGTTAAGAACAAATAAAATAGAAACATTTTCCTTTCTAATAAGAAAAATTAAACTAATACCTCTTTTATTTTGCATCATTCTCCCCAGATTGATTAGAGTCGACCTCAACGTCTAAATGGTGTTATTCATGATCTTTGCCCCATCAATGTTCTCATATTTTGGAACCTTAATGGCCTCGAAATATTCTTCATCATCCTATGGTGCCTCTTCAATTCAGTAAAATATAAGATCATACTCAAATTCAGTCCTGAATTTCTTTCCCAACTTCAAATGCCATGCTTGTCCCTTCACATCCTTTGCTATTTTGTCTTTTATTTCTTTAAGAAACTTTGTCTCTCTAGTGGTCGATTTGAGCTTTCTAATCTCTCATCCTAGAAATTCTACTCCTCTATCTGCATTGTAAACTCATTGTTGCCTTTCGAAGGAACTTGTAATAATAATGAACTACGTCAGGAGCCTGAATGATAATGGAAACTTTAGTGTGCTTCTGTAATGTAAATGCATTGCGAACAATCATTACCCTTGAACCTGTGTGGGACTTAATTCCAGATAAGCTTTCATGGCCAAGTAGAGCCTGAAATTCTTCTCAATCCTCAATGCTGCGCCTTCAAACCTTAATTATTCAAATAACTTGCAGCCCGTATCCCCACTTATAAAAGATTGCAACAGTGTTGTAGCATGGTTAAACGTGACAATTCCCTTACGAGCTATATGTATGAATTTGATGCTGAAATATTCTCGCTGAATTTCCAGGTACTTTTGTTCTTTTCAATTCCAACTTAGACATCTTACCTGCTCTCAACAAAAGCTTTGTTTGTGTATTTGGTTTTCATAAATTACCTGTAATAACTCTTTTTGAACTAAAAACCTAGGCATATGTTGTCATTACTCTACAAAAATTTTGATTTTATAAAAATAGTCATAGCTCCTCTTTTATCCATATGTTGTGTCCACTACAACAGGATTTCCATTAATCTGGTTTCACACCAAGAAGTTTTAAGCCAACAAGTGTCGGACCCTTAGTAATTACTGCTTAATCTATTAAGCTCCCAATTCTGCTATTTCAGCATGCTGTTATAGTGTCTCATTTTTGACTTTCAGGTGCTTCAAATTGCTTTTCAATTGTTCAGTCTTGCTATTTAGATGTTTTTGCATATTGTTTTGATTCTTCAGATTTAGGATTTGGGTTACCACCAAAATGATCCACTACCTCTTGCCTTTCTTCATCTTCAATGATCTGATCAGCTCCTATTGCCAAATGCTTAATGTTGTCAAATTCCTAAGCACCTTCTAAATCTTGGTCAGAAGATTTTGCTTGAATAGTTGAATGAGGGTTGCCAATATCTTCACCACCCAAAACAAGCACTTTTGTAGAGGCGGTATTTGTTAAATTTGAGGAATCAAAATCAGAATATGATTTCCCCACAAGGTTTTCCCCTTGTTCTGTGTTTTGTTGATTTATGTCAGCCCCTTCATATTGCTTATTAGCTCCTTCCCATATCTACCAAGTATAGCTGGCAGAATTTGAAGTAGAAATTTGTATTCATATTTGACTAATAGACATACATTAGCTCATATACAATAACCCTAGTACAAAATAGGAAATAAATTTAAACAAATTTGTTAGATCCCATGATTTGTGGGATACTTTATCCTAATTTTATGGACATAATTAGTACCAGATTTTATAGATATAATCGTACATATTACGTCTTTCCACATTGGCCCTCAAGCTGTTGAATAGGTATTAACCATTCCCAGCTTGGACACAATGCTTTGAAACGTTGGATTGCTTAACCCTTTGGTAAGTAGGTCTGCATGTTGACTTTGTGTAGATACGTAAGGTGTACAAATCAACCCACTCTCCAATTTCTCCTTGATAAAGTGTCTGTCAACTTCGATGTGCTTTGTTCTATCATTTTGTATTGGGTTGTGAGCTATATTGATGGTAGACTTGTTGCCACAGTAGAGTCTCATTGGGCCATCCCATTTGATCTTCAAATCTTCCAAAATAATCTTCAACCAAAGTAGTTATCAAATAGCCTTAGGATTCGTTTGGTTGAGCTTTTATCAGTAGAGCTTTTATCAATAGAGCCTTTGTCAGTAGAGTTTTTCTGAGAAGAGCTTTTTTTAAAAGCCAGGTTATTGTTTGATCACAATTAAAAAACAACTTTTTAAAAGAGCTTCATACAAGAGATCGTTTGGCAACATAAAATAAAAAGCATTTTATTAATTTTAACTATATTTTATTTTATAATAAAATTATTTATACTAAATAATTTTTAAAGTATACTAAACAATATGCAAAGTACTATATTGTAGGAAATTTTAGATAACCATCTTGTAAGAAATAATTTAAAGAGATGTCTTATTTTTATAAAAATGAAATTAATATGAAAAATAAATATAAAAATATGTAAAAAAAAGTTAAATAATATTCTAATTTGAAAATGCCAAGACGTGCAGAAGGCTCCCACAGAAATATTCGCTTCCAAATGAAGGGTCTATCCCTCCTGCTCTATTTTCATCAAAAACCGTTGCTAGACGCTCTATTACATGCAGCGGATACATGCATGCAACTCCGAATTATTTGCAGCTTCTACCTCCTCTCCACAAACCTGTCATGGGTCTAGTTCTGTTTGCACATCTCACAGGCAACATGAAGGTATATCCGTGTCTGTGCATGCAATTGCTCCTACTTTTCATGCCATACTTCATTATTAAGTTAGAAGAACAAGGTTTTTATTTTTTTTTCCCTGGTCATGAACGAAGAATAAACAAGAGTCACAAATCCATTGGCTTAAACAAAGTACATTCCTCTTCTCTAGGTACCATTTTTTGCACAAATGGACGATCAACTCCTAGATGCAATATGTGAGACGCTAGTGCAGTCTCTGACTATCAGAGACACATTCATCGTCCGAGAAGGAGATCCAGTGAATGAGATGTTATTCTTAATCGGAGGACAGCTAGAGAGCGCAACAACTAATGGCGGAAGAACAAGCTTTTACAACTCAATCACGCTCAGGGCAGGAGACTTCTGCGACGAGGAGTTGTTGACATGGGCACTCATGCTAGCCTCTTCTGCAGAGGTCTGCAAACAGGTACGAAGTGACGGCTGAGAGGTTTTTGTTAACATGGGTTATAAACGTAAGTGACGGGAGTAACTTAAAAATCAGCTTCCCGTAAAAGCTAAAATTTGGGCTTTTCTGAAAAGCTCCAAATTTTAGCTTTTCAAAAAGCTATATTTTAGCTTTTTTAAAAGCTATTTCTACTTCAAAAGTGCTTTTGAAGTTTACAGTCAAACGCTCATTTTTTTCCCCAAAATAGTTTTTGCGGTAGAAAAAAGTGCTTTTGGAGTCTCCAAAAGTTGAACCAAACAGGTACTTACTCAACTTTGGAGAACAATTCATCATTGAGACGGACGCGTCAGGGACAGGGATTGGGGCCTTCTTAATGCAAAAGGGTAGGTTGTTGGCCTAATTTAGCCAAGCAATTGAGGGGTGAGCAAGGTTGAAGTTGGTTTGTAAACGCAAGCTCATAGCTATAGATTTTGCTAAACATAAATGGCATCACTACTTGTTGGGAAGGAGATTTATAATTCGGACAAATCAAACGAGTCTAAAACACCTTGTGGAATAATAGTTAATAACAGAGTAGCATCTAAAGTAGATCCCCAAGTTACTGGGATTTGAGTATAAACTAGGGGGTGAGAATAAGGCAGCAAATGCATTGTCTAGAGTATCCATTCTTCTGAACTCATCAACGTGGCACAATGCTTTGATGTAGATGAGTTGATGCGTGAGGTGGACCAGGATCCTGAATTAGCAACCATTAAGAAGCTTATAAGGAAGGATTCAAACTAGAAACTAAGATGGAGTTTAGTCCATAACCAGCTACATTACAACAACTGCTCGGTAATCTCTAATTCCTCTCCATTGTTACCAGAGATTTTGTTAGAATTTCACAATAGCTCAGTAGGGGAACATTTTGGGCTTTTAAAAACATACAAGCAGGTCATGGCTGAGCTTTATTAGCTAGGAATGAAAGCAGATATCTAAAAGTTCGTACAGAACTATGAAATGTGCCAACAAAATAAGAGATTATTCTTATCAACTGCGAGGCTGCTCCAACCCCTGTCTATACTGGAGCAAGTGTGGGAAGATGTATCGATGGATTTTATCAAGGGCTTGCCAAAGTCAGCTAGTGTACTGTCATCTTAGTTGTAGTGGATAGGTTCAGTAAATATGCCCACTTCGTCACCTTAAAAGCATCTGTTTTCTACTTTGAATGTGGTTGACGCCTTTGTGGAAAACATCATTAAACTCCATGGGTTTTCGAGGTCCATTCTTTCAAATTAGGATAGGGTCTTTATGAGTGCTTTCTTGTTAACATTCCATCCTCTTCTCAGCCCATTCCGATCAAGCCCATTAAGGTGTATACCCGTAGAAATAAGTTGGGACAGGGGAGTGAGAATATTACTGCCATGTAGGCAAAGGTTGTTAGGAGGTTGTTAGGGAGAGAGCAGGAAGAGAGGGGAATATTAGCAAGAGAATGAGGGTAGAATGATTGCCTATCGATATTGTTAGGAATTTGGCCTGGAATACCAGGAGGGGGAGCTTGCTCCAGCAGTAAACTATCTAATTGTACCGATATATCATCAATACAAAGCAATCTCTATAGAGGTTCCTAACAACTTGGTGCTTTCATTGAGAGGAGGAAGGATAGAGATTGTATGCAAACAAGGATGGAGTCTAGAGTGTCTGCCTTAGAAGCGTCTCTGCGGAGACAGGAGTCATCGTTGCTAGCTCAGGAAGCTATGGTGAAGTCTCATGACGTGGCACTGAAGGACCTGGGATCACAGCTTAGTACGCTGATGGCTGGAGTGGAAACTTTGACGAAATCCCAGGGCCAACTTTAGTTGGAGTTAAGAGAAGGATTTCAAGCTCTTAAGATTAGGAACACGGGAAAACAGAGCATGGGAGATGTTGGGGATGGGTCACCGGAGTTGACTCAACTCGCTTCTTCTTCATTGGGTGACCACAGGGTCGAACCCAACCGACCGGAGAGTCGTCCCTTCTCCACGGTTGGAGAGCGAGCCTGGGAGGAGTTCCGCAATGCGACGCGAAGAGTTGAGCTCCCTTCATTCCATGGTGTGGACCCATTTGCATGGGTCGTGCGGACTGAATCTTACTTTTCAATTCACGAAATTCCAGAAGAGTTACGGCTGCCGATGGTGCAGATTTGCATGGAGCGGACGACGTTATATTGGTTCAAGACGATTCGCGAACTGGAACCGTGTATGACATGGGAGCGTTTTAAGCACTCCTTGTTTGATCGTTATGCTGAAAAGAATGAAGGGCACCCGATAGAGCTTATGAAGTCAATGGTGCAACGTGGATCGGTGGATGGTTATATCAAAGATTTTGAGAAGGTAACTTCGAGAATCACTAACATGCCCGAGGAATGGTTTATGAGCTGTTTTATGGGTGGGCTTCGAGAGGAGATACGGAACCGGGTCAGGACCCACGACCCGAAGAACAGAACTCGACTCCTGTTGGTGGTGCATAAGGTCGAACGGGAGTTGATCAAAGAGGGCGTAATTCGACCATCGAGCGAGGCTCACCAGAGGTCCTTCGCAGGCACGGTTTTGGACGAGGGTAAATAGTTTCAATGACAAGGACCAATGAGGATACACTCAATGACGCCAAGGGCGAGGGAAGGGAGTTTCCAAACAAGGACCGGTCGGCAGTACCTGGTGAGGGTCGACAGAACAGTTCAAGGTGGAAGGGTACTCGGAGTTTGTCGTATGAGCAGTTGATGGAAAGGAGGGCAAAAGGGCTGTGTTTCAAGTGTGGCCAAACCTATGGCCCACTTCATCAATGCCCAGATAAGGCATACAAGCTGACAATTTGGGAAGGGGAAGCCGACGTTGAAGCAGAAAACGGAGAAGAAAGAGCAGTGGAGAATCAGGAGGACTGAGAACTGGTATGTAATTTGGTAGAATACAGGGAGATGGGTAGAGGGCCATCCTCATCTTCGAGAATCATGGTGATGATGGGCAAGCTGAATGAAATGCCGATTATGATCATGATAGACAGCGGAGCCAGCCACAATTTTGTGTCAAGCACATTGGTTAAGGCTATGGGAATTCCAACCACCGAAACTCGAACCTTCAGTGTCCGACTAGGGGATGGACATCGAACCTTCTCTCAAGGAGTCTGTAAGGGAGTTAGGTTGGAGATGAATGGAGCAGAGTTTACGGTGGAAGCTTTTGTGTTTAACACTGGAGGACCTGATTTAATTTTGGGAGTCCCTTGGCTGGAGACATTAGGAGTAGTGAAGTTGGACTGGAAGAGAATGTCCATGTCATTTGATCAGAGAGGAACCGAAATCACTCTACAGGGAGTCACAAGGCAAGATCCTATTCCATATGCATTACAACAGATGTTTAAACGTGAGGAAGTAGAGGTGGAAGGAGTACTTTGGTCCATGGGAGTGAGGCAGGTGGAAACAGATAGGAGAGGAACCTTGGAGTCAAACCAGCAGCGGGCATTACAGGCTGTTTTATCTAGTTTTGATGAAGTGTTTCAGCCTATTAAGGGGTTACCACCCAAGAGGATCAGTGATTATGCTATAGTTTTGAAGGAGGGGGCCGAACTAGTTAGTGTTCGACCCTATAGGCATGCACATCACCACAAAAATGAGATTGAAAGGCAGATCAAGGAGTTGTTGGAAACTGGAGTGATCAGACCTTGTGTTGGACCATTTTCAAGCCCGGTGATCCTTGTTAAGAAGAAGGACGGTTCTTGGCGAATGTGTGTGGACTATAGGGCTTTGAATAAGCTCACGGTGCCTCACAAATTCCCCATTCCTATTATTGACGAGTTGATGGAAGAGCTGCATGGGGCAAAGTTCTTCTCTAAAGTGGATCTGAAGTCTGGATTTCATCAAATTTGAGTCAGGGAGGAAGATGTTCAAAAGACGGGGTTTCGGACTCATGAAGGGCATTATGAGTATATGGTAATGCCTTTCGGACTCATGAAGGCGCTTGCTACGTTCCAATCAACTATGAATTCCATTTTCAAGCCCCAACTGCGTAGGTTTGTTCTAATATTTTTTGATGATATCTTAATCTATAGTTCAAGTTGGGATCAACATTTGCATCATATAGCTCGGGTGTTGCAGCTGCTAACGGATAACCACTTATATGCAAATAAGAAGAAGTGTCTATTCGGACAACAGTCCATTGAATATCTTGGCCATGTACTTTCCGCGGAGGGAATTGCTATGGATCCGATAAAGGTTAAGTGTGTCTTGGAATGGCCTGAACCCAAAAACGTGAAGGGAGTAGGAAGTTTGTCAAGGATTATGGGAGAATTGCGAAGCCACTTACAGAATTGACCAAGAAGAATAGTTTTAATTGGGGAAAAGAGGCTCAGGAGGCTTTTGAGGAGTTAAAACGGAGGATGACCACCTCTTCGGTTTTAGCCTTACCAAACTTCTCCAAAGAATTTTCAATGGAGTGTGATGCCTCAGGTAAGGGAATTGGGGCTGTTTTGATGCAAGAGGGACGACCCTTAGCATATTTTAGCAAGGCATTGGCGGAATCAACTTATTCCAAGTCAATCTATGAAAAAGAGATGATGGCATTAGTTCTGGCTGTTCAACATTGGCGACACTTCTTGTTGGGAAGGCATTTTAAGGTCTATACTGACCATAAAAGCCTTAAGCGTCTTTTGAACCAACGAATTCCATCAATAGATCAGCAGTGTTGGCAAGCTAAGTTGTTGGGACTGGATTTTGAAGTGATTTACAGATCAAGAAAGCAGAATGGGGCAGCAGACTCTTTGTCCAGAATGGGAGAAGATAAGTTTTTGTTTGCAACCCTTTCTGCCCCTTTTTGGCAGACATGGATTTGATCCGGAAGGAGGTTCAGGAAGATGCTGAACTTGGCAAGCTTATGCAAATCTTGCAGCGGAATCCGGAGTCAAAACCAGATTACCAGGTGAAAGGAAACCTGCTGTTTTATAAGAACATGTTAGTCCTCTCGCCTACTTCAGCTTTAATTCCTCAACTATTGCAGGAATATCATTCTAACCCTCTAGGAGGGCACTCTGGTTTTCTAAAGACCTATAAAAGGCTGGCTGGTGGGATATTTTGGCCTGGAATGAAGTCTACTATCCAGAGATTTGTTAGGGAATGTGCTATCTGTCAAAAGAGTAAATATGTGGCTATGAGCCCTGCTGGTCTGCTTCAACCACTGCCCATTCCTAAGCTAGTTTGGGATGAAGTATCCATGGATTTTATCACCAAGTTACCTAAATCCCGAGGGTATGAAGTTATAATGGTGGTCGTGGATAGGCTGTCAAAGTATGCCCATTTCACACTTTTGAAGCACCCTTTTACAGCCAAAACAGTAGCTGAGGCGTTCATTAGAGATGTGGTTAAGTTGCATGGAGTTCCTAGTTCCATATTGAGTGATAGAGATCCTCTTTTCACTAGCAATTTCTGGAGAGAAATCTTTAGGTTGCAAGGAACATTGTTGAAGATGAGCTCTTCATATCACCCCCAAACGGATGGCCAGACGGAGGTGGTTAACAGGGGCTTGGAAACCTATCTTCGTTGTTTTGCTTCTGAACAGCCTAGGCATTGGTCTCACTGGATATCTTGGGCTGAGTATTGGTACAATACTAATTTTCATGTATCTATAGGAAAGACTCCTTTCGAGGTGGTTTATGGCCGCCTACCACCATCTATTCTACATTTCATCCAAGGAGAGACTCAGGTTGCATCAATGGCAGCAGCTTTGACAGATAGAGACGAAGCCTTGCGCCAACTTAAGCACAATCTGCTGCGTGCTCAATCCACAATGAAGAAGTTTGCAGATGTTCACAGGAGGGAGGTACAATTTCTGGAAGGGGACCTAGTCTACGTCAAGCTCAGGCCTCATAAACAGCTCACTTTAGCAAGGAACATCTATCCCAAGCTGGCTGCCAGGTATTATGGACCTTTTAAGGTCTTAGGAAGGGTTGGACAGGCTGCCTACCGGCTAGAGCTTCCAGCTACAGCCAAGATAAAGATACATCCAGTCTTCCATGTTTCCCAGCTTAAAAAGGCCATTGGGAACCATCCTATTGAGCAAGACCTTCCTCCAGGATTGGAGGTGGATGAGTCGGATAAGCCAGAACCTGAAGCAGTCCTGGCTTCATGTTTCAGTACCATTCAGGGTCGGGCCATCCAGCAGTGGCTGATCCGCTGGAAGTCTAAGCCGGCAGAGGAAGTTACATGGGAAGATGCGGATTTCATCAAGGGACAGTTTCCTTCTTTCTCCCTTGAGGACAAGGGACTTATTGAGGAGGAGGGAATTGTTAACATTCCATCCTCTTATCAGCCCATTCCGATCAAGTCCATTAAGGTGTATACCCGTAGAAATAAGTTGGGACAGGGGAGTGAGAATATTACTGCCATGTAGGCAAAGGTTGTTAGGAGGTTGTTAGGGAGAGAGAAGGAAGAGAGGGGAAAAGCTCACCCCTTTCAAGGTGGCTTATGGTCAGACTTGCCTCCCTTGTTGCAGTACTCGCAATCTAGTACCTTTAACTCTATGGTGGAGGAGCAGTTAAAGGTTCGAGACATTATGTTTAAGGAGATGAGATAACAATTAGGTTTAGCTTAGACATATATGAAGAAACATGCAAGCCAACGTCATTGAGATGTAAATTTTTCAGGTTGGGAACCTGGTGTACTTGAAGATTTGCCCCTACCGAAGCAAGTCATTAGCTCGAAGGATGTGAGAAACTGTCTCTTCGCTACTTTGATCCCTATCCTATTATTCAAAGAATCGAATCTGTAGCCTACAAACTTAAACTCCCTAGTTCAGCTCTCATTCATCCCGTCTTACAAGATGATTTAGAGTGAAGGGTAGAGCCCGAGTCCCTCTTGGACATGCATGTCGGAGGAAATCCAAATGTTGTAGCTGAAGTGTTGGTTAAATGGAAGGATCTTCCAGAATTTGAAGCATCGTGGGAGCCCTATGATACAATCGCCCAATAGTTTCCCACTTTCCACCTTAAGGATATGGTGAAACTCATAGGGGGCAGTATTGTTAAACTTTTGATCTGTATACAGTGTAAAAGGAAAAAGAAGGAACTGACAGTTGGCATAACTGGCATTACTACAAGCTTTGTTTTTCTGTTAGAATGCTAGTACCATATAGATGAGTGAGGTGGCAAAGTTGTTAGGATTTTCTGTCAAGGGTATTGGGTATAATATGGGGCATGAGTGAGGTAGGAGGGGGCATTGGGTAATTTGTCATATTGTGTGTGTGGGAGAGTTGGTTACCTCTCAAATATGGCCTTTAGTCACCCGATATTGTCTTTCCATATCAATAAAATCCTAAATACTAGCATTTTGACTTGGGTTCATCTACTTATTTCTCTATTTCCTCTTCTACTGACATCTATTTGCAGAAAATTTGTATCACCACCGCAATTCAGTACTTGAGAAAACTCTCTCGGAATATTCTAAACTGAAAAGAATAATTTAATGGAAACTTTATGGTAGAAACACAATCAATGTTAAATGGAGTCGTGAATAAAATAAAAGAAAGGATCATATTGCTAGAATTTTAGTAGGGGAAACAACCAATGGGTAGTTTTAGGAATCACTCTTAAGATAAGAAACTATAAATTACTCCTAGGGTTTAAAATTCACTCTTAGAAGAAAGCATCATACCTGCTAATTGAAAACTCAAAGTTGTAGGAAAAATTCAGACTTCTTTTTATTGAAAGGTTGATATATATATATATATAGAAAATTATTGGAACCTTAATCCTAATGGAAGGGGAAAAACCACTAATTTTGTAAAATATGAATAGATTTGTATTTTATAAGGATTCTTCTTACTTCGTAATATACTTAAACCCTAAACTAATAAGAACAAAATATGATATAAATATTTTTCTTTTTAGTAAGGAAAAGTGAACTGATGAGTTTTTTATTTTGCGTCAATTACTATCATGGATGTACTGCTGCTAGTGCAGTTAATTGAATTCTTGTGTTGAAGGTTAAATGGGCTGATGATTGCCTAACTGCCAAATAGATGAGGGATCCTGTAGGGAATGGGGCTTGAGAGTTTTTGTGAATTGGTATTAGAAATGTAGAGTTTGTGAGATATACATATCCGTTCTTCCAAACATACTAGTGCCATTCAGTACTTGGGACAACTCTCTCTGAGTATTCTAAATTGAAATGAATAATTTAATGGAAATCTTATTGTAGAAACACTATTAGTGCTACATGGAATCTAGTCCTTAATAAAATAAATGAAAGGATTACTAGGTTGAACTATATGAAAGGATTATGGCTCCCAAAGTATGTTTCTCCTTTGATTTTTAATCACAGTCATTTTTTGGTGCCACTCAGTTTAATTGAAGCTGAACTCTTTGTTCTTCACGTAGCTTTAAAATGCTTTTATGTTGATGAACATATTTATGCAATGCAGAGCCTCTTGACATCCTTGAGGGCTGGGTTACAGAATTGTTTTGCAATGTGAAGAAAAGTTCTCAAGCAAAGCCGAAGTTTCAGGTTGAAGGTCCTATCTGGAAAGCTGGCAAACTTTATCGATTGGAAGCAGTTAAGGAAGTTCATATGCTTGACTTGACATGGGCACTGCCTTGTCTTCGCCAGCACTATCTGAAGAAACCTGAAGATTATCTAGCACATCTTCTTGGGCATGGTAAGACATAGTATTTCAACTTCTATTAAATCCTCTCAGTTTAGCTAATGAACCCTAATAAATCCATTGTGTGAGTTATTACACAGCTATGTTTGCATATAAGTTAAGAGCTACATCATTTTCCTTTCTAACACCAAGAGTTATGATATTCATTCAAAATAGAGGAAATGAAATAGAATCCCGTATGCAAGCAGATAGTGTTGTTTCTCAGAGGATTGTTAAATTTCTTTCTGTCCTACCACATGGCATGGTAAGATATAGTATTCCAACTTCTGTCAATGCTCACAGTTTGATGAATGAACTAAGTAAACAGAGGAAACCATGAAAAGAGAATCTCATATGCAAGTAAATAGCAGTGTTTCTCACAGGATTGTTAATGATGGTAGGACGGAAAGAGTACTTTGAAGCTTTGTTCTTGTTTTTGTTAGCTACTCTAGATTGATGAAGTACTTTTTCATATCACTTTTATCCTTCATGTTTATCTACTATGTCACATATGGATGGACTCCCATACATCTGTCCTTTCTATCAAGTTTGAATCTGTAAATACAATTTACACTTTGCAGAGGGCAAGGGAAGCTTGCATTCCTTCCTCAAAGCTAGAGGGTGGGCAACTTCCTTGTCTGCTGGGGTTGGAGATGAAGGAATGCATCAATCTTCTATAGCGTACATCTTTGGCATTTCCATTGACCTCACTGACTCTGGCTTCGAAAAGGTATAACATTTATCACCCGCTCTGCACCTTTTTCATATACAGGACATACACTTGTTGATTTGTGATCATGTTTTGTGCTGCTATAGAACATTTCTTAAAGACCAATTCTGACCAAGATTAGCAATCTTGGAGGAAATTAATTAGCTCTACTACTGGTCTGGTCTATTGTTACATTGATCATAGCAATTTCCTTTTATTGCCTTTTTCTCTGCACTTCACTATCTTGTCTAATATTGCGATTTTATTTATGTCTATCCTTATATGTTACTTGTTTTCATCATTTTAATTTCATACGATCGATAAAGTTCAATTTTCTTGTCATCACCCTGCAGCTACTAAAGCCACGTACTTATCTAGTTTTAGCAACTACTTTTTCATTGTTGCATTGACTTTGTGAAACCATCAATTTGTTTTTAGCAAGATTTGTCCAAGTCCTGGTTTTATCAAAAATTTCCGTAATCCATGATGACGCTTTTATGCAGATTTTCAACATCATTGGTTTTGTTTATCAATATTTGAAACTCTTACGGCAAGTTGGTCCACAAGAATGGATATTTAAGGAACTACAGGATATTAAAAACATGGAATTCAGATTTGCAGAGAAGCAACCGCAAGATGATTATGCTGCAGAGCTTTCAGGTTGGCATTGTACATTTTTCCCCTTCTGCTAGTTTTTATGGTGTTTTGAAAATCATTAGTTTAGTGCTTCCTTTTCTAATATTGAGAGCTAACCTTGACAATCTCTCTGTTTGGAGTCAATCTTTTCTTCATTGCTTCTTTAGAATTTTCTACATTTCAAAATGTAAGTGTTCGCAGCTTAGTTGATGAATAGATTATATGGATACATTCAATGGCTTTGAGACTCTTACTAATTCTTTGTTGCAGAGAATTTGCTTGTTTATCCGGCAGAACATGTGATATATGGAGATTACTTGTACAAGATCTGGGATGTGGATCTCTTGAAAGATATTCTTGATTGCTTCAAACCAGAAAACATGAGGGTTGATGTGCTGTCAAAGCTTTTTACACATTCACAAGGTAATATTATTCTATTTTCAATTTTATCTTCTTTTTATTTTCATATGGACTTCTTATTTGAGCATCATTAAGTGACTTTATTATGTTCTTCTTTTGTCACATAAAAGTAATAACTGAACTAATTTACATATTGTTTGGCAGATGTAAATTATTGCTGAATCAAGTGATCACTTTTTTCCATCTTTTTCATGGTTCCACAAGGACATTCTTGATAAATAAGATGGCATTCAAACTTAGCTATAGTAACTTTTAATCAAAGGAGAATTCAACTTTACATAAATTTCTGGGTTTTGACTCATTTCTCTCTCAAGTGTATTTCAGGTGATCAGTATGAGCCTTGGTTTGGGTCACGGTACACTGAGGAGTGTATTCCTCTTCATTTGATAGAACTATGGAGAGATCCGCAAGAAATTGACGTTTCATTACATCTGCCTTTGAAAAATGAGTTTATTCCCTGTGATTTCTCTATTCGTGCTGATGGAAAAGACATTGATCCTAAATGTATAGTTGATGAGCCATTAATAAAGTTATGGTACAAGCTTGATAACACTTTTAAACTTCCTCGTGCAAATACATATTTCTGGATAAACCTGAAAAGAGGTTACGAGAATGTCAAGAATTGTCTTCTTACTAAACTATTTGTTGACCTTCTTAAAGACGAGCTGAATGAGGTCAAATATCAGGTAAGTTGCGTATCTTTCTTGCTGTAAAATTTTGTGTTTCTGTAATAATAGGGTAGCTTATTTATAATTTCCTGCTTTCTGATGGAGCAAGATGAAGACCTTTTTCTTCCAACATTTTTCTCATAACATGTATGTTTTTCTTTCAATGATTGATGGAGATGCCAATCCTAAGCATATTTTATTCGTGCCAAAGATCTTGCAAATGGATCAAGTTGCCAGACTTGTTTCTGAGCTTTACGTTTCATCCCATTTGTACCTGGTTAATGGTTACATCTGGTATTTTATATATTTTAATCTCATGCCCACAGGCTTGCGTTGCCAACTTGGATGCATCTGTAACTACTGTAAGTGATAAGCTAGAGCTGAAGATTTATGGTTTCAATGATAAGATCTCAGTTCTCTTGTCTAAGATTTTGGTGATTGCCAAGATGTTTCTGCCAAGCTACGATCGATTTGAGGTAGTTATAATGTTTGTCTCTTGTGTTACTGTTTTCTAAAACTCTTATTTGCATCTTAAATAATCAGCATTATATCTGTCTCAAGTTCAGTATTGTGCTTGTGGTTAGACTATTAATTAATTCTACGACCTGACTGTTTTAAAACAACACTCCATGTAACAGGTTATTAAAGAGGAGATGATAAAAAATTTAAAAAATTCGAATATGAGGCCCTTGGATCATTCATCTTACTTGAGAATTCAAGTTCTGTGCAAGAGTTTCTATGATGTAGAGGAGAAACTACATGTTCTAAGTGACTTGTCACTCAATGATTTAAAGGCATTCATTCCCATACTTCGTTCCCAGGTATATTGCATGTCATGGAAATTGTATTTGTCCTTTGGAGCAGAAATTCACTTCATTACACAATTTGTATAGCTCTTTATTGAAGGTCTTTGCCATGGCAATCTGTTGGAAGATGAAGCCTTCAACATATCAAATTTATTGAAAAACAATCTATCTGCTCAACCACTCCCATTGAATATGAGGCACGAAGAGCAGGTGATATGTCTTCCCTATGGTGCGAACCTAGTCAGAGATGTCAAAGTGAAGAATAAGTGTGAAACAAACTCTGTGGTTGAGGTATCTGAAAATTAATCAAGTTTTCTGGGTACTCGTGTAAAATATACAGACCGTTTGTGTTACTTATTTGGTTGACAAGGGTTTGCTTTCCCCACTGTCCATTGTAGCTTTACTTCCAAGTTGAGCCAGAAGTGGGGACAGAATCAGTGAAATTGAAGGCCTTGATAGATCTTTTTGATAAAATTGTGGAAGAGCCACTTTTTAATGAGCTCAGGTGACTGCAAAATGCAAACTTTGGTTGGTTTTGTTTTGTGCTTCCTTGGTTAGGATGCGTGCTGCCTTTTTAGGAAAAGCATGTAATTCTTAACCAATATGAATCATGCTTTTTAGGTTTAGGCCTGGTATTATTCTTGTTCTGGGCCCATCGATTGATTTTTTTTTCCTTCTCATGAGACTTATAATCAAAGGCCCTTTTAATGCATATGTTGGACAGGCACGAGGAATTTTGAGATGACCTAAAGATAGCAAATTTATGTCATACAATATTGCTTTACATGTCATGGACTTCTGATCTTTTGTCATTTCTTCAAATTCTTTGTTTTATTTTGGATTGCAGGACAAAGGAGCAACTTGGTTATGTTGTTGAATGTAGTCCAAGGTTAACATATCGGGTCTATGGATTTTGTTTCTGTGTTCAATCTTCCAATTACAACCCAGTTTACCTACAAGGAAGAGTTGAAAATTTTATAAATGGAATTGAAGAGTTGTTGGTAAGCATCCAATTTTTCTGCTTCTAAATATTGCTGCATTTTGTATTCTTTATATTCATTGGTTTGTCATCTATACTCACCATGTTGTCACTAATAAATGATTATCTTGTTTGTTTGAATCAAATGATGGCTCAGATACTCAGCTGAATGGCTTGCACATTTTCAGTTGACGAGATACCCTGTTAATCACAAAAGGCACTTGTATGCTTGTTAAAACAATGATGAATTTGTGTTCTTCCACAAAAAGAAAAAAAGAAACAATGATGAATTCGTTTGTATTGCTGACTTCCTGACCAGAGGAACTTGCTGCGTTTTGTGTTCTTTATATTCATTAATGATTGCTGCATTTCTTGTTCTTTATATTCATTGTTTTGTCATCTATACTCACCATGTTGTCACTAATAAATGATTATCGTGTTTTTTTGGATCAAATTATGGCTCAGATACTCATCTGAATGGCTTGCACATTTTCAGTTGACGAGAAACCCTGTTAATCACAAAGGGCATTTGTATGCTTGTTAAAACAACGATGAATTTCCCTCAAAAAAAAAAAAAAAACAACGATGAATTCGTTTATGTCGACTTGCTGACCAGATGAGCTTGTTGCATACATCTATACTTTAAATTTAGAGAGGCATTACTAACAAATTTAACTTATTTACACAGATTCTAATGGTAATATTGCTGATATTTGTGCCTAAAGTATTTGTTTGTGTTTCAGAAGGGTCTTGATGATACATCCTTCGAGGACTACAGGGGTGGGTTAGAAGCTAAGCTACTTGAGAAAGATCCTTCCCTTCAATATGAAACAAATCGGCTCTGGAATCAGATAACTGATAAAAGGTATCTTGTAGTGGACCAAACCAGTTGGTCAGATTGCAACCACCTGGCCATTCTTTGCGATAGCTAATAGAGAAATGCACTATATTGCTACGTTATTCTACTATCATGTTGCATCTTTTCTTTTCTGTGCCATACCCTAATAGATTATAAATGAAGATAAGAATTCCAAAGTTCACATGATCTTTTAGCGCATTGTTACTTGACATCAAGTTGTGATGATGCTTCACAATCTCTTGAATCAAATCAAGTGTCTGTTTAAGCTTTTAATGCATTTCTTGATTGCAAATTCCCATACAAGGGACCTATAAAATGTGTCACTAATGGGTCTACATCAGTGGTACGTTTACTGTGCTTTTTCTAATTGTAAACCAAGATTGCTCTTCATCTTTTCAGATATATGTTTGACTTCTCAGAGAAAGAAGCGGAAGAGTTGAAAAGCATTAGAAAAGAGGATGTTATCGACTGGTATAAGACATATCTGCAGCAATCATCTCCCAAGTGCAGGAGGCTCTGTGTTAGGGTGTGGGGTTGCAATTTTGAGTTGAAAGAAACTGAAACGCGTGCAGTGTATGAACAGGCCATCAAAGATCTAAGAGCCTTCAAGGTATCATCCAAGTATTATCCCAGCCTCTGCTAAATCTGTTTGCATCAACTGGTTGAATGCTTCATACAATTCCAAGTTACTCTTTTGCACCCATTGAATGCATCAGTTTCAGCGGCAGGATGAAAATCGCAGGCATTAATAATGAATAGGAGATGAAAAGGGAAAACAGTAATACAAAGGAAAATTCATTCTTTTTGTTTTCACGTAAATGTTTAAAGGGCTGAGAGCTAGAGGTGAGCAGAATATGGTATTAAAATGCAACTACTTCATGTAGCATTACATATAAATCATAAGTTTGATGTTACGAGTTTTTATGGGTCTCCGAAAGGACCGCCTGATTTTCAGAAATGTAATTGATTACCATCCAAAATTGTGTCCGGAGGACATGTAATATTTCATTTAGTTTTTTTTTGGTAAAGTAATATTTCATTTAGTTAGAAAGCATCTTTCGTGCTGATTCTTGTTGGGCTTTCAGTATTGGGCTGCGCCGGCACTAAAGGATGGGCACTTTCACTGCAACTTGTACATCTTTATTTGATTAGTTTCTATTGGCAACGGTGTCTATAGCGATGGGGCTTGGCGCAGCCTGATTTTTTACAAATTGAAACTTTTAAGGTATATTTGAAAAAAGATAATGAAAGCACATGAGCACTAACCTAACCACACATACTTGAAAGTGATTTCAACATTATAAAGAGTGAGAAAGAAAATTATCAAATAAGCAGATAATTCTGTGCTTTTTGAAGATTGAAGTTATATGATTGTTCATTCATATATTGTACAATGACCCATGTTGACTGGTGTAATTGAACTTGTATTTATTTTAGAGTTTGTCCTGTCCTTTCTGGTATTTATTTTAGGTGTATAATAAAGCAGATGCCGTCAGGCTCATGATTTTATTTTCTTCGTGTTCTGCTCTGGCTATGCTAATGGTAATGGGAATTTCCCCGAGATCCAGACCAATTTAAAGATCCCTTCTTTCTGTCTTTTTCCTCATTCTGTTTTGCCGTGGAAAATAAAAAGAAGAAGAAAAAACCTCAGGTATGATTACATACAATCTCGCTTTTACTACAAAATGATTCATTAAAGCCTCACTGAAAGGAGTGTGAAGAAAACCTCTGATAACCCCGCAAATACTTACCTTTGTGATAAAAATTAACGCTTTGTTGTAATATCTTTTTTAATGTTTTGATAAATAAACTCATTCAATTAAATATTGTATATTGCCCCCAACAGTATGATTAGATCCTTTTGAAGTTCAGTATAACTAGAACACGTTTATGCTCTTTAATTAAAGAAATGTCCATTAGGTGATCATTGATCAATTTGAAGGAACTGAGCATCATCAAGATTAGAATGCGTACAATTCCCCAACCGTCCCAAGCCTGTGGGGTTTAAAATTCAACTTACAGATGGAAAATCACCACGTTTAGCTGAACCCGTCCATCAAACAAGTTTCCATTAAAGATGTTGCACATGGTGGGGTTAGCCTCTCATAGCTCGAGCTGTTACTCTTACCGCTACGCAAGCTCAGGTGGGTCCATTAAGGCTTCCTCTTTGTCACCATGTTTCCGCTTTGTCCTACCTCATATCTGAAAAAAGATGGCATTCTTTCAATATCTTAATCTGATGACATATATATTGCACTCCCTTATGATACAGGTGGGCCTAATAACAGATCCTTCCTGACGGCATCCTTTCAATAATCTAGACCAGACCCCATGAACATGAAGAAACAGGACACACCATGCCATGCATCTCACCACCATCAGAATTCAGAACCTTACATAAGCCCTGCAATGCATCCTCTTGTTTGTGGATACAATTAATTCCACGAGTTTCCTGAGACTCCCTTTTCGGTCCTTTTGTTTTGTTCCCCAGTTCCGTTCCTTACCCTACACTTGCAAAAAACGTTAATTCAAAGTACAACAGAAGTTAATCTTGTTCAATGGCTGAAAGGTTTCGTGCTTTGATGTTATCTGTTCTGTTGGCATTACTTGGTTTGGTCGCTAAGAGCCAAGTCTTTTTCTTTGTTCTTGTTCCTGTTTTATATGCTGGTCTTGATCAAAGCACATCCCGTTTATTTAAGATGTCGGAGTCATATGTTATTGGGGCTTCAGAGCCAAATCTATTCCTATATATTACAACTAAAAATGTGGACATGTGCTTGGGAAAATACCTGTACTGTACGCGTGAGGAAGTTTCACATGTGGTCTGGATGGTAGAGGACATCGCCCATTGGTGTTTTTCCATGGCACTTAGCAAACTCACCTACCATCGGAACCTGAAAAACTCTCATAAATGTTATACATATGGGTTGATATATGCTGTCTGGAAAGTAATCTGATGAAAAAACATGACATTAGTTTGTTAATAGACAAATCGTTGAAAATTTTTGATGTTAGATGTTAATTTGTGAATGGTGTTAATTAAAAGACAAAATGAGTTCCTGTGCTGAGCTAGCCATTGAACATTTGTTCTTCCAAAAGAGAGCGTTTTGTCGACAAAAACAAATAGCTAGAAAACTCAGTTGCGTCCAACTTTATGCAAGTAATTCAACGATTATCAGGAACGTATAAACTAATTGTTCACTCAGGAGAGGTGCATGGAAGCTCAAGCTCTTGATGATGAGAATGATGATCCTTCCCTCCATCCTTTGAAATGTTTTGGTATTCTAGAGATTATTTTATTAAGTGCAAAGAAATGAAGCTGTGAAAAAATACAGAGATTATTCTCTTCTGAATAATGAGTACAGGGTAGTTAATTATATAACTATTACATAGCTAGCAATCAGGGAATATCCTTGTTAACAGAGACCCAACAAACTTGTAACAAAACTCTCCCAGAATTTGGAGAATGTCCAGAAAATTCAGTTCAATAAAAGGATAAATACAAGCTGAAGTTCCTCTCTGCTATCGCTGTATTGTTGCGTTGATAATACATAACATATTTGGTTGTTCATCCTATATACCAAGTAAATCTTCACAAAATGCCAATATAAAGAAGATCCTCAGAACAACACTATGTTCTTAATTCTTGGTAACAGTTGGACAAGAATCCTGAAGTTGCAGGAAAGAGAACAAAATATTTAATTTAAGCCAAAAATTGAAAAGGGTAGTAACAATGGGTTTGAATGATGTTCTCCAACCTCCATCGTAGTTTCAGCAACAAACTTGGTACAAGACCATATGTTTTGTACATCCCCGCAAGTCATTTTTTATCTTTTCGGGATACATTACGAACATCAAACTTTGTAGATATAGAAACCAATATTAAATTCCATCATATGGGTTAATGCTTCCAAAGTTGAAGAACGGATACATTGAATAATACTTGTAAAAAGAGGATATTACACGCAATAAAAGCCGGAGCTTTGCATGTGCTCCTAACATGGTAGGACCGACATGAAGTTGCCTACTCCTAGTGTGTACGTCGACCTCTTGTCATGTATTTAAAGAAGAAATTAGATTTTAAAAAAAAAGAAATTAGTTGCGTATTGATTACTAAATTTCATAAATATAAAACTAAAAAAAAAAGCGCACACCATTATAGACCAATCGGTATATTGAACTTTGACTAGATAACCCAAGAGAATGCTCAAAAAGTCTCTCCTATAGAAACGATCATCTTATAGGGCGTCTACTGTACATACCTACATATAGATATATATACATATACATACATATAGATATATATACATATATACATATATATATATATATATATATATATATATATACATATAGAAGGTCATTTGCAAGCATGCTACATAGATTGAAATATTATATGTGTACACAAAGCTTTCACTCTTTGATGACTGTTATTTTCTTAATTATTGGCTGCAAAACAAAAAAACATAGTTAATCCCTTTGCTCACTTCAACAATTTAAGAAGCATTGCCGTTTAGGATTGTTGGTTAATTAGTTGACAATATATAATACTTGCATAGTGCTATTCAACTATATGTCAAAACTCTAAACTTTTATCTCCTTTCCTATTTTTTCGAAAGGTGAAAAAGAATAAGTAACTTGGCAAGCATATATAGAATCTGACTCATGCATTGATTGAGTCTCTATTCTCAATGATTGAGGTTTCATTCAACAGATAAGTGTAGTGTGTTGGCAACTCTAGAATCATATACTAAACCATGACACATCTATGTGGCAA